>OZ018317.1:204754760-205182823 GCA_963969495.1 Ceratothoa steindachneri | reverse complement strand
ATATTGGGACCTTCTTGAAGGACGACAGCGGAGATACGTTTGCTGTAAACGCTACAGAGATTTAATTCTTAACCTACATTCCGAACTTGATGAGCTCAAAAAATGTACCATGACTTTTGGCACCAACGTGAAGATACAACATCCCCCACCCAAAGAAATAATACGAAGTTTTGCAAGACATTTTCCATGGCAGATACATTGCTTGATTCAGAGAAAAACTTGGTGGTGTGGCCACCGAACCATACACCTCCTGATTTCTTTTTGTGGGGTTATCTCAAAAGTCGGGTCTACAAGACAAACCCGTTTAGTTTAAAAGGAATTAAGACAAGAATTCATTAAGATTTGGCTTCGATACCAAGGGAAATATTCTAAAAATTCAGAGTAGGTCTCTTTCACATTGGGAAAGAGGTTGATTAGGATAAAGAAAGAATACCAGACAATATTATTAAATATTAGTTTTTATCATCTAGGATGAAAAACTCAAAAAGTGTAAAATGTTGGCACATAATTTATTGTAAACACAACACATAAAATGCTATTTGATGATTTAAATATTTTAGAATATATATATATATATATATATATATATATATATATATATATATATATATATATATATATATATATATAACTATTCAGGGTGGTGGTATGCACAAAGTTTTTCAGGCAATTTAAAAAATTTATTACAATTTTAAAGGAGTTGTTAACAAAATAATTCCTTTTACATATTAATAGGCTATTATTAAAGTTTTAATAATGTTATATTGTTTGTTTTTCTGAGCAATTAAAAAGTTACAAGAATTGAAAACTAAATTTGATCAAAATGACTACTCCACCAAAAAAACACAATGTCGCGTGGTTTATCGAAACAAATTCAGATATCCAAGGACAAATAAATTGTGGAAAGAAATATAGAAAAGATCCCTCAACACGTCAGTCGATTCACAACTTCCATAAACAATTTATGGAAACAGGAACAGCGATACATAAACCAAGGACTGGAAGGCCAGGAACCTCTGATAGAGACATTGAGCGTGTATATCAGTCAATTATTCGGAGCTAACCTAAGACCTAAGTCATCCGTACCTACGAGGGGCGGTCAATAAGTTTTGCGAATCGGTAGGGCAAAACAGAGGAAGGGGGATGTATGTTTGTGGAGGTGTTAATACAAGTTATGACAAGTCAGGACCTGCAGCCGCACGCTCCTGCCTCGTCTATTTAAGAAGCAGTAGCTGATCGCAGATCGTCAGTCACAATTTTTTCAACAATGGAGAAGGTTGAGCACCGCGCAGGGATCAAATTTTTGACCAAGGAAGGCAAGAATGCAAAAGAGATCCATGAACGCATGGTTGTAGTGTACACCGACACCGCCCCTTCCTATGCAACCATTGCTCGCTGGAATAGAGAGTTCCGCCATGGTCGTGAGTCCCTTGAAGATGACCCCCGTCCAGGACGCCCGTCAGACGTGACCAACGAGAACAATGTGGCCCATGTGGAGAGGATGATCCTCGAAAATCGACGGGTGAAGGTCGAAGAAATCAAGTGAGAACTTGGAATATCACATGGAAGTGTTATCAACATCATCCACGACAATTTGGCCATGACCAAGGTCTCTGCCCGTTGGGTCCCTAGAAACCTCACGACCCATGATCGACTTCAACGTCGTCAAAGTTCGGGGGAGCTGCTGCTCCTGTACAACCAAGACCCGGCGGGATTCGAGTCACGCATAGTGACAGGTGATGAAACGTGGGTCCATCACTGGGATCCCTTAGCAACTAATTTTTATTACGCCAGCTCAGCGCTGCACTGCGTTGATGCTAGTTTGGGGACGATGAAGATGTCCAGCTCGCCGTCCAGGAGTGGATTGAACAGCAGTCGGGAGATTTCTGGTTGTCGGGAATTCGAAGCCTCAGGGACGAGTGGCGCAAGTGCATTGAAGTCGAGGGTAGTTATATTGAAAAATAATAAAACACTTTTCCTCATATCTCGTCTCCTTATATCTGAATTGCAAAACTTATTGACCCGTCCCTCGTATTTCGTTCAACTACAACTGCCAAGGGCAAGATTAACAATTCACAAAGATCCCCATAATATCCGGGCTTTATGCAAATAAAGGTCAATTATCGCAAGCAATTAAGCGAGATGATAAACCACAACGAAGAGGTTTTGCAGCTAACATTCTTGAGCATTCGAAGAAGGTGCTTACTTCCTAAAATCGGTTTTATTTTCAAATGAGGCGCCATTCCATGTGTCTGGAATGCCTTAGTATAATTAAAAAATGTGGGGTTCTGAAAAGCACACAATATTATAGAATCTGAACGAGAAAGCCCAAAGTTTAATCTGTGTTATGAAATTTTGTGAAATAAAATCGCTGGTCCAATTTTCTATTTGAAAAAACAGTAACAGCTGATACTTATCTTGATATCTAAAAAGAATATGTTGTGCTACAACTCGAAGAGCTCCAGCTAAATGTCATATTTCAAGAAATTGGAGCACCGCCTCATTTGGGACTAAATGTCCGCGGATTTTTAAATGAAAATTTACCAGAGCATTGGATTCGAAGAGGTTACCTGAAACACTCGTTTTAAATGACGCGTTTCGATACACTTGTGTCATCCTTAGCAATGAATGGACACATTACAAACACACAGAGCAATCGGCATTGAGTACGGACTAACAAACTTGCGGGCAAGGTAAGACAAGATCGAAGAGGTAAGCTTAGGGGCAAAGGTCGAATGCGTGGTCACGTCAAAGAGGAGGGATGGGAGAACGTTGATAGGATGACATTAAATCTCCCTGATAGGCTTCATGGAAACTTATTATTATATATATATATAATATATATATATATATATATATATATATATATATATATATATATATCACATTACATTCTATTACCATTTTTTAATTTTAGCAAAAGAGTTTAGTGTAATGTTTCTGGTCTAGAGGAACTAATATCTAGATCCGCTTACCATCTAGAGACTCAGGAAGTTTTAGATAAATTACTGCAAGTTGAGGAATCCCGCATGGGCTCTCTTTGCAAATTCAATTTCGAACATGTTTCAAACATGTCATCATCTCTTAGACTGGCCTCACAATTGAAACATGTCTAACTGCATATATTTGTAGAACTTGAAAACGGAGGATCATGTTTAAATCATCAACTCCCTTCTAATGTTTATGTAATGTTTCACAATTCACAGTTCAAACGCGTTGTATTCCTCTGAAATACGTTTCTGCGCGTTTCCAACTTGTTGTATACAAGTTCTGCTCCCTTGAATTCTTAGTAAATATTTGTCGTGCCCTTGTTTTAAAGAGTAAAAAGGGTATTTACCACTAGATTTTTACACAAATTAATTACAAGAATTTTCATAAACGCACTCTAATTAATGAATTTTAACAACTAATATATTGGTCAAAATAGTAACGATTGATATCTAATTTGGGGGGTACTCACCGGTGACGATAATTCTCGCAGGATTGGAGGAGAGTTGAGTGGCACCCGTCAACTTATGGAGAGTTCTGCACTGGAATCTTGAGTGCCCGTCTTGGGGAGTCACATTCAGGACGAACAGTTCTCCCGTAGGGGTCATCTGGAACTTGCCATCTGAAATAAGGATTAGGAAAGTGGTGAGGGTAGTAACTAAGAAATCCCCCCTTCCCCCCACTCACAAACGCTTATTGGGGCTTCAATAAGTGAGGTTTACGGTGAATGTGGTAAAGTAAGAAGAAGTGACGTGCTAAAAAACTGAGAAATAAAAACTCACGAAGGCATTTCTTCAAAGGATTTGGGGAGTAGAGGCTTAGGAAGAGAAGTGGTGAGGTTGGGGGAAGTGGAATGTGTGGAAGGGAATAATAATGATTTTTTGGATGAAAATTAATTCACATTCTTGGAGAGGTGAAGGTGGGAATGGAGTGTAATAATTATGCATGAATGGTTTACCTAGCAGCCTTGATTCTTGACTTGTACTCAATTTCCAATTCGATCCCATACAACTCCCTTATAAGGCTTAATGACCATTGCAAGTTTTCTTTCAACTGCAACATCTGCATTCTATGTTCAAATGTAGCCCATCACAACATCTGCGTTATATTTTAAGTGCGCTCAACTGCAACATCTGGGTTATATATTTAAGTTCATCCAACAGCAACATCTGCATGAAAATTTAAGTCCAGCTCAATAGCAGATTATGCCTTATATGTTAAGTGCAGCCCAACAGCAACATCTGCATCATATTTTGAAATGTAGCCAAACTCCAACATGTGCCTTATAGAGTCAGCTGCAGCATAAATGCCAGACCTGCTTTACATGTTAAGTGCAGCACAACTGAAACGTTTGCATTATATGTTTAAGTGCAGTTAAACTGAAACATCTGTATTTTATGTACAAATGAGGCTCACTTGTAAACTCTACATTATGTGTTCAACTGCGCACATCTACCACATCTGCATTATGTGGTGAGTTCAGTACAACTGCATTATATGTTAAAATGCAGGGGAACTGCAACGTCTACATTATAGTTTAACTGCAACACAACTGCAACATGTGCATTATATGTTATATGTTCAGATGCCATGCAACTGTGAAATCTGCAACCAGAGTAAAATCTGCCTTTAATATTTAACTGTTGATATCATTAACACCCGCCTTTATATGTTTACCTGCAGCACAACTGCCAGCCCTGCTTTATATGTCAAGTGCATCACAACAACAACAACTGCATTATATTTTAAGTGCAGCATAATTGCTACATCGGCAGTATATGTAAAGTGTAATACAACTGCATCATCTGCATTATATGTTAAGTGCAACAGAGCATAAAAATCTGCATCATATGTTTAACTGCAGCGCAATTGAAGCATCTGTATTATATGTTCAAGTGCAGTGTAACTCCAACTTCTGTATTGCATTTTCAACTGTAGCACAACTGCAACATCTGCATTATATTTTCAACTGCAGCCAAACTGAAACATTTGAATTTTATGTTCAACTTCAACCAAATTGCAACATCTGCATTATATGTTGAACAGCTACCCAAATGAAAGATTTGCCTTATATATTTAATTGCATATAAAGACAACATATGTATTATATTTTCAAGTGCAGCGCAATTGCATCATCTGTTTTACAGGGAAAGGGGAGCGTATCTTCAATATTTGCATTATATATTCAATTGTAGCGTAGCTGCAACATATGCAATATCTACTTTATATGTTTAACTGCATTGCAACTTAAATATCTGGGAAAATTCGCGTAATAAGGGATCTCGAGTTGTTACCGATCGTGTTCTATCAGCGTTGTAGAGCATAGAGCTCTCCTTTGGGTCTAGCCTCGAGATTGAATGGAATATATCTTTCTTTATTTCCTGATTGAGTTCTCAATGTCACAAAGAACAAATTCCCCGCAAGCTCTCCACCCCCAGGGGCCGACTTACGCAAGGAAAGAGACTCTCCAACGGTAAATCTTCTCAGGGGGAAAACGTCTTCATCGAAACGAGAAAATCTTTAACAAAGCAAAAAAAAATCCCCTCAAAAGGGAAATTTCCCTCGAGTGAAAAGATACTCTGAAAAGGATAAAATCTCTTCAAAAGCGGTGACAAATTATATTCATATTACTTGCAAGATGAAGCATATTTGCTTCCAGAATTATAAAACAAAAATTAATAGAGAAACGAAAAAAGAAGAAATAAAAAAATAGATCTAGTGCAAACTAACAAGAATATATATACCTCGTAGATAAAAGCGAGGGGAGATATCAGAAAGATAGGGAGGGGAAGGTAGAGATCTTATGCATGATTTCTAAGAAGAAAAGAATGAGGTCTTGTGTACATGGTTTTATATCTCCCTCCCCTTCATCGGTCATCTAATCCCCCGATGACCAAATCGCCCCCTCCATCGCCAATTTCTCGCCAAATCAAGAATTCGCCTGAAGCTCATTTTAAACCTTTTGGTAGGTGCCAAAATGGCAACTCTAGCCATCATTTTCGGCTCTCTTGGATGGGGCCCATTTCTTGAAGCCGTCTACGCTTATTATTTTGATGGGGTAGAAATGTAGTGATCATTATTCACCTGCCACGGAACTTGGCACTACATGACACGCCTGTCTGTACACTTTATCGAATCAACTCGTTCTGATTATACTCTATGGTTAATTTTAATGATTTGGAGCAGTTTGTATATTTTACAACGCTTGTTCATGGCCGTTCTAATGATAATTCATTCATTTATTTAAGATTCAATAACCAACGGTGTAAATTAAAATGTGAAGACGGAACAAGGCTCGGGCATACAGAGGAGGAGGTACTTGGAGCGCAAAAATCAGATGCTTCTTTCTTCTTGTTTTTTTGCCTTTTGTTTTTTGGGGGGTTGTATATTTTGTTTTTCGATTTGTTTGTTTTTAATGTAGCCTAGCATTAGGTTATAAGATAATTACGGCGTATTATGTTTCTGTAGACAGTGGCCAGATGGACGCTAAAAAACAAAAAACAACAAAATCAGATGTTCGTGCAACTCTCTCTGATGTTCCCTCTCTAATGTTCCCTCCCTAATGCTCCCTCTCTAATGTTTATATTGCAGCAAACAAAACTACTCTCGTTGAGAATACAAATGAATGCGGTGAGATGGCAATTTATCGCAGTTAATCGCAAGGTAGCGTGATTAAAGAGAATGCAATTGATCTAGTCATGGCCAAATATTTTTAGACTAATGTATATTTAAATTTTTTTGCATTTTTTTTTTAATTTACGTGATAGGAATAAGTATTCTAATATTTACATTATTTTAGGTATATTAAGAGGTTGCATTTTAAAAAATAATAAGAAAAAATAGCCCATTTTCTCGTTGGATCCAAAATGGCGCTCTGGTCATGTTCCTGTAAGAGGCGAGTTTCACTCCCTGGACCTTTGCTATTCGGTCAAAAGGATAAAACGATGACAAATCTTAGTTAATTGAATGATGTGTAAATATAATCAATTTCGTAATATTTTTTGTAAAAATACATTTTTGAATCTTTTTCAATTACAGAATTGGTTCTTTCCAAAGAAAAGAGCTCACCCATTGTTGATCTGTAACAAAGTGGCCTGAATTACAAATAGATAGTTACTTAGGGTATTGTATCAAGGAGCACCATCTTTCGAATCATTAATAACGTTAAAAAGACTGGTAACAATCCTGTGAAGGAGTCTTCTGGATGCACAAGAACTTCAAATGAATGCGAAGTTTGCCTCCTGGTAAGATCCTAGCTCAAAGATCGGTTTGTGTCCAGTGACAAACTTGCTCACGATTGGTAAGAAGCAGGTGTGAAAGTGTGAACGCTTCAGCATGCACATTGAGGCTGAGACTATTCGACAAAATTGTCAAGTCGAGACGAGCTTCCAAAAAGCTGCACCTAACCAAGAAGGACCTAATGAATTGGCTCCACTTCTCTAGGATGTATATAAAAAAAGGGTTGTTGAAGACTGGGACAAAGTGATGTTCTTTGATGAAGCTCCCTTCCGCTTGGGTGGAGCTTCTGGAATATCACTTGTTACGAGGAGAGAAGGGAACGCTTTTACGAGCCCTGCGTCGTGCCCACGAGGGAACATCTGGAAGCACTCTATGTCTGGACCTGCTTCTCATCTAAGGGATCTGGAGCACTAACAATTTTTTCCCAAGAGCACTGCCATGAACTCAAATTGGTACCAAAAGGTGCTTCATCAGCACCTTTTTCGAACAGTTCAGGACAAATTTAGGGATAATATCTGTATTTTTCAGCATGATGGTCCACATTGTCACAAAGCAAAAGCAATAACAAAGTTCTTGACTGAAAATAGCATGGAGCCTTTTGGACCTTGGCTCGGAAATTCGCCATAATTGAATCCAATGGAGAATTTGTGAGCGATAAATAAACTGGCGGTTGATAAACAGGGGCCATCCAATTGTAGGAAGATACGGGTGCTTATTGAACAAGAATGAAGCAATACTAGTGAAGATATCATGTCAAATTTCTTCTCCAAGATGCCAAAACAAATTGAAGGAGTCTTGAAGAACTAGGGACATCATCATATATATTGACTACGCGCATTAATTGACTGTATTTATTAACATAATAGGTTGGGGCTCTAGTTTACATCTATTTAACCTTCAAATTATTATACAAACTTACTAAAACAAAATGCAACGTTTGACTAGTTTTATTTTTTTTTTATAGGAAAACCAGGCAATGTTTCGCCACTCCCCCCTACAGGGGGAGCTTGCGCTTCGCTACTAAGATTAAAATTTAAAATCTAAAAAAAGCAGCCATGGTTATAGAAGATATATAAAAATCAATTTTTTTAACTTCATTTGTAATTCTTTGGGTTTTTTTAAAATTCATAAAACTTCGATACATATATTTATTTATGAACTTCACCATTTTGTTTTTTTATATTATAAAAGAATTATTAGAAATAACTTTGATAAAAAAACATAAGTCATAACCAAACTAAGATGAAATTATTATTCAAATACTAAAAAAAATCCCCTTCTTAAATTATAGAGTTAGTGATGATATTGATGATGATGATGATAATTTAGCAGTCTCAAAACTCTTAGGCATCACTGTACAATAATGCTCATGAGATAATTATCGCGAATGAACGCCATTGTTGACTGGTAGAATCCGTACCAGTGGAGTTAAAACCGAGGACTAAAAACTTACGCAGATTAACGATGGTAAAGGTTGAACGAAATGATATATTTTTTTAATTTAATATCTAAATAAGGGCGGCAACCAAAAGCCGGATAACTACCATAATATCATTATACGAGGGGTGGTCAATAAGTTTTGCGAATCGGTAGGGTAAAACAGAGGAAGGGTGATGGCTGTTTGTGGGGGTGTTAGGACAAGTTATGACAAGTCAGGACCTGCAGCCACACGCTCCTATTTAAGAAGCAGTAGCTGATCGCAGATCGTCAGTCACAATTTTTTCAACAATGGAGAAGGTTGAGCACCGCGCAGTGATCATATTTTTGACCAAGGAAGGCAAGAATGCAAAAGAGATCCATGAACGCATGGTTGCAGTCTACATCAACACCGCTCCTTCCTATACAACCATTGCTCGCTGAAATAGGGAGTTCCGCCATGGTCGTGAGTCCCTTGAAGGTCACTCCCGTCCAGGATGCACGTCAGACGTGACCAACGAGGTCAATGTAGCCCGTGTGGAGAGGATCATCCTCGAAAATCGACGGGTTAAGGTCGAAGAAAATCGTACGTTATCCAAAATCTAAGACAGTACATACATCAGTATTTACTCATCATATAACTAAACTATCCTCTTCCCCCTTCATAGTAGGAAATTAGACTATTTTAGCTTTCCTATCTTGTATAGGGTAGGTTAGGTTAGATTTTTGGTTAAGGTATAAAGATATTACGGTAGTTATCCGATTTTTGGCTGCCGTTATGATTTAGATATCAACATTTTTTTATTGTATTTAGTTGCTTGAAAATAAGAAACGGAAAACCAACGAGGGCGTGTCCTTTCTGAAAGATGGAAGGAGAGATTTGTTTAAAAATTGATAGCAAGAGGCAGTGAAATTGCGCACGGGAGATCGCCGAAGATCTTGCTGTGGGGATTGAGGCAGGGAGGGTAGCATAGTTACTCAATGCCGACACCCCCTTGCGAGGTGTACCCCGGTAATTAGGTGATTAGAGGTCATTAGAGAATGGCCAGTGTTTTGTAGTGGCCGAGAATGATGTTGACCAAATCGAGAATGCTGTTGAGGCTGAGTAGGGAACCATGCTGCAGTTACAATCTGGGTAATCGTGTAGACCCCCTCCCCCAGCCTGCGACATTCCATGGCGAGAGTGGAATGCTCTTCTCACTCGGGTAAATTAGGGCCGCGCCCCAGGAGGTTGACGAGTGGCAATCTTGCTCTGTTTTTTGCTTGCAACAAACAAGATAACGGAGGCTGAGAACACTATAGGCCATCCGACCCTGCCAATCGTTGTTTAACCAGTGCCCTTCTCTTCCCTGACGGCACTCTAAGGTGAATTCTCTAGTACGAGGTTCTTTCCATATCAGGCAGCTTTTGTTTGTGCATATATGCGCGGCTTATCTAAAATTAGTGTGGTAAGATAAAATTCTTTACCACACAATTGGTCCCCAGATAATTTTAGTATGTTTTTCTCTAATTTCTCTACCATATTTATTTCACTCTTATTTAGATGGGGAGAGTTTTTAAAATACCAAGAAAACTCCCTAGAATTTTTTTAAAAATCAAGTACAAAAGTGCTCAGCGAAGATAAAGGATGAAAGAGCACAAATACTGCATCAAAAGGAATACAAAAAAGAGATCTTTCTCACTAATTACACCCATACATATTCATGCATACATTGGCACAAATACATACGATGTGTGGGAGCTCTTCCAAAGCAAGCAAAGGAAGGAGGTGCTAAATTAATGTACGGAAGTGATGCTGGATCTCTCATGTTAACTTTTAGCCCGTTTTGGGCTTTGTCTTTAGGAAATAAAGGACCCAACCAACCGTCTCTACACACGCGCACATGAACACGGGAACTCGAAATACACCTCAGAACACACGCGTCAACATACAATAAAGTGGATACTTTCATTCATACGCACATGGATATATATACTGAGATAAGTACATGCACGCTCGGATTCCACTTTATTAATTACATAATTTTATTTCAAGTATTTTCCTAAATATTTTACCACTCGCTTTAGAATTTTTGGTCACGTGGACGCGGCTGTATAAGTTACTATGTCAATCCGTAGGTCGGTCAGTCTGATGGTCAACCATTTTACTTTTCAATGAGGTTTTTCTCAATAACACCGTAACTATTCGGTCGATTCTAACGAAATTTGAAACCCTTATGTTGTTTTACATTCTATTTTGAATTATATAATTTCCAAGGTCACTACAAGGTTACTCCTGGAATTATTAGAAGTTTTGAAGGTCGTAAGGTCATATGGTCATAAGGTCATAAGTCAGAATAATTGAGAGCACGCAACTTAGGTCTTTTGACCTTGTTAAAAATAAATGCGACCTCAAATCTATTCAAGAGCCTTTCTGCCTCTTAGTTCATCGATAATTGACGTTTCCAGGTGGGGAGTAGTTCATTGAAACGTCCTTGGAGTACACTAAGGAAACTCTAATGAAGAAAGTCAAAGGGTTGGAATAAATGAATAATGAGTCATTTTTTGTGACCTCTCATTGTGACATGACTCAAAATACTTTATATATTAAAGGTAAAGGCGGAAGAGATATAGGTAAATAAATCTCGATTCATACACCTGTTGCTGCGATACCTAGAAGTGAAAGGAACTTGAGGCAATAGTGAACTTTCCTCGAGTTAGTGTCCTTTTAAAGATTTTCACCCGTGTTGGTACCAGAATTATAAGAATGGTAGTAAAAATAAAGAAAGAGCTCAAATCTTCTAGCAAAGGGGGTGACTGATACCTCGAACTATTAGTAACGCTTCACCAACGTGGGTTATAATCTGGTAGAGAGAGAAAAATGTGTCTTTGTCGAAAAATTCTATCACGGCAGCTCTGCCTTACGGTTGCTAAGGACTTAACCTGAGATCCGTTGCAATAGGATTTGGTTGTTTGTTCTCTCTTCCCATGGTATAGGACCACTTCATGTTGTTAATAGTTCCCCAGGAGTAGATGAGCTCTTCTCCCTCCAACTGATTGGGAGATTCAGGGAGAAAGTTTTGATCCTACAGGCTGTGCTATTGGTCCAGCTAACCTTACCACGATTAAGCGGGGCCACACTCTCCTGAAGAAACAATTTAGAGTAAGGGGAGGTTGTTGCATGCAATTGTATAGTAACACTCCCTCCCCCCTAGGCTAGCGGTTTATGTAACAGGTAGGAACTCGTAGTTCTATTGCAACTTAATCGCCACCAGGGTTGCCTCCAGGTGGGGGATTGGGGGTCGTAGCATATCCATTTGGAATGAGTGACCACGCTACAAGTCTTTTTCTTTTTTCCTACAGGGTGGTGTTTGAAAAAAATGCAGCCTTGCCTGCTCGGTGAGCCGCCTGCCCAAGCAGTACAGCCTGCAAGTCGAAGGAAAGATGGAGCCAAGTATCTTGATCTCCTGCGAAATAAATACCCTTAACCCATTAACCAAATGCCCTTAGGAGGAAGAAAAGAAGTGAAACTAATAACAGCAGATTAAAATGGAAAAGCCATTTCTCCTCACCTCAACCCGATCGAAGATCTCTGGGTGGAATTGAAGATTCAGGTTCACGATTGCCTAAGACCCTTAAGGCTTCCCATAAGGAGCAACAGGCCGCTGTCATCGCCAAGGAAGTCTATTGTTCAAAGTATTAGATACAGCTTGGGCTGGGGGTATTAAATGTTTTGTTGAGAGACTCCTTTGGCTAGGGGTATTGAATGTTTGTTGATAATTGTCGTTACAAAGATGTCAGCCACATGGGGTGCAAACTTGTAATATTTAATTATAATAAAAGTTTGTACCAACTACAATAGTCTTTTCCCTGCGTTTAGTGAATAATAATATACCCCACTGTAAGTAGACACTACTTATATTAAACAAACACGAAAATATAAAATAAAAACACAACAAACAGGTTTAGTTACATCAGGATACCAAACTACGCACAATGTACCAAACCCAATAAACACGTTTACAAACATGTAGAAGTGTGTATCGTGCCAATCCATATACAAAAGCGAACAACGCAACCAAGAATACCTGAAAAAAAACCGCACCCACACACGCGAACCACAATTAAGACAAATCCGCAAATATCAACGTCCTGCAATCTGGCATAAACCTGAATGCAAAACAGCCGCAGAGTCACAAAGGAATTGGTAAATTAATGCAAAATGCGTCCTTGTGAGGCTCAAAGGTTAGAATCGAATTTCCCCCGAATGAATTTACAAAGAGAAATGAAGAAAGTGACGAGGCAATTTACCTTGGCCTCGCAATGGCAAACGTGTCGGAAAAGTTGTAATGTATTTTGAGAGGGTAGATTCGACTTGTTGACACTGAGAGGAATATTAAAATGAAATGAGTTAAGTTTAATTAGAGTAGTGAACCTTCAGGGGAAATGAGGAAGGAGGGGGGATATTTGAGAGAAAAGTGTGTCTCAGTTGTTCAGTGAGAAATGGTGTTTTGTTATGGTTGGGTGCATTGTGTGAGCTCAAAGGTTCTTCTGTGAAACTAAATATTGCAAGAATTTATGTTTGATAGTTTAACGTGGACTCTAATGTTAATAAATACTGGTGAGACTGGTAGTGGTTGTTGTTTAAATGATAAAATATGAACAACTAAAGAACCTAAAAATCCACTCTAAGCTAATTTAAAAAATGAGATAGTGAAAATTAGAAGTGAAAGACGGGTAAAAGGAAGAGAGAATATCATAATTATAACTAGTTTAATAATTCTAATTTCTGCAGTTATAACTTAAACTGATTTTTCTAATTATTTCTTTAAACTACTTTTTAACTGCTTTCAACGCCATTCCTAGGCGTTAATTCTAAGTTTCTATTATTTTATTTACAAAAAATTGTAACGCCGTGTTAAATCTTTGGTTTACTCCTTTGAAACTGTTATTTCTAGGCGTTGCTCTGTTATTTAGAAAAAAATATTGAGTCAAAATTTATATTATCGATACCATTTAATATTTTAAAGACTTCAATAAGTTGGCTAGATACCTATCTTAAATGAACATTGAATTAAACCGGATCGGTCTTTCTTCATACGATTTATTTTTAAGTTGAGGAATTAATTTTGCCGCTTGTCGATGGATACGTCCCAATATTGCCCTGTACTTTTTCATATATGGAGGCCAGTCTTGCACGGCATACTTTAAATGAAGTCTTACAAGCGCTTTACCTCAGGCAAGAATGATATATTTCGATTTAAATGCAAAATGTTTAGCTCTTTTGTATAGAACTCTAGTGGCCTTTTGTGAATTTTAGTTAAATTAAGACCAAGACACTTAAATCTTTTTCCATGTAGACATTGTTTAAAATTCGACCTTCCATATTGTAATAACTTTGAGAATTATCATGGCGTGTAGATTACCATACACTTGTTCACGTTGAATTTTTACTCAATCTAACTCCATTTAAAATAGAATCTGTGATTGCTAATTTTGGTTAAAATTTAGTTAATCAAAACATAAACAGTTATGTACGATTGTATTGTAAGTTAATAAGTGTTTTCGACAGAATCAAATGTAATAAAGTAAGATGTTTGGCCGGATGATGAATCAGAATGTGACTGGAAGTCAGATCGTGTGGTAATTAGCATCGAACGGTCTTAAGCGATGTTTGCGGCGTGTAATAAAAGTGGTTGTGAATATAAAAAGGGAGAAGGGCCACAGAAAAGTAACGGTAGAGGTCAAAGAACATATTTTCCATGGCCTCTACATGAATTCTGACTACATGACAACCATTTAGAAGAATACCTTGGAAACTCTTCCCCTGTGAAACTGTTTCTAACTTACATGAGATGTACGTACATCTGTTTGTGAAAAAAAGAACTTAGATGATCTGAATGTTAACACTAACAAATCCATTGTCAACATAGAGCACATTCCCTCAGAGTTGTGTCGGTGTGCACCAGTGCCACTGAGTACCCTTCCTTTACCTCTTTATGCCCTATTAGTCACTGTCAGAGAGAGAGAGAAAAGACGTGCGTGGCCGTCCCTCTCAAGGGGTGAGAGAGAGAGAGCGAGAGAGAGAAGGTAAACCTGGTCGACCCTTTTTAATCCACGCTAACGGAGGCGAAAAATCGCGAAGGACGTGATGGGCTGGAGGCCCGACTTCACGGAAGCCTGAGATGTGCTTAAGAGCACGAAGGGTCCCGCCGAGAATTATCCTGCGATGGCGTGAATCGGGCAAAGTCCACCTCCCCCGGCGAAGCGTCTGTTAACTCGAACCCTCGTCTTTCGTTCACGGGGAAAAGCCCCTCCGTCTCACCCCTATAAAACGTCCAATGCCAGACTTGGACAGCAGTAACCGCCTCCGTATCGAGTATCTGCGAGTATCTACCATCTTCCCGTCCCCGTTAGTTCTGCACGAACCCTTGCAGAACCCATCAAGCTCCGTGTATTCTTCTAGATCTCACGAGAGTCAACTTGGTACTCATTGGTACCCGTTACCCAAACGCGACGCGTCAAATTCTCGATTCGGTATTCTAAAGCCGAAGGCAAGATCTGAGTTGATCTCCCGTAATAGTCGTTTGTCAAAGGACTATTGTTGGGGACTCTACGTCGTCTCTAGCAAGGCAGGATTACTCCCCCCAAACAAATCTTTGAGGTAACCGCAACGCGCAACTCTCCTGTTCAAGATCCCCCACCCCTTTTTAAGCCTCCGTCACATGGACTTCGCGTGCGCTCAAGGACTTTTGAGCGTCCCATCTGTCATTGTCCGTTCGTGTGTATGGTAGTCGACACCGCCCAGGTCGCTCTTTGAAGCCTAGACTCGTTTACGTCCCCTGTTTATATATCTCACTTAAAACTCCTTTTAATTTTTTAAATATATTATTTTCATATTAGTAAAGTATATTTTGTACTTTGTTTCTATTATCCCAGAACCTTCCAAGATAGCTAAGCATTGGCCAATCTAAACGGCACTCTGAAACTTAATTGCACTCTGATTTGTATTTATAATTTAACCCACGCTCATAGCGGTCTAATCCGTTCATATATATATCTGGCTGAGGAATTTGGAAAAGGTTGGAATTTAACATCAACCTACGACAATCAAACTATCGTTCGGGTATTATGCCCTGAAACATCATCGTCGAACATGTTCATCCTTGTGCAGATGACCCAAGTAAGGTCCCATACCACCCTCCGCAAACACCTGTCATATGCCATATGTATCATACACTTGTCCCTGTCAGCTCGTCTGCGGGTGATCTTGACGGTGCCTATGCCAAAGAGAGACCTGAATCATGCCCTAAACATTTCGGGGTCAGGTCTAGGAAACTATTTCGAGAGGTCCGTGTAACTCTCCAACTGGTAGCACCAATGGTTCTGCCCAGCAAACTATCTTGGAGAATACAGCTGTGGAGAAATAGAGTCCAATAGGATCTGGAGGTCCACCTTGAACCCTTAGAAGAGCCACGTGGCCTTAACCCTGGAACAAAAAGCGTGAGAAGCAAGGAAGGAATCGGGTGAGCATGGTTTTATCAGACCATCTGTGTTTATCTTACTAGGTTCATTTCCCGCGCCCGGGGTGATTTAATCTCGCTTCCCATACTCGTGACGCGAGAAACCACCACCGGCTCCTAATCTTTGACACCCCCCCCACACCCACCGAGAGCCAGCGACTTCAAATCCCATGAGAGCACGCCATGGCCCCTCGCCCGCGCACGAAGACACATTACGTTCTTGAGTCGGATCCTCAGTGGCTTATTCGGGTCCCAACGGCTAGAATCTCTCCGCCGTGGACGTCGCCCCAGTCAATTAGCAGCTCCTTACAACGGCCGTTCTTCCGTGAATTCGCGCCAGTACTCCCTCATCGAGAACCCTGAGGTAAAACCAGTCCTCTTTAATCAGTATCCTGAGGTAGAAGCAGTACCTCCCGCTTCCCCCATCGAGAACTGTGGGGTAAAACATATTCCCTTGTTGCATCCTCTCCTCCCTGAGTTACATTTCCTTCGACGCCTACCCCGTGCAAGATGTCGACGCTGCGGACCTCATTATAATCCGGTCTTCCCAAATCATTTGTTATTATGTGTATTTCGGATTAATGTAGCCCGGTTTTAAGACTCCGATCCGAGTCAGGTAATCCCTTTGCTGAGACCGAGTGTGTCTGTTATTTATTTGATCACGTATCTCACTTAAACCTCTTTTGTATATATTTAACATATCTTTTTATTCTATTAAACTTTATATTATAGCATTCTTGAACGACTCTGGCCATCATTCAACCTTTAAGCCAATCTGCACTCTCTTATTTTGATAATTATTACCAACACACTAGGGGACGAATTTCTCCCTCATTCTCATTATCTCCCTCAACAACTGGTCGGACCAAGCCATTAGTGTGTAATTGTCCTTATATATATATATATATATATATATATATATATATATATATATATATATATATATATATATATATATATGTGTATAATTGCTATACCACGACACCACCTTTGAATGGTTGTCTCCGTCCCTCTTCTCTTTAAGCTTCTACAAAACTGAGACAGTAGCGTTTGTATTTATTTGAGCATATATGCTGTCACACTGGGGCCTTTGCCAGTATACACAGATATCTCCAAATCTGATGAGAAAGTTGGTTTCTACGCTGTGTCATCCCCGTTTGAAGCCGGCGGGGCCCTCCCTGGTGCTGCGTCCGTCTTCACGGTCGAACTAGCTGCAATACACCAATTGGTACAGGAGATTACGCGTTGCGCCCGATTCGGCGACCGTTTTCTAATTCATAGTGATTACATAGCGCGTAGAGTGCTCTTAAGACATAGGAATCTCAACACCCTAGTAGTGAGTCCTAGTAATGGGCACGAACTGAGCATCCGGACAGAGTTTCGCTCTTTTTCACACTTATTAAAATGCAAGGATCAAAACATACCTATGATTTTCAGGGCAAAGAAGAAGGGAGACGGCGCCCGATAACAGGAAGCTACTCGCCATAGCGCCGCGACTCTACCCGTGCAGCTATTCACTAATGCGTCTACGGTATAGAATCATTTTTCTTGAACCGAATCGGACATACTCGCGGGACGTACCGTCTTCAAATTGCCCCCTAAACCTTTCGTTCGCGATTAATTGATCCCCAAGAGGGATCAACCACACAAGAGGGTAAGATACATTTGTGTTGAATTTCGTACTATGGAGAAGCTTCGGGGCGGAATTTATCTCAGTACCATGACAAACGGGATCACTTCCAACTGTCCCGTGAATTTGGGAAGGACTTCTGCAAACTGAGCTGTCGTATAATTTAGTTTCGTAGACGGAGGATCTCCTCATAGCATTTAATTATTAGAATTGTTGGCTGCACTCTCATGCCACAGGCGAGATATACTTTCATCCGGCACCTGAGCGTGTCTTGCAGATATGTTGCTGCGGTTGTTCCTTTGTGTACTTTTTTGTTTTGTTTTTATAAATAGCCTAAAGATAGGCTCTTTTTGCCACTTTGGTAGATGTATCCTGGCCGGCGACTTCCAGAAGAGAGCGTAAAGTTTAAAAAGAAATATATATATATATATATATATATATATATATATATATATATATATATATCCCTCAGTCAGCTCCTCCTCAACCACACATAAGCAACTGCTATTTTGTTCCTGTAATAACTGCTGCCTTCGAGCCACGAAATGGAAATCAACACATTGATTAGAACAGAATTCAGGGTGTTCTCTCATCATTCACTTCAACCTTTATGCTCTCGTAGACACACATTGCAACACACAAATCTCACACTCACGTACCGATTATCTCCATCAGTCACCAGCTTTTATGTCTAAAAGGCGTTTTTAGTTGCGCGCACGTGACTCTTAAGTTACTATGTCGGTAAGGAGGTCGGTCGGTCGGTCTCTCGGTAACTATTTTACTTTTCAATAAGTTTTTTGGCAAAAACATCGTAACTATTCGGCGATTCTAACGAGATTTGAAACCCTTGTTTTATTTTACATTCCATTTCGAACGATGTAAATATCAAGGTCTTCTCAAAGTTATTCCGAGAATTATTGAAAGTTTTGAAGGTCCTAAGGTCATACGTCAGAATGATTAAGAGCACGCGACTTAGATCTGTTGACCTTGTTTGATTCCAGGAGCAGATGTACGAGAACACCCAAGCTTACCTCTCTTCGCTTTCAGCTTTCAAATCTTAGTTTATTAGGAGGCTTTCCCTTTCCCAGGTAGCCAAAGAGGGGAAGAAAGTAAATTCCCCTTATTATCGGACAACACAAGAGGAGGATTGGTAACTTCTCTTTTATTACTCTTTATTAGGGAAGGGGGCTAAACCAGAGGGATGTGAGGGGAAACTGATGAATGAAATGAGAAATACCCCCCAAAAGAGGTAACGGCCTCCCATTTACCTCTCCTTCTCCAAGACCCTTATTTGCATATCTTTTGATCTAAGGGGAACATATTTATGTTTGTCGTAAATAAGATTTCCATTTGAGGAGGGATTTGCCGAAATCGAGGGCAATTACTCAACCGGGGCTCAGTGACGAGGATAAAGGGGATCGCAGGAAGATAACCAACGGGAAAAGGTTATACTACCATGGAAACGAAAATTGGCTATTGGAAGTAACAATGGAAACCGAAATGTAGATTGTTAAAGGGAAATGAATTTCCCGAGCAAGGGAAGAGTGGACCTGAGGGAAGAAACACTAAAATGAAATGAAGGTTAAAGGTTCGGTCTCCATGGAGACTAAGATCGAAGTAAACGAGTAATCATGGCAACAGAAAGATAAGAGAGTAGTTAGTCATGGGTGCTTCCTCAGAGAAAACAACGGTTAAGTTGCTATGGAAACAAGAACGAAAATGTACGAATCGAACGGGGGAACCAGCATCCCCAGTTTCACCCACAGCTATAAACTCTAATTTGATTGGTTATTGGTAACCACTAACCATTCCATGAGTTGATCCATCACTTTTATTTAGGACAAAAACAAAACAAAACGAGGGCAACTCGCCAGAAAACTGTAATGTGTAGAAAAGGGTGAAGTTCAGTGTTATGTGTGAAAGCAAAGTATATATAACTAGAAGTATGTACATTGTGAGTTAAAGACTGATAGGGCTCGCAACTCTCTTGTACCGACTCCAGCCCCTAACGAAGCCTCAGAGGGGAATAAAATATACATTGATAATTGGGACTCTGAAGGGATTATTTCGAGTTAGGTTAAATTAGTTCAGATTGGGTTAGGTTGGGTTAAGTGTGATTTGGTTGAGTTAGTTATGGTTAGCTAGAGTTCTATAGGTTTGGTCGGATTTGGTTAGGTTAGATGAGTTAATTTACGGTAGGTCAGATTAAATTGAGTTAAGGAGTCGATATGGCATGTTAGGTTAAGGAAGGACTTGGAATAGTTCAGTTAAATTGTGATCAGGTTAATTTAAATTCAAGTACGTTAGGTTAATTCAGATTACATTAGTTAGGTAAGGTTAGGATAAAGTACGTTAGGGTAGATCAAATTAGGTTAAGTTAAGTTTAATTTGGTTGTGTTAGGTTAAATTATGTCAGGTAAAAATCCTCTCAGATGGTAACGACCGCAGCAGAAACCATGGTAACAACTGGAGCGGAAACCATGATAACACCTTGTGGAAACCATGGTAACAACCGCATCGAAAATCATGGTATCAACCTCAGCAAGGATTCTCAAGTTTGTACATACCCGACGAACCTTTCGAGTTCGTACTTCTGAGCACCCACCCCCTTTGGATGAAGGAATGATGAGGTTGAGTGCTTCCTCATTGGTCGTCTCCCTTTTCATTTTCCTTCTTTCTATTTATCATTCCATTTTCTTTTATATTTCATCGTTGTTTAAATTGATTTCTATTTCTGAATTAAATAAAGATATGATAGAGTCATCGATTTTACCTTAATATTCTGATCCTATGGTCAATCTTTCAAACCCCACCAGAAATATGTCAGTCTAGGTCTTTTGTACGTAAGCCCCGCCCTCATACACATTTAAGTTCCGCCCACATCTCTGATTTGTTGGGGCAGCCGAAATCTGATTGGATTTTGTACAGTACTCGTATATTATATGTGTAGCTGTTTCCCTTCGCAGCAATAATAATTTCAACGCGTCGAGGAATGAATTATTGCACATCTTGGATAATTTCGAGTCGCCTTTCAAGCAAGACCGCACTCCATCTGTTAAAGAGGAGGAAATAAGGCTCCAACTTGGCACATTGTTGCCTACTGAAGATCAATCATGATTTTGAGAATGTGGGTTCCACTTTTTTCGATGGCTCGGCCAACCAGTTCTTCGTCAGGTTGTGCCAATGGAAGGCTGGACGCATTAATGGGAGAATGGTACTTCCCTAATTGAGGTAGATATTTAGAAGTATTATCCAAGAATATGGTCATTTTTGGTCGGTAATATGGTCACAGTTTCTGAGAAATGTGGGATATTTGAGGCTGAAATTTTCTTCCGTGCCCACGGAAGACCCGATCAAGTAATACTAATATATTTATTGCAAGTGTATGTCATATCATTGAATTAAAACGAAACTTATTATGTACTAGGAACTTCTGTCAACATATTGTAAGTCTATAATAATTGAAAATCACATGACACGTGATATATAATCGATGAAATTTAAAGGCCCAAAGAAATGAAAACTGGTAACACAACCCAGAAAAACGCTAGGGAAATTATTATTACGTGTACCATTGAAGCTTAAGAAAGAAAATGGAAGATATAGAAACGGACCTATAGGGCAAACTATTTTAACCTTGATATAAAAATGAATAAAGGAGTTGGATTTAAACCTGTGTCATAAAGCGCTCCTCGTTAAAATGAACACGACTCTCATCGAATGAGTTACCATCCTCAACCCCATAAAAAGGTTGATTCAAGAAGCCTTTTGAATAACGAAATGTAGGTTTTAATCCAGTGAAAGACAAGACAAGTGTTTTTCTAGTAAGAGGGGGCACGGGCTTTTTTGTTTGTAATAATTGAAAATCACATGACACGTGATATATAATCGATGTATTTTAAATGACCATGACGCATATCGCCAGAGCTACCCTCCTTACGGGTTTAAATCCAACTCATTTTCATATAACGGTTAAAATAGTTTGCCCTATAGGTCCGTTTCTATATCTTTCATTTTCTTTCTTACGCTTCATTGGTATACGTAATCATTTTCTTAGCGTTTTTCCGGGTTGTGTCACCAGTTTTCATTTCTTTGGGCCTTTAAAATACATCTTGTAAGTATATATTTTAGCGAGCGAGATGACTGTATGAAGCACACTCATGGACGTAACGGTAGCCACGGTTGTGTTTTACAGCCATAAAACACTGAGCGAAACCCACTCTTCTCCACGGATGATTTAAACAAAGGCTGACGCCATGACTAAGACACACAACCCTACTCAACCAATTCTGCCCCAAAATCAGATAACACAACCATATCTCGCCCTTGACATTTTTCGGGGGTCTTACACGATTTAACTGGGCGTCATTTTTTGCGTGACCATTTGGTGACTCTATCATTTTTGACTTTGTACAGGGTGTACCTAAAGTCTGAACAGCTAAGAAAAATCTATATTTTCAATAAAAAATTGAACTAAATGTTATTTAATTGAAATATTAATAAATAATATCTGGAATGTGATTTCCACCATTTGTGAGCCAAAGTTCGATGCGCTTTGCGAGATTCATCCGATGAACAAGACGCATTAGCTCTAAATTTTCCTCATTTTAAGCACATTCATTTATGAGGCGCTGTTCCATCAGGTGTCTCATATCATTGAGGTGTGGTGAACGTGGAGTCCATTTTGATATTTACTATATGTTTAAGCTTTAGTGACACCCTTTAGAAAGACTAGGATGCGATTCACCCGATGAATCCGATGCATTAGCTTCAAACTTCCTCTATTCTGAGCACATTCATTTATTAGGCGCTGTTCCCTCAGGTGGGTAAAGTCTGGCAAATGAGGGGACCATCGAGTACACCTATTTAAGCCTACCCAAGAGAAAGAAGTCAATGGGTGGGGTAAGGTCTGGTGAACGAGGAGACCATTCAGTACACCTCCTTTAGCATACCCCAGAAAAATAAGTCAATGGGGGAACAAAACTTTACAGCCACCCTGTAGTTCGCTTAAGACAGAAAACTTGGATTGACCTTCTTCCAGGTAGCGTAAGATCGATCTATAAGCTGTTGTAGTTTAAAGATGGAAGTCAGAGGTTGGCTTAGTATTTCTCTTATCTTTCATGAATGTATTATTATGATACTATTTTAATTTATATTTACCGCCCCTTTCACCTTTTATAAGATCTTGCCATTAAGGGATTGTTGTATGCTGAACAAATGTTCCTCCCTAATTAGGGTAAAAAAAAGGTTTCGAATGGATTGTTTTACTGTGAAGACGTACCTACTTGTCGCCTTCCTTCCCTCTCCTACCCCTGGGTTGCGTCTACAGGTCCCTAAGAGAGATATTGTGTGTAGTACATGTTTGTGTGAAGTATAGGTAGTATATATGTGGGTGTTCTACATAAGTTATCGGCTATGATTACATGTTGTTGGCGTGGCAAGGTCTATTCTGTGTTTGTAATGTTGTAGGAATGGCCTGTGGAGTTTAGTGAGTGGGTGCACAGGTCCCTAAGAGAAGAGATATTGTGTGTAGTGTGTGGTTGTGTGAGGTTTGGTAGTGTATAAGTAGGTGTTTGATGTTGGCCTGGATTTAGTTGTATTTTGTGCATGTTGGTATTGGAGCAAAGTTTATTCTGTGTTTGCAGTGTTGTAGTATAGTCATTGTGAAGAAGAACCTTCATAGTGTAGAAGAAATGAGTGAGTTAATTTGAAAACTAAAACATTAATAAAAGAGCTTTAGTATTTCGCCAAATCAATTGTTTATTGGTTGTCTTCAACCACGGTTGAATTCAACTGTGTACAACAAGGTCAACAGACCTAAGTCGCGTGCTCTCAATTAGTCTGACTTATGACCCTATGACCTTCAAAACTTTTAAAAAGTGGGGCAATCCGACCCATAGTTAGTTTTATTTAAATAATTACAGGACTAACCTTAGGAGGACCTTGGCAATTATATCATTTGAAAGAGAATGTAAACCAACACAATGATTTCAAATTCCGTTATAATCGGCCGAATAGTTACGATGTTATTGCCCCCAAAATACTCATTGACAAGTAAAATGGTTAACCATCCGACCGACCTACCTACAAACCGAAATATTAATTTATAGAGTTGCGTGTATACGACTAAAA
The DNA here is from genome assembly GCA_963969495.1 of Ceratothoa steindachneri. Classification (NCBI taxonomy): domain Eukaryota; kingdom Metazoa; phylum Arthropoda; class Malacostraca; order Isopoda; family Cymothoidae; genus Ceratothoa; species Ceratothoa steindachneri. Next base: position 205,158,916 of record OZ018317.1, on the reverse strand, counting down.
AGAGACCGGGTCCTTTATTATATCTCTCTTTTTATATTATTCTGATAGCTTTTGACGAGGTTTTGATCTACATGTCACGTTTAACATGGCCTCAAATCCTCCCTTCGTCAGTAGTCGTTTTATCCTAAGGTAGAACCAATGTCTTCCATACATTTATCAGAGGTTTTAAATATTTTCCTTCAGAATGAAATAAAATATGGAATTTTTCGTTTCCTTTACCCAGTGGGATAATTTAGAAAATATTTCCCTTCCCAAGCCTTTTAAATATTGATCTAATATAATAGTGCTGAATTCCTCTTTATTATCTTTTAAAAATCGACTTCATTCCAAGGAAGGACATTCTGAATATCAGTTAATCATTACGATTTGGTATTACCAAGTCAATCAAAAATAACAATAATAAAATTCCTAATTATACATTACCCTCATTTATACGGTACGGGTAACTAAAGAAATTAATTTTCTGAAAACTCACTTTAGCTATAACAAGTATCCCATTAATTCTTTCAACAATTACTTGAAGGAATTACTAAAAAAAACCTATTTAAACCTAATCCGGTATAGCTTAGAGTTACATAACAGAACATTTACATAATACTTCCATTCATTAGGCTGTCCACTTCCCCTTTCGACATTTCTTTGAAGGATATTTTACGCAATATTTAACCACAAGTCAAGTTTAATTTCATATAAGTCAATCGTAATACTATCTGTTCTTTATTCCCTTTATAAAGACCATATACCTTTGATGTTAACATTTTTTGTTGTCTTCCAATACAAGTGTGCAGACTGCAATGCCTTCTACGTAGGCCAAACTAGCCTACATTTTGAGCAGAGGATCTAAAAGCATCTAGGAATCTCTCATAGAACTGAGAAACCACTCTCCACTGTAAAATTCTTTAGTGTGCGGAATTATTCACACATTACAGGACTCTTATCTTATCTTCTGCTCCTTCTACAAAAAGGAAATGAAGCCATCACTTAATGAGAACGACTCCTCCTTCGCCTTCCATATTGTCTAACTCAGCAACAAACGAACCCCAATTTAAACTCTTTGTTTTCCCAATTGTAATAGAATGGACGCCGCAATCTAAGAGTACATTGATCCTCCATTTATATTGGTTCTACTTTGTTTCAATTACCCTCTTAATTCCTTCATCTCTCTTAATGCATTTTAATTCTGTGAATAATTTAAATACTGCTAAATATAATCAGTGGGATTACATTTAAATTACGTTGTAATTTAATAAATTTAAATAATTCGCTCATTAATGATACTTTATTATAGATAAAAATAATTTTAATGCGTGTTTGTTCTCTCTTTCTCTATCTCTCTCACTCACTCTCTTTCTCTTACTCACTCTCTCTCTCTCTTACTCACTCTCTCTCTCTCTCTCTCTCTCTCTCTCTCTCTCTCTCTCTCTCTCTCTCTCTCTCTCCTTCTCTCTTGAGTTCCTCACTCAATGGGTGAGAGAGCCAACGAGAGGAGACAATATCCTCGACTTGGTTTTCACCTCTGAAGATGACATCGTTGAGGACCTCTCTGTTGGCGAAGAGCTCGGTGGCAGTGACCACCGACTAATTAGATTTGTAGTCAAAGTCCCCAAGGCAGAGCCTGCAACTAGTAAATCAAGGAAACTGGATTTGAGAAGAGCAGACTTTGCAGGTCTACGCGCGGGACTGACTGACGCGAGGCTAGAAGAGTGCGATGCTGTTGAAGACTCTTGGAACAGTTTCAAAACCACATTCATGAGTCTTCAATCGCGTTTTATTCCTCTGAAATTCCCCCGTCGGTCTTCTGTTCAACCAAAGTGGTTTAATCGAGAAATCGGGCAACTGCTTAGGGAGAAGAGAAATGTGTACCGGCAATCGAAGATCTCGGGTGACTTTGACGAATACCGGAGGCTAGCCAGGAGAGTGAAGTCCAGTATAAGGGCGGCTAAGCGGTCTGAGGAACTCCGAGTGGCGAGACTCTGTAAAGAGAATCCCAAGGAGTTTTTTGGATATGTGAACAGCCGTAAACCAATCCGTCGAACGATTGGCCCTTTGAGGAATGAGGAGGGGACATTAAAGCATTCAGATGCAGAAAATGCCAACCTCCTCAACGACTACTTCTCTTCAGTGTTCACTGAAGAGTGTGGTCCCATTCCCCAGCCGACGGATTCCTACTCGGGGGAAAAGCTGGAGGCAATGGACTTCACCGAAGGAGAAATAAAGAAAAAGATCGCTGACCTAAAGACGAATAAGTCCTCTGGACCGGACGGGTTTCTACCTAAAGTGTTGAAGGAAGTGTGCGATGAAGTATCACGACATCTGTGCGCTATCTTTAACATGTCAATCCGGACCAAATTCGTTCCTAGAGACTGGCGTGAGGCGGAGGTGACTCCGATCTTCAAGAAAGGAGACCGTAGCCAACCGTCAAACTACCATCCTATCAGTCTGACTTCGAAGGTCGGTAAACTCATGGAAAGCATCATGGTGGACAAAGTGACGTCGTATTTAGAGTCAAACCTGCTACTGAGGAGTTCCCAGCACGGCTTCCGAAGGCAACGGTCATGCCTGACGAACCTTGTAGAATTCTTCCACTTCGTTTTCAGTGAGCACGATCGGGACAAGGCGGTGGATGTGGTCTACCTAGACTTTCAGAAAGCCTTTGATAAGGTACCACACCGCCGCCTTCTCCGGAAAGTGCGAGCGCTTGGCATAGACGGAAAGGTAGCCGGCTGGATCGAGAACTGGCTAAGTGGCAGACGGCAACGGGTGGTGGTAAATGGACAGTCTTCTGAGTGGGTGCCCGTTACTAGCGGGGTGCCTCAAGGTTCTGTCCTGGGACTACTACTATTCATCATCTACGTCAACGACATGGACGGTGACATGGTTGCGAAGATTTCCAAATTTGCCGACGATACCAAGCTTGGTATGAACGTTGCAAAGGATGGAAATACTGCCCGCCTGCAGGAAGATCTTGGGAAGATTGGGGAGTGGTCGGACACGTGGCAAATGCCTTTTAACGTGAACAAATGCAAAGTGATGCATATCGGCCACAGAAACCCCCAATCTCAGTATATCCTTAAGGGCACTGCTCTTGAATCGAGTGACACTGAGAAGGACTTGGGTGTTACTATTACTAGTGACCTCAAGTTCTCGAAACAGTGCATTGAGGCGGAGAAAAAGGCCCAAAGGATGCTAGGCTATATTAAGCGCCAGTTTGGTTATCGGAACCAGGAGATTGTACTGTGCCTGTACAACTCACTTGTCCGACCGCACCTGGAGTATGCCGTACAATTTTGGAGTCCTTCATTGCGAAAGGACATCGCGAGATTGGAACGCGTACAAGCCAGGGCAACCAAGCTGATTCCCTCTATCCGACATAAAAGTTATGAGGATAGACTAAGGGAATTAGATCTGTTCTCGCTGGAAACCCGTAGACAGCGTGGTCAGCTCATCGAAGTTTTCAAAATACTTCGAGGGTTCGACAATGTTGACTATCGGGATATTTTCACACTGAGTGAGAACAGAACGCGCAATCACGGCTTCAAACTTGAACTGAAGCGTTACAACCGCAATCTGTGTGGAAATTTTTTCACTTACAGTATCTGCGGTATGTGGAACGCACTTCCAGTGGAAGTTGTCAACAGTGAATCTGTTGACCAGTTCAAGTCAAGACTAGACAAAGTCTTGAAAAGTGGCCGTTTAGGGACGCAAAACAATTGAGCAGCCTTGTGCCCGCTCAATTGCTAGTCCAAAGGTACCCTCTTTGAATGGACCGTAAGGTCTCCTAGGGTACCTTCTTTCCTTGTTGTTACTCTCTCTTTCTCTGTATCCTTTATACAGAATCATGCGAAAATGTTCTAAGTTACGGAATGAAACGTCGGTGATGAATAAATGTTACTCGTTGGGTCCTGATATATCTTCATTTTCCTGATTAGAAAAAGGTTCCCTCTAAACAAATCGATCTCTCCAATTATATATATATATATATATATATATATATATATATATATATATATATATATATATATATATATATATATATATATTGTATTTGCGTTGATTTTACACTTTTTCACTTCCGTTTCCATTACGGTATTTTTCTCTTATTTCCTCGGCTGAAACGAGTCAAATATTTGTTTAAGGAAGCTAAAATCGCGGAGGCCAACAAGACTCCGTAAACATCGGAATTTATCGGATGAAGCTTCCTTCCGACGGAAAAGAAGAAGGAGGCCTTCGAGGACGAGACGCGATAGAGTCTCTAGTGCATTTGGACACTTGGTTCTGATTGAGGGAAAATTCCCTTGAAACCATTTGATTTGATGAAATGGATCGATAAAAAGTGATAAAACCACTCCAAGTATAAATGGTTGGTAGGCATCTGCAATGGCTCTGTGTCTAACTGCGCCATATTTGGTATTTTTATTTTAGGTTTTAGCCATAGCTGGGAATCTGTGATTTGAGCATACAAAACCTATTCATGCATAGATTCTCTTCACTGCGAACGATTTGTCTAAATATAATTAATTACAAGCGCGGGAAGTTGCTCATAGACAATCCATTTTCTACTCTTGAATTCCCCGAAATTTTATTAGCACCATTGAATAGGCAGTGGTTGTACCTGATAATTATTTTTATGACCAATTCATGAGATGTAGGAAGGGATATGTTATTTTGTCTTTCCTAATTGGAGAATTACTTCGAAAAAATATTAAAAGAAGTGTTTCGAATAGATGGGGGCAACTTAACTTTGAAATTTAACAAAAGGTTCCATAAAAAGTAAGCGTAATAAATATTCATTTACACCCTAATACAGTAATCATACTTTGATATTCTCTGACAGAATTTATAAGTGTAAATTGTATGCATAATGAGTTCTTAGGATGTCAGCTAAAATTTATCGTCACTCATTATTTGTTAGGCCGAGTGACTAAGACGCTTATGAACCACTTACCATAACCAAGTTATGATACTTGGTTCACAAGACTTGTATCGACATTTGTAGATTAAGGCTCCACTGCACTTAAGGCAAAAATGTGAAGTAAATGGTGCTTCTTTTCATTAATAAATTAATTGTAAAATCACTCTTCTTTTTCCTTTTTAAATAAAAAGGGATTTGTTTTGGAGATTAACAAGAGGAAAAGTCGCTTAAATGACCTGCAGCGTTTGTGATGAGATGATAAATGGTGATTGCATTGATGGTTTCCCATGGTTCAAATCACTTACAAGTGCCCTTGAATGGCTAAATGAGGCTTCTGCCACTGGATAGCGCCACCCAGCGCCAGATCTGATGGCATTTTTTAAATCTCCAAGGTGAATGACCATAAGTCCTATGGTCATATGGGTCATTTCATGGCTCTAAATGGGTACAATTGAACTTTACTCTATTTGAAAAAAAAGCGACGCCTAGAACTGGCGCTTCACCGCAGGTAAAAACAAATAGAAAATTGATCAAAAACGGACCTGGCGCTTAATGAAAAATAGATTGTTATTTCGCACGTGAAAATAAGAAGCGAAACGCACTTCCAAAATCCTCGCCAGAAAAGGGATTTGGAAAGGGTCATAAAGAGAGTCATTAAAGTGGAGAAAAGTGCTTTGGGTTAATTTAAAGAAATCAAAAACGAGTGCATCTCTCGCCTAACCTTTATAAGGAGAGATCTTTAAAGAAATGTGTAAAGATAGAGTTAGCAAGTATTTTTGAGAGATATTTAGCTGCAGCATAGTTGCCTTTCCTCGACACTCATTTGCAAGGAAAATGAGTGGAAGATAAACAACCCGAATAATAATAATGAATATTTGGATCTATCCTAGACAAGAAACCCCCGAGAACACCATTCTTAATTAATGACCCCCCCAAAAAAATTTAATCTTAGATAACCACCTAAAAATTTCAACCATAGTTGATGACCCCCAAGAAACTTATTGGTATATTTAAAAAAAAAAAATCGGTAAAATAACTTTTATTAAAGAACAAAAAAATACACAAACAAATTAAACAAACACAATTAAATTAAATAAAAAATAAAATATTAATCCAAGGGGTAAAAGAGAAATATGTTGGCATAAATTTTCAAACCTACTCAAACCGAATCGATCCTGTCACATAGGTTAGGTTAAGTTAGGTTAGGTTAGGTCAAGTTATTTAAACTCAACCTAACCCAACCTAACTTAACAAATATTAACTTAAACAAATTCAATCGTAAGTAGCATTTTTAATTTAATCTTTTATCTTGAACTTTTTCTCAATTATTATTTCAAAGTTAAAAATTCAATCCTAAGTAATGACCGCCCCAAAAGCTAGATCCTAGATAATGACATCTAGCATAGGCTGGGGGTCGTTGTCTAGGATTGTCCGAATATTTTTGCAAACAATAGAAAAGCTATGGCAGGAGAAATGCCAAGCTACATAGTATACCCCTTTTGCCCCTTTGTGGTTTTCATGTTCCCTTTCCAGCCAGAGTAATTTAAAGAGGAGACTTCTTTGGAAGTTCTGAACAGGACTCTCTTCCCCCTCAAATGAATAGATAGAAATAAGAGGACGCAACGGTAGGATTTATTTAAACAAACGAAAGAAGGTGCCACAAGCAACGAGGCCTTTTCCCTCTTTTTTCTTTTTCTTGCTCGGAGGCCAGTTTCAAGTTCCCTCCGTTCATATAAGCATGAACTGACTTCGAAATACCTCCGTTCACCGAACTATAAACTTGTTTCGAGTTTCCTTCGTTCAAAGGACCATGAACTGGTTTCGAGTTCCCTTCGTTCATAGAATCATGAGCTGGCTTCGAGTTCCCTCCGTTTATAGAACCATGAACTGGCTTCGAGGTCCCTCCGTTGACAGAACCATGAACTGTCTTCGAGATCCCTCCGTTCACAGAACCAGAAAACTGGCTTCGAGATCCCTCCGTTCACAAAACCATGAACTGGTTTTGAATTCCCTCCGTTCATAGAATCATGAAAAGGCTTTGAGTTCCCTCCATTCATAGAACCATGAACTAGCTTCGAGATCCCTCCGTTAACAGAACCATGAAATGGCTCCGAGTTTCCTCCGTTCATAGAACCATGAACTGGCTTCAAGCTCCCTCCATTCACAGAACCATGAACTGGCTTCGAGTTTCCTCCGTTCATAGAATCATGAACTGGCTTCAAGATCCCTACGTTTACAAAACCATGAACTGGCTTCGAGTTTTCTCCGTTCATAGAACCATGCACTGGCTTCGACCTCTCTCCGTTCACAGAACCATGAACTGGCTTCGAGTTCTTTCCGTTCATAGAATCATGAACTGGCTTCGAGTTGCCTCCGTTCATAGAATCATGAACTAGCTTCGAGATCCCTCCTTTCACAGAACCATGAACTGGTTTTGAGTTCCTTCCGTTCATAGAATCATGAACTGGCTTCGAGATCCCTCCGTTCACAGAACCATGAACTGGCTTCGAGTTGCCTCCATTTATAGAATCATGAACTGGCTTTGAGTTATCTCCGTTCATAGAACCATGAACTGGCTTCGAGATCCCTCCGTGCACAGAACCATGAACTCGTTTCGAGTTCCCTCCGTTCATAGAATCATGAACTTGCTTCGAGATCCCTCCGTTCAAAGAACCATAAACTGGCTTTGAGTTCCCTCCGTTCATAGAACCATAAACTAGCTTCAAGCTCCCTCCGTTCACAGAACCATGAACTGGCTTCGAGTTCCCTCCGTTCATAGAATCATCAACTGGCTTCGAGATCCCTCCGTTAACAGAACCATAAACTGGCTTCGAGTTCCTTCCGTTCATAGAACCATGAACTCGCTTCAAGCTCCCTCCGTTCACAGAACCATGAACTGGCTTCGAGTTGCCTCCGTTTATAGAATCATGAACTGGCTTCGAGTTCCTTCCGTTCACAGAACCATAAACTGGATTCGAGGTTCCTCCGTTCATAGAACCATGAACTGGCTTCGAGCTCCCTCCGTTCACAGAACCATGAACTTGTTTCGAGTTTGGTCGTTCAAAGAACTATGAACTGGTTTCGGGTTCCCTCCGTTCATAGAACCATGAACTGGCTTCGATATCCCTCCATTCATAGAATCATGAACTGGTTTCGAGTTCCCTCCGTTCCTAGAATCATAAACTGGCTTCGAGCTCCCTCCATTCACAGAACCATGAACTGGCTTTGAGATCCTTCCGTTCACATAACCATGAACTGGTTTCGAGTTCCCTCCGTTCACAGAACCATGAACTTGTTTCGAGTTTGGTCGTTCAAAGAACTATGAACTGGTTTCGGGTTCCCTCCGTTCATAGAACCATGAACTGGCTTCGATATCCCTCCATTCATAGAATCATGAACTGGTTTCGAGTTCCCTCCGTTCCTAGAATCATAAACTGGCTTCGAGCTCCCTCCGTTCACAGAACCATGAACTGGCTTTGAGATCCTTCCGTTCACATAACCATGAACTGGTTTCGAGTTCCCTCCGTTCATAGAATCATGAACTGGCTTCGAGATCCCTCCGTTCACAGAACCATGAACTGGCTTCGAGTTCCCTCCGTTCATAGAACCATGAACTGGCTTCAAGCTCCCTCCGTTCACAGAACCATGAACTGGCTTCGAGTTCCCTCCATTCATAGAACCATGAACTGGCCTTAAGTTCCCTCCATTTACAGAACCATGAACTGGCTTCGAGTTCCCTCCGTTCATAGAACTATGAACTGGCTTCAAGCTCCCTCCGTTCCCAGAACCATGAACTGGCTTCGAGTTCCCTCCGTTCACAGAACCATGAACTGGCTTTGAGATCCCTCCGTTTACAGAACCATGAACTGGTTTCGAGTTCCCTTCGTTCATAGAACCATGAACTGATTTCGAGTTCCCTCCATTCATAGAATCATGAACTGGCTTCGATTTCCCTCCGTTCATAGAACCATGAACTTGCTTTGAGCTCCCTCCGTTCACAGAACCATGAACTGGTTTCGAGTTCCCTCCGTTCATATAATCATGAACTGGCTTGGAGATCCCTCCGTTCACAGAACCATAAACTGGCTTCGAGTCCACTTCGTTCAAAGAACCATGAACTGCTTTCGGGTTCCCTCCGTTTATAAAACCATGAACTGGCTTCGAGCTCCCTCCGTTCACAGAACCATGAACTGGATTCGAGTTCCCTCTGTTCATAAAATCATGAACTGTCTTCGAGTTTCCTACGTTCATAGACCCATGTATAAGTTATTTGGGCTATACAGCTTTGAGACAGGTTTATAAATAGATCACGAATGACGCAAGGTTGCAAGGTGTCGCAATCATTACAACCTGTGTCTTGATTAAATTAGTTTACCTTTGAATTAGTTATAAGAACCAATTCATTTTATGTATTTCGAACTCGGTGGCTACTTCTTAACATTTGTTTATTAGATACACATGGAGCGGTTGTTTAACTAAATAAGCTAACAGTTTATATAAATTATTAACAAGGTCAGGTTGAAATTCTTATTGGTTGCCTCAAGTCAGCGAGCTCGCAGCTCGCGTAGATGGAGAGCTTTCTTGGAGGTTGTTGTGAACGCTGACACTTGTCGTGGAGTGGAACGAGCAAGAGTTGTGTGAATGGCACTAATACGTTTCTCCCATGTATACTAATAAATGTTGAAGTACGTTAGGATGGAAAGCAATCTGTTGAAGTATTTGAAGTATTTAAGATGAGATACAAGATATTCAAGTGATTTCAAATGGGGAGAAATATATTAGTCATTTCTGATGAGAAGCAACATATGGAGATGAGAAGCAAAATGTTTAAGTGATTTTAGTTGGAACGTACAAGGGGAATGTAATTTCAGATTGGAAGCAAAGTGTTTAGTTGTACATTTTAGATGCATCTACTAACGAATGATATTTTTATAATTGTCAAAATGGCCTAGGTTAGATTAGCTTACATGTTAGAGGTTATAAGTTAGAAGTAATTAAAATGTGAACAATTGTGTAAAGTATTTTTTAATGTAATTCAGTATGTTCAATTGTTCTTGTGAGAAGAAAAAAGTTAAAGTGATCTTTTACTTCTTTTTAATTTCATCGGAATTTTGTCTATCATTTTAAATTTAAATTAAGCACTTGAACCTTTTGGTTTTAGGGTAGAGAAACTTCGATAATATGGTGCAACACTGTACTTCATGGCCGATAGTTCTACCTAAGACGCCACCCTGGAGGAGACCACATTTGAACTTGTCCCTTCAAGGGTCTGCTACAATAGCTTCTACATCACTGGGATTAATTTGTTCCAATTTCTTGGATCATACATATGTTGAGGAGAATGTTGAGATTGTCTTGTGAGACCCCACAGCGGCGTTTCACTTTTTCTTTTCTAACTAGATGGCCGGGATCAGGCCATGCATTTGGGATGTATGGCAAAAAGGATGAGAAATAATTTTCCCTTTGGACATATCTCACGATGTTTTGAAAGAATAAAAACTTTTAGTGTCGTCTCCAAATTCGATCACACCCACACAGGAAAAGGGTGGCACAAACCAAGGGAGCGTTTCGCTGAATGTTTATGCAAACACTGCTTCGTCACAAGATTGTACGCCACATTTAGGTTGCATGTACATTCGTGGGAGGTTGCTCATTGACTTGTGGTCTCTTATAAATGAAGAAACAACACTCAATTGTAGTCTCTTATAAATGGAGAAACAACACTCACTTGTAGTCTCTTATAAATGGAGAAACAACACTCACTTGTAATCTCTTATAAATGAAGAAGCAACACTCACTTGTAGTCTCTTATAAATGAAAAAAACAACACTTACTTGTAGTCTCTTGTAAATGAAGAAACATCAATCATTTGTAATCTCTTATAAATGAAGAAACAACACTCACTTGTAATCTCTTATAAATGAAGAAACAACACTCACTTGTAGTCTCTTATAAATGGAGAAACAACACTCACTTGTAGTCTCTTATAAATGGAGAAACAACACTCACTTGTAGTCTCTTATAAATGGAGAAACAACACTCACTTGTAGTCTCTTATAAATGAAGAAAAAACACCCAGTTGTAGTCTCTTATAAATGAAGAAACAACAATCACTTGTAGTCTCTTATAAGTGAAGAAAAACACTCACTTGTAGTCTCTTATAAAGGAAAAACCACTGCCAATTGAGGTATAAGAAGCCTTTTGCAATGTAGCTTAGAATCTAAAGTGAAATAGATAAAGTGGATGATACCTAGGTCTCCTTTGATTACTGATAACTTCATGCTATTCCTTTCAAGGACTGAAGTAATACAGTCTATGATTACGGAAGTATCACAACCTAAACTAACAATTGGACAGAAAATTAATTTTCTAACGAACCAAAATAATGATCGATAGTTTTGCAGAACAAAGATCAATATTAAGTGAGAATCAAATTTTAAGAGAAGTTTGAAGGATTTTTATTCTCGAGAGCGGTAGAAAAGTTAAAAGGATGGGAAAAGGATAGCAAGATCCCGTTGATCGCAAATCGTAAACTATTTGACCATGGAATCATAACAGTTGACAGTAAAACTTGAATTGTGAATACAAAAGCGCTTGTAAGGCCTTATTTGAAGTATGCGGTACAATTTTGGCCTCTCTATATGCAAATAGATATTGTGATTTTACGACGGGTTCAGCGTCGAGAAACGAAATTATTTCCTGAACTTAAAAGTAGATCGTACCAATAAAGACCGAGACACCTCGATTTACTTTTTACTAGAAGATCTGCTTCTGCGCGCTCAACTTAGTGAAGGTTTTAAAATACTAAAGGGATTTACTAATATAAATTAAGACCCAATATTTGAGCTAAATAACCTGGCAGCAACTAAAGCTTACACTCTCAAACTAGTCATCACAAGATTTAACAGTGCGAACCCCTCCCCCCAAATAAATTTCTTTTCGTATAAATATTACTATAAAATAGGAACGTACATGTATAAGAACTATAAAACTATTTTTTATTTAAATCCTCTCAACCTTTATGTATCCCTCATTTTGTTTAACTAGTCTCAAGTGGATCTTAAGATCATTGCTGGTTGGGATTTCCCCATTCAGACATTAAATTAAAGTCAGAATATAAAAAAAAAACCTTCATATTAGGAATCACAACATCTAAAAATACAATCATGAATGACGAATATATCAAAGGGAATAAAGATTCTAAAGAGGATATAGAGGGTAAATATGGTTGACAAAAGATGGAATAAGAATGAATGAAATAAAAGCAATTGGCATATAACGAACAAATTATAAATTGTAAGAGAGGTTAAGTGTGCTGATGATAAAGTAATTGTGTAAACAAGTAAGGTACTGGCATTATTCTATTTCCAATGAAACCCTTATGATGTGATGTCAAAAAAATAAATATGGAATTTGGTAGCCTGTTCCGTCTTAGGAATATTGACATGGCAATCAAATGTGTATCATCTGTAGAAGAGTGAACCAGTCTTCGGTGTGTTGCTAAAGCGAATTGGATCCATACAAACATGTGTAATTAAAAATGGAGAAGTATGTGTCATCAATTCCTACAATAGTCCCTAATTCTTGAGTTATAAGAGATTGTTAAAAGGCTAGCGTAAGGTTCTGATTACACCGTAGATGGGAGTGGAAAAATACAACCGGTCGATAGTGTAGGTTGTGAAAGAAACTTTATCTAAAGCTAGGGTAATTTGTGTTAAATAGGCGGCATTGTATCGTGGAAGTCGCTATCGTGCAAGGGAGAAATTTGGGCAGACTTAAAAAATGGTTATATTTCCCTTGAAGTATTTTTTAAGTGGGTTGTTTGTAATGAGTGAAACTGAAAGAAATGGTATTTAGTTATTTAGGAAAAAGGAATTCAGATAAATCATATGGAGCTTTATTCATTGCTATTGTACTAAGGCTTAGATGGATATTTTATTGGTCAATATTTTTTTTTTAAATAGAAGAATTACGTTCAAAAATGAACTCGAGATATTTAAACTCATTTCGGGTATTATATAAAATTTTTATTGAAGTTAATTGAAATTAATTTCCTCCAGTTTAAAATACAGAGAACGTGGTCATATAATCCAAAGTTCCAATTTGGCACTCGACTCCAAAGTCGATTTTATAAAGAATTTCCCCAAACTAAATGAAACGTTAGCAAACAACAAGAGTAACATTTAAACTAGCAATTTTACACCTTAATTCATATTTAATTAAATATTTTTAGCGACTGAAAGTGTCTGCACGGGTTAAAGGTTCCCACTTCAGAAAGGGCTCCCCCCCCCCCTCACTCTTAAGTATATCTAATTTTAAGAGGAGGATTTTTCGGATCGATTTTGGAGATGGGTGAAAATTTGTCCATTTGATGAAGGTTATGGGAATAGAGTAACCTTCTAAAAAAGGTTATAAATAGCACCACTATAATTTAATTATCCTTGATTCCATTGAGTAATCAAAACCGTGTAATTCAATTTGTTTTTTCAAATTTAATTCCTTAGTTTTTGTTCTATTATTTGTAATTACATTTTTATAGTTATGTTTACGTATTTCAATAGTTGCCACTTAATAGTCTGTCCCAGCGACTACAAAAGTCCGACCCTTTAAAAGTCTCTATCCAATCTATTGAGTTCTAAATATTTTTAGAATTTCGCCCACAAACCCGAATTTTTAGTCCCGAATAAAAGAAAGAAAATTGGCTTTTAGCAGAAACTTGATTATAAAGTGGTTGGACAAAGCAAAGTGAGTGGTAATTTTAGATAGAATAGATTACCTTCCAAAATAGAAGTAATATCCAATCCATACATTTTTTTAGAAAAAAATAAAAGCTAAAATGAAATCCGATCTATTCCAATTCAATTACCTAAAATTGATTAATAAAAATAAATACCCCCCTTTTTTCCCCTTATTCTATTCGCCGCGGATTTTTTAGTATCTTTCCAAATTCATATAACGAATGGTCTTTTATATCCTCTATTGCACTCATCGAGACATCACATTAAGCTGTATGCAAATACCATTTACTTCTTCCTTCTTTTTACCAGTACCAACCATTGCACTGAAGAACTACTTGACCACCTGCCTCATCAGGTAAGAATTTATGATGCACTTAAATCTCTCACTCTTAAGCCAACTTATCTTCAACACTTTTTACTCTTCAACACTAAGGATTAAAAGATTAACAAGCTTTGATTACAGAACTTTGAGTGATTTACTTAGGTATTTACTTTATACACCACTTCATTTCGTATTTTTCAGCTTAAAACCAGCATATTTCGATTTTTCTTGACACTCCTTATCTCTTCCGCACTTGTCGTGGTTCACTCCTAAACTTCCCGGCCTCAAACATCGTTAGTCTTTCCTTTACTCTTATCCTCCAAAAATCTTATATAATTAATCCTGTACGTAAACAACTTTGCCAACCAGTTTAATTTTCACTAAAAAGCAAGCTGCCGATCTTGTTTAATCTCTTCTTTGTTCATGAGTTTCACCCTTCATCTTTCATATTCCACCATATCATTTTCCTCCTGTCTCACAAATTAGGGGAATAAATTCAAATCCTCTGTTTCAACGTGCAACCGCTTACCAGTTTTTTCCAACTATAGTTACCATAATCTCTAAATATATTTCATTACACAGTCGCCCAGTAACATGCCATGATATCTCATCCTTCATATTACACGACTCTTAACCTTTCATTACATTTTACCCTGTGACTTGACTTAAAATCTCGTTTTTCATTTAACACCATGATCGATCACAATCTATCTGTCAGATATATATATATATATATATATATATATATATATATATATATATATATTGAGAGAGAGAAAAAAAAAAGCGAGTCGTGCAGATAAAGAGAAACCGACGAAGAAAATTCCATCGGAACTTTTCGATAACCTTCCGGAGCGATATCGAAGTCAGACTGGAGCCGTGACAGCATTTAGCGATGGAGCTGAAACCATCACCGCCGTGTCTTTGGTACAGAGTCGGAATCGCTTCCGTCGGCAAACAAAAGAGCTTCCGGCGGAGTCGCATATATTCCCCAGCCCAGGAATGATCAAATGAGTATTCTCAGAGTATTCGGGACGAGGGCTGTATCCACGCGGCTTTCACGCAAGCAAAATTCATGCAGTGCTCCCGCAGTACTCTCACAGTACTCACGCAGCATCTTGAGAGGTCATTGGAATAATCCAAGGACGACGTGCACTTCTCGAGCGACAACCCGGCACCCTTAGGGCTTGCAGGTGGAAAACCCTATTCAGGACGACGGAGGTCAAGGACGAAGGACTCAGTCAAGAATAACGTGCTTAGCTACGCTTCCCGGAGAAGAATACTCCCCTGAGCGACTACTCTGACCACAAGACTCAGTCCATAGTTTCCTCTCGATCCCTCTCGGGTAATTATTGTGCATTGTACGGCTCAGATAATATCATTATTAATAAATTCAATTCAATTTTTATTTGCCGAACGATTAACGTAATTATTAAAGTGTATCATTCTTGTTAATCTCATTTGTTGTTTGTATAGTATTAAATATTATATTGTTTCGCCTGTTTGTAACCTATAACCACTCGAAGCCTATTGAAATAGTATCAAAGTCCGCCAATATTAGAATTTGCACTCGTTTTAATTCCCACGCACTTAAGAGGGAGACATTCCCTATATTTGTTTGTCGCCTCCTTCCCCCACGTCTAGGAGGGCAGCAAAGGTCAGGAAGGACTACCTGATCCTACGACACTATCATTACATTTCATCCTCTAACTTAAATTTAGATGTCAGTTTCATCTAACAATCTTTCATTCTAATTCACCCCATGATTTACCATAAGATCTTCTTACACAAACTTTCATTACATTTCACCCCGTGATTTACCGTAAGATCTTACATAATCTTCCATTACATTTTTTCCCCGCGATTTACTGCAAGATCTTCTTATTTTATAATATCCCATTACATTTCATTACGTGAATTACCATAAGATGTTCTTTTTACTTAATCTCTTATTACATTTCACTCCGTGACTTGCCGAAAGGTCTTCGGCCTTCACAATATATCATTATAGTTCATCCCCTGGTTTGCCGTAAGATCTTCTTCCTACACAATTGATTACATTTCATCCTGTGATTTACCGTATGATTTTCGCTTTACACAATCCTTCATTACATTCCACCCCATAATTTTCCGTAAGATCTTCTTCTTACACAAAATCTCATTACATTCCACCCCGTGATTTTCCGTAAGATCTTCTTACACAATCTCTCACTACATTTCACCCCGTGATTTACAATAAGATCTTCTTACACAATCTCTTATTACATTTCACCCCCTTCGTGTCTTGCCTGAGATCTCAGCCTAAATTTTAAACATTTTTTACAATCTTTCATTACATTTCACCCTGTAAGAAATTAGCCTTCCCTCTTAAACGATCTTTCATTGCATTTTCCCCCGCAATTTGCAATGTCATCTTTCATCTCACACGAAAGCAACTCCATTAGGCCGATTTCTTGCTTAACAATGCTGGTAGCTCTCTCAATTTTGCACACAACATTTTTTATGCTACATATCACTTCCAAAAGAGTTACTTCTGACATATTTCAACCACGCATCTTTTGCAACTCCACCCAGCAAAATTATCTCCCTCTCGCATTCACCTTTCAAATCAACCGAAATCTCCAACTGTCGTTGCTACTCGCGTTTTTTTAGGAATTCAACGCCATCTTTCACATTTCATTGGGTCTATCCAGGCGATGAAGTGTATGAGAAGAATTTGTAATGAATCTAAAGCAAAAAATAACGAGGTCATAGGGGTTAGAAATCTGTAAGGGGAGATATGAACAACATAGTCGCAAAACTAGCTGCAGGTGTTGAGGTTAGTAAGGCACGCAACTACGGGCGTTTGGGCCGACTTGGAATCAATCATAATCATCCGAATGAGAAGTGCAGCATGGTTGGTAGTAGAAAAAATAAACAGAAGAAAACGCGAAGAAGAGAAAAGAAAAGAATAATAAATATATCAGTACAGAAATTGATCAACATAATTGATGCTGCTGGTTGCATTTGAAACTCTTTACATGCGAGTCTTTTTGCGAATATACAGGTCCCTGTGATACGGTCTACTTAACTCTTGGTTCTAGGTAGGGTATAGTTCTTATGCCCCTGTAAATGAGCAGCTGCGAAATGAGAAAAATGTCTGTAATGAAAGAGTTGTTCCGAAGCTCTGATGAGTTTAAAGATGGGCGGCGACATTTTTTTAGTAAAGGATCCGATTTTCCGAACCATCGAATCCATGAACAATGAACATACAACCCAACAGCATTTAACCATCAAACATATAACCCAGAAATACACAACCCAAACAAAGAACATACAATCCAAAAACAAACAAACCAAGAACATACAATCCAACTTACAATCCAAGAACAAACAAACAAAGAACATACAATCCAAAAAAAAGCAAACCAAGAACATAAAGTCCAACGTACAATCCAAGAACGAACAAACCAAAAGCATACAATACAAGAACAAATAAACCAAGAACATACAATCCAAGAACAAACAAACCAAGAACATACAATCCAAGAACAAACAAACCCACAACAATCAAACCAAAAGCATACAATTCAAGAAAAACAAACCAATAACATATAATCTAAGAACAAACAAACCAAAAGCATATAATCTAAGAACAAACGATTCAAGAACATAGATTCCAAGAACAAACAAACCAAGAACATACAGCGCAAAATCATACAACCAAAGAACATCACCCCAATAAAAAACCAAGAACACAACCAGATATTATACAATCGAAGAAATGCACCCCAACAACATATACCCCCAAAACATACACCCCAACATCATATATCCCAAAACATAGACCCCAACAACATACTCCTCAATAACATATACCCCAAACATACACCCCCGACAGCATATACCCGAACAACATATACCCATATTAAATATACCAGAGCAACATACGCTCTAACAACATATACGGCAAGGACATATAGCCCAACAACATAGACCCCCAACAACATATACCCTAACAACATACACCACAACAACACGAACTCCGACAATATATACCTAAGATAAACCCCAACAACATATACCAAGATAAAACCAACAACATATACCCCGAAACATATTCGCAGAAACATATACTCCTAAAAGCATATACCCAATACCATACGCTTAAAAACATACAACCCAACAACATATACCCGAACAGCATATACCCAGCAAAAAACACCCAAATAACATATACTCCGTCAATACACCCAAACAACATATATTCCAGAAATACACCCAAACAACATACATATACCCCAACAACATACAATCCAAGAACAAACAAACCAATAACATACAATCCAAGAACATACAATCTAAGAACCAACAAACTCAAAACAATCAAACCAAAAACATACAATTCAATAAAACAAACCAATAACATACAATCTAAGAACAAACAAACCAAGAGCATACACTCCAACAACAAAGGAACCAAGAACATAGATTCAAAGAACAAATAAACCAAGAACATACAGCGCAAGATCATACAACCAAAGAACATCACTCCAATAAATGAAGCCAAGAACACAACCAAATACTCGTATTATACAATCGAAGAAAATACCCTTAACAATATATCCCCCCAAAAAACATTCACCCCAACAACATATACCCAACCCATACACCCCAACAATATATACTCCAACCATACACTCCAACAACATATACCGCAACAACATACACCCCCAACAACACATGCCCAACAATATATACCTCAACAACATGCACTCCAACGACATACACTCCGATAACATATACCCAGCAATATATACCCCGAAACATATACTCCCACAATATATACCCCATAACATATACATACTAACATATCCCCCAATAACATACGTTCAAAATATCACATACTTCGACAACATATACCAACAACAACATACACCCCCAAAACATATACCACAACATTATACCCAAACAAGATTCCTATACCTCAACAACATACACACAAACAAAATGACTATATCCCAACAGCATACAACTAAACATCATATACCCCCAAACATATATCCCACAACATATACCCAAATAACATATACCTAAATAACATATATCCCAACAACATATACCACAACAACATACCCCCCAACAACATACCTATACCCCCAACAACATTCACCCAAACAACATACCTATACCCCCAACAACATGCACCCAAACAACATACCCATACCTCCAACAACATACACCTAAACAACATGCACCCAACAACATACATCTGACAACATATACCCCAATAACATTATACCCAAACAAGATTCCTATACCTCAACAACATACACACAAACAAAATAACTATATCCCAACAGCATACAACTAAACATCATATACCCCCAAACATATATCCCACAACATATACCCAAATAACATATACCTAAATAACATATATCCCAACAACATATACCACAACAACATACCCCCCAACAACATACCTATACCCCCAACAACATTCACCCAAACAACATACCTATACCCCCAACAACATGCACCTAAACAACATACCCATACCTCCGACAACATACACCTAAACAACATGCACCCAACAACATACATCTGACAACATATACCCCAATAACATATAACTAAAAACAATATCCAACAACATACACCTCAACAACATATACCCAAACAACATATACTCCAACAACATACACCTTAACAACATAACCTAAAACAAAAACCCCAAACATACCTATACCCCAACAACATACACCCCACCAAAGTATACCTCACCAAAATATACCTTAACAACATACACCCAGACAATATACCACACATTAGCCACAAAGAAAATAAACCCCAAAACATACAAGTCAAGAATATACAAAATAAGGTAATTGAATTCAAGATATACAACATAAAGTACATACAACCTAACAATATACAACACAAGAAAATTACACCTAATCACATAAACACATCCTAACACAATACCACCCAGCAACACAATACACGAACATACAACCTAAGAACATACAACTCAAAGACATATAACCCCAAAACATACAACCCAAGGAAATTCAATCCAAGAATATAAGGCCATAAAAACATACAGCACAAGAACATCACTCTAGAAATATAGTACCAAAGAGCATCAAAATCAAGAACATACAATCGCAACATATACAATAAAATAAAAGAACATACGCCCAAGAACATCAAACTAGAGAACATACAACGCAAAGAAATTTAATCCAATAATATACTACGAAAGAACATTAAAATCAAGAACACACAATCACAACTATGAGGGAATCCCCTTGTGGAAGATCTTTAGCAGAAAGGAACTTCCATGTGCAGCAGAAGGCCCGGCTCGGCCTAAAGGATAAGCCCTCCCCCCCACCCATCCTTCCACAAGCGGTAGCCTCGAATCGAGTCCCCTACGATTCACCTTTATGCGGGCTAAAATAGCTCTGCAAGAAGATTCGAGGCCCTTTGAGAGTACAGCTGTTTCCCGCTATCCCCCAACTCCGGGGAGAGCCTCAGGCATAAATAACACTCAACTCCCCGGAAGAGGCACCGAGTTTAGAAGTCTCGCCTGAACCCAGAAGATTTCCCCATGGTTCCAAGTCAAGTGTTAGCAACAAAGCAAAGTGACAGCTGGACTATTTTGTGTATTTGGAATTAGCCCCAGCTAGGAGGTAATTCCACTGAACGATCGCCCCGAATGATTTTCCCGACTTCTTTCATCAACTCGTGTCGAAGCCCTCCTTATTTGAGGTAACCGAAATACTCTCCCCTGGACCGGAAGTTACCGACCCTTCCCCCTCCTTGCTTTTGGAGAACCGTCATCACTCCAACCTCCCGCTCTGAAGTCCGAGCGGTCTCACCTCACGTACAGAAGATATCCGTAAGCCAACCCCCCCCTTCCCCCTTCAGTAACCCAATTGAGTAAATCTTCCCCCCCTTCGTTTATTAATGTGATTTTTGCCCGTTAATTCTCTGAGTTAATTTTACCCTTCAGTTCTCTTATTATTTTTTTGTGTAAATAAAATTATATTTATGTAAATGTCTCTTTAAATAACCTTGAACTTTGCCATTGTCCATAATTTACCTGACCTTGTTGCACTCTCTCGTTACTCAGCCCGTCTGAACGCGTGGTTTTCCGTCCCTTTTGTCGGTTCGCTTTCAAGTTATTGGTCTTCTCCCATATATATAATATGGTATTGATATAATGTAATGTCATACCACGACATATATATATATATATATATATATATATATATATATATATATATATATATATATATATATATATATATATTAATATACATATTATATAAATCTGGTGTCAATTGTGTTGGGGTTTTTACGAACCCGTGTTATTTTAATTTCGACATTAGAAGTTCCTTGTTATTCACGTACATCCCTTTTATTTTAATTTTTGTATGGTACTGGCAGAAGGCAAATTCAACTTATTTGGAGAGCAGTGCAACGTAATCTATTTAGATTTTGTGTTAGACCCCAGATAATAATTTTTTTTTATTGTGTTCGAATTTTGGAGACTCCTGGTTATTAATCCAAAAGAGTTAAGGTCTTTGGTGTCCTAATTCCGGTAGGACCATTTTAATTCTTTTTCCCGCTTAGAAACAGCAGAGATAGGTAGCTGTATCTTATTTTGGGGGGGTGATCAAGGCCTTCACGAATATTCAAGTATTCGTTTCGTGTGGGTAGTGTCCTAGCTTGTTCGCGTATCAGTGTTCGAAACATTTAAGAGTCAGGGTGAAATGTTAGGTCTTTCGGGCAAAGACCTGCTAAATTACGTACAGGGAGAAGAGAGGAACGAACGGGCAGAGCGAAGGAAATTGGAGATGGAGAAGAACAAACTGAAGATGGAGATGGAAGAGAACAAACTGAAGATGGAGATGGAGGAGAACAAACTAAAGATGGAGATGGAGGTGAACAAACTGAAGATGGAGATGGAGGAGAACAAACTGAAGATGGAGATGGAGGAGAACAAACTGAAGATGGAAATGGAGATGGAGAAGAACAAAATGGAGATGGAGAAGAACAAAATGGAGATGGAAGAACGTGAACAAATTAGGCAGCATGAGCTGGAAATGAGCCGAAATCAAATGGATTCTCAGTCCATCGAACCCGGGCTGAAATTCCCCAAACTCCCTCAGTCCACCTTCCCGCTTTCAATGATGGAGAGGACTTTGGGTCATTTTTGGTCCATTTTGAGAGAATCTTTCAGATCAATAGATGGGATCTCGAAAATGATGGCGTCGCTCGCTTACTTCCCCTTCTAAATTCCAGGTTAAGGAATATCTTCGTATCCCTTTCTCCGGAGGCAACTATGGACTATTCCACGTTAAAGTCCGAATTGCTAGCCGCTGTTCACATGAATAGCGAATTCTACCGCTTCCGATTCCGCCAGGAAAGGATCCGCCCTGGCCAAACCTTTCGACAACACGGGAACATTCTCCAAAGAAACCTTCAGTGATGGCTGGATGCGTGCAAGATTCCCCAGGTCTACGAGTTCCTTCTGGACTTCTTCCTTAGGGATCAGCTTTTAGCTGCCGTGGCTCCCGAAATTTGCGCCTTCATTAAGGATAAACGTTGCGCCACTTTCAAGGAGTGCTTGGAAAAGGCCGATGTTTACGCGGGTAGTCACGATTTATACCCTAAGGATGTTAAAAAGACTCCCCAATAGCCCCACAAAACTAAATTTCATGGCCCTAAGACCCCCCCTAAATTGATCCAAGATTTACCAAAGCTCCTAGTCCCTCGAAGCCAAGAAACTTCCATCCATCGGAACACCGAGACGTTAAGCCCCTAGTTTCTTCTCCCCTGGTTGTGCCGTACCAAAAGAACCAGATCGTCTGCTACACCTGCGGAGTTCCCGGCCATTACCGCACGAACTGTCCTCAAAACTCCCGATTGGCAAACTCTCAGTCCCACCAAGTACACCAAATCTGGGCCACCCCTGATCCTCCTCCGTCGCCCGCCAAAGACTCGGTCCAACAGGTAAATTTTATCTTTAATGAGAACAACCCTGGTGGATTGAAGTTCGAGAACGGAACTGTAAACGGTCGCCGAGTATCCACCCTCGTCCGTGACACCGGGTGCACCTGCATTATAGTGTCTGAGGACCTACTCCCCCCCTGTTGGGCCCGACCACAAGAAATTTGCGGGGGTCCACGACTACCTTGGCCCTGCCAGTCGTTTCCCAGTAATTCGTTGTCACATCGAGTGTGACTATATGTCCGGTTGGGCCGAAGTGGTATCGGCCCCAATCCAGTTCTGCTCCGTTTTGTTCGGTCAGAACCCTGTAATTCACGACCATCTCGTGGCCCAGCCCGTGATTACCCGTACACAGGCAGCCCTGGAATCCCGTGCACGTGTTCCCCTGAAAACCCCTATCGACCCGGAAATCCAAGCCCTCCAGAGCGATAAGTTTTCCCGCGCCCAGAAGGAGTGCGGAACTCTCTCACCTCCACCCTTTTGAGGGAAACTAAAGCCCTCGAGCGTGAGTCCACCCGAGGCAACAAACGAGTCTTGTATTCCATGAAAAAAGGACTTATTGAGAGCTTTGAGACCTAATTGGACCTTAAGTCACGAGAACGAAAATTCAAGCCTGGCGCGAAGGTGCTGGTGCTACTTCCCACGGGAAGCAACAAAATCCTTAGCCAGTGAAAGGGACTCTACCCCGTACTCGAGTCTAGAAGACCCTTTGGATTACCTCATCCATACTCCGGCGGGAGCGAAGGTTTTCGACGTGAATTGTATGTATATATATATATATATATATATATATATATATATATATATATATATATATATATATATATATATATATATATATATATATATATATATATATATATATATATATATATATATATATATATATATATATATATATATATATATATATATATATATATATATATATAATATATATATTATATCATCAATGTTCCTAATTATGATTTTGGGGGGGTCCACTAAATTGTTAAGTTTGTTTTTTTTTTGTCCCATATTTATGCTTCCATTTAGTTGTTTCCTTTTTTTGGTTCCACTGAAATGTCGCCAATGTTCTCCTGTTATTTTTCTGTTGTTTAAAATTGTATTAGTCAATTCTCTATATCAACCTGTTTAAGGCTTATGCCCGTTAATTCCCTGCTGAGCTCAGATTTACGTTTTTTTTGTGTGTACACCTCTCGTAGCAGGTCAGAATTTCCCAAGACCTTTGATAATTCTAGTTTGACGGGTTGGGATGATCCTTTCCTACGCAACTGCTTTGTAAAGCATCATCTTTCGGTTGGGAGATGTGTGATGGAATCCCCACGTGGAAGATCTTTAGCAGAAAGGAACTCCCATGTGCAGCAGAAGGCCCGGCTAGGCCAAAAGTTGTAAGCCTACCCCCCCCCCCCCCCACACACACACACTTTCCCTACCGGTAGCCTCGAATCGAGTCCCCCACGATTCACCTTTATGCGGGCTAAAATAGCTCTGCAAGAAGATTCAAGGCCCTTCGAGAGTAGAGCTTATTTCCCGCTAACCCCCAACTCCAGGGAGAGCCTCGGACATAAATAACACTCGACTCCCCGGAAGAGGCACAGAATTGAGAAGTCTCGCCAGAACCTAGAAGATTTCCCCATGGTTCCAAGTTAAGTGCTAGCAACAAAGCAAAGTGACAGCTGGACTATTTTGTGTATTTGGAATTAGCCCCAGCTAGGAGGTAATTCCACTGAACGATCGCCCCGAGTGATTTTCTCGACTTCTTTCATCAACTCGTGTCGAAGCTCTCCTTATTTCATGTAGCCGAAATACTCTCCCCTGGACCGGAAGTTACCGACCCTCCCCCCTCCTTGCTTTTGGAGAACCGTCATCACTCCAACCTCCCGCTCTGAAGTCCGAGCGGTCTCACCTCACGTACAGAAGACATCCGTAAGCCAACCCCTCCCCCCCTTCCCCCTTCAGTAACCCAATTGAGTTAATCTCCCCCCCCTTCGTTTATTAATGTTATTTTTGCCCGTTAATTCTCTGAGTTAATTTTACCCTTCAGTTCTCTTATTATTTTTTTGTGTAAATAAAATTATATTTATGTAAATGTCTCTTTAAATAACCTTGAACTTTGCCATTGTCCATAGTTTACCTGACCTCGTTGCACTCTCTCGTTACTCAGCCCGTCTGAACGCGTGGTTTTCCGTCCTTTTTGTCGGTTCGCTTTCAAGTTATTGGTCCTCTTCCATAGATATAATATGGTATTGGTATAATGTAATGTCATACCACGACGACAACATATACACCTTAAGAATATACAACACAAGAACATAAACCCAGGAACATCAAACTAGAGAACATACAAACTAAGAATTTATAGGTCATGTGGCATTTTTTCATCCCCATTATTTTATGGATGGAAATCAAATAACTGTTTCAAGTTATCTGTATTTAAATATTATTTATTTATTAATTAAACAAGTAATATGATTTTAACCATTTACTACCAAAGGCTTCCAATTTTCCATTAACTTTTTAATATTATGTTTGTAAAAATCGTTTAATTAAAATTTTAAAAGATTATTTGAGGTTGTTTCGACCCCGCCTGTTACTTACATATTCATTCTCTTCAGGTGATTCGCCAAACTCCTAAAACGGTTGTAATCCTTAATTTCTTAAAACTAAGAAGCAAACCAACGTGAGCATCTCCCAGAAAAGTTAACATGGAGAAATCTGCGAGATGGTGAAGCTGGGGCAAGGGAAAAATAGGCTAAGGTAAATATAAAGCTTCAGGTATTTTTACAGGTATCGGGGCGTGTAGGGCACGTATTTATCCACATGTTAACCTCAACATTAGGTAGATGAAGTGATGCTAGCTCTCTTGGGTTTAGGAGAGTTACGCGGCCTCCCATTCCCTAGCCCCTCGAATAAGGTAGGCGTACTGTGAACTTTCCCGACATTTTACCTTCCCTTAACCTCCCTACTTCCGGATTGGTCCTGTCATCGTTGGGCTGTGTTATCTCTCAAGCAAACACAAATTTATCTACCCTCAATTATATTAGGATTCGTCGCCTTATCTCGGTAGTTCTACACCCCCTCTCCCCTCCCCTGTGGAATTCTACTCGTTTTAACTTCATATCCCACCCATATAAAAATCTACTCTTTCCTATTTCATCTATCATTTGTTTCCAAGAATCTATTATTTTTACTTTATCTACGCCTGCTGAAAATCTACTTCATGTACCACAACCTCCCAGAATCTATTTATTTTACCTAATTTACTCCTGAGAATATATTCATTATTACTTTATCTACCAGGTTCTATGGGGATCTACTAGTTTCCATTTCATCTACAACTAGCCTTCTGTAACCTCGCATATAATACACATTTTTCTACTTCATCTACCACCCCGTTCTAGGATTCTGTTTCTTTCTAATTCATCTAAAACCTAGTTTTAAGATTCTACTCGCTTCTACTTCGTTTAACAACCCCTCTAATAGTATACTCCTCTCTACTCCATCTACCACCCATGATCACCTGATACTTTACTTGTTTTTACTTCATATAATCTACTTCGTATACCCCAAAGTAATTCCTCGTTTCTACTTCATCTACCACCACCAAGCTGAGAATATACTAGTTTTTTAATTTATTAGCCATCCTCTTTTAGAATTACTTCTTTTCTACTTAATATATCCCCCTTTAGAGAACCTACTCCTTCTACTTCATATACCCCCATCCCCTTCAGACTATATCTATTCGTTTCTACTTCACTCCTCCCCCCATTGACAATATACTCGGTTTTACCATCGAGCTCACATGCCCGGCAATGAGCGAACACATAACAGTACTTAACCGGGGCTGGGAGCCAAATTCCCTTTCGACAGATGGACCAACCACGTACCAGCTGCACAAATAATAAAGTTTCCCTTAATTTAAGAGGAGAGAAAATGAAGCTGGCGTTATAGACTGAGGGAGGTCAAATTTATGATTCCAGGGAGCCATCAAATTAGATGGAGACAATGTCTCCGGCTCTCCGTGGACAAGTGTCCGCCGGGGTGATATTGAACCAAGAAGGTAATGTATCTTTTGTTCAAATTTTCTCTCTTTAAAACATTGAGGTCATGAGGATAAAATGATGGCAGATTCAGACAAATTTAATATTTAACTTTTAGGATATGCTCCACACACGCTGATATGATCTTCATCATTATCATCAGCTCGTTTGCTTTCACTGCTGGGCAAATGTTTTCCCAAAAAGCTGCCCACGAGCACGGTCAAAGGCACCAGTCAGTCGCGTTACTCCTGCCAGAGCCAATTTTATCCTGCCATGTCTGTGCGATTGTCTTTTGGATTTCTTTATTACAGTATTACGAACTGGTGAAGACTCAATGACTAGGATAATTAAAAATAGGGGGGAAAGAATGGCAGACAGAGGTGAAAGATAACTAAAAGGACGAAGGGATATAGATAAAGAATTAGTTTCACTCATATTCCGGCGAGATCATACTTTTAAGTAAGATCAATCAATTCTATTCTTAAAAACATTTAACGTAGTGATTTCAATAAGATTCCAAGACAGGTTATTCTTCCAAGTTTGCGTTATTTTATCATAAAAGAAATTTGCGCTCTCGCTGCGTTATTTTTTACGAGCTTGAAACCCTCATTTTTACTGGTTGACCGGTTTTCTAGCTCATATATTGAGTCGTACTTTATAGTAGTGAACCCATTTAGCATTCTAAATAATTTAATATGGTGGCCGCGAACATGCCGATCTTTCAGGGAAAGTGAATTTCTTTGTATAATCTATTTTTAAATCCAGGAATTAATTTCGTTGCTGAACTCGTTCCAATATTAAAATGTCATTTTGCATGTATCGAAACAAACCTGCACCGCATACTCCAAATGAGGCCTTACAAGCGCTTTATATAAGGGAAAAATGATATATCTAAATTTGCACCCAAAATGTCTAGCTATGGTATTCTAAAACCCTCTCCACCTTCCATGACGTTACAGTGCATTGTTTAATTTATTTTTGATAATTTGAGATTTAATAAAAACCAAATCCTTCTCCAAGTCGATAATGTTAAAACTTTTGAGCCGCCATATTGTAATTTCGTCGGAGATTATCATGATTTATGTGTATTACATTACATCTGTCCACGTTTAATTGCATCTGCTAATTTATGTCTATTTTATTCCTCTAAGTCATTTTGCAAATTTTAAGAATCTATATAATATTTTGTCCTACTAACTATCATTATTTATTAGACCAATGAGCAATAAGTATGTGAACCACATGACATACTTGATCATACTTGATCCGCAAGATTTGTAGAGATCTTTAGATTGAGGCTCTACTGCAGTTAGGGCAAAAAATGGCACAAACAAATGATACTTCAGTTCAATAAATTAATTGAAATCTTACATTTTTTTTCCTTTTTCAATAAAAAAGGGAATTGTTTCGTTGAAATTCTAAGCAAGTTTTCAATTGAGTAAAATAGACATGGCGATTATAGAAAAAAAACGAGTATTGTTATTCACTTTAAAACTAAGAAGTTTACCGTACTAGATCTGGTATATCATCTATATCTATGTAACAGAACATAAATTATGTTGTTGCTTGTTTAGAAGATTCTTGAATATCACGACTCATTCCTTCAATATGAATAGAAACTGTCGTCCCTGATAAACTAATATACTCATATAATCTAACTTTTCTGAATGCAAAATTTTGGCAATAGTAACAGAACACTTTATAGCAAACTCGTCTTTGATGTGTGATTTTATTTTCTCTTTAGTTCGAAAATTAAGTAACTTGTTTGTGTTAGCTAATCATTTTCACTACGACATTTTATTAAACCGATTGTTATTTGCATAGCGATCCTTTTAAATATGTTATCCTATCAAATCACTTTACGTTTTACGCATTCAATGATAGAATTATTATCTCCCTTTTTCATCAAATGGAGAATTTGTCTCGGAAATAATTTGTACTTCTTTAGTATTAGAGTAGTTATATAATGCAAGTCAAAACGTGTGTTATTATTTACTTTGCGCTTTTTTTATCAGCATCAAATAAAGAGTCGTGAAAGCGTTTCCAGCAATCGAAGTTAATAATATTAATATATGGAGCACCCGAATACTCAAATTCACACTGCCTAAGGAGGAAAAATCTTTTAAGGCGTAAAAACAAGTTCATAATATCTTTAAAATGAGTGAAAAAAGGGTTCATTTTCCAGAGACATTATTTTCTAAGGGAGAATTTTTAATATCTGAAAAAAATATATTTTTTAATTATAATTTAATTATATACGAAATACAATTGTTTTTTTAATTAATTTCAGGAAAATATAGGAAAATTTTCCAAGCCCCAATTTTGAGCGACCTAAAACATCTTGAACAATGTAATATACTCGTAGCATCCTAAATAGTGAACAGAGTTCTCATACATGTAGCAAAGATTTTTAAATTTAAATCAAAAGATAGAAGTCATCTGTTATACAAGGCAGTTCAGGTAAATCATTAAAATTGTACACAAATAAAAGACGAACAAGTTGTGTACCAAAAGAAGCAATATATACTCATGAGAATTTCTACACACATAGAACGAGATACTCGTAGTTGCGAAATCACTCGAAATGGCCAACATCTGCCTTCATGACCTTCTCTAAGCGTGACCTGAGCTGGTTAGGAAGTCCATGTTAATGGATCACATTACATATCCAATGACGGTCGCCAAAGATACTAAGCTGTTGTCCTTAGTGACATCATTCTCAACAACGCCCGACACGGAATAATCTAGGGTGTTGAGGTTGGGGGAGCTGTGCCGCCACAAGTCTGGGGTGGGGACCAGTGGTGCGGGACGTTTTTGAACAACCACGCCTGTGTCTTCCTTGCCTTGTGTGCGGCATCAGAGCTCTGCTAGTAACGTAAGCCCTTCCCATGGCTATTTGTCCAATCCAAGAATTGACTACACTATCCAGCACATTAATCTAAACGTCCATATTAACCTTGACACCCTGAGCAAGGATGTGAGGAGACATAACGTGGCCCTTGATGTTGACCACGCCAAGAAGCATCATAGATGCGGAAACTTTGGTGTCTATGACCATAAAAACTCCATATTAGTCTTTGCATAGCCAGCGATCAGCCTGTCGGTTAACTTTCATGTCCTGCAGGAAGTTTTTTCGTCGGCAAAAGGAAGAAAGCCAGCACCATCGTGCTTGTGGTTCACATTATGGTTTTCCTTTGTAGCCTGAGTAGGAAGCTAGCGCCTCTTTAGCAGGTACAAGTGGTAGCCCAGGTGCTAGTGCCCTGCTATGTGTATGGTTGCCTCGCTCACATTCAACTTCTTGGCAAGTTTGCCCATAGGCTGACCAAGGTCCTCAGAGATCTTCTGCTTGCCACTGGCCCCGAATTTCTGGTTCTTTGTGCTATCAGAACGACGCTTGTGACTCTGCCCTCCACAGTAACTTCTTCCTTCTTCTCAGCCCCGTCATACTTCCGTTTCTCCTTGTAATCGAGGTTCCCCAAGTAGTTAAAAAAATCACACTCCCCTTCACGTTTTTCCTGGCGCGGAGGGACACGAGTATGGCGCAATGTATAGTTGTTTGTTTCACTTCGTTTAGAGTACGCAATTAACTTTTAGTCTTGTCATATGCAAAATACCATAACAACCTTAAAGCTATTTCAGTGGGTAGCGAAAAAGTTAACCTCTGCACTTAGAAATATGAAGACAGAGTAAGGGAATCTTAATCCGCCTTCACTAGAAGGTCATCGTTTGTGCGCACAACTTATCGTCTTTAAAATAATAAACGTCTTAACTAATTTAAAGTATTAGTTTCTTTTTTAGTTAAATAATTGAGCAACCACTAGAAATAGTGAATTCAAACTTAACAAGATATTTAACACTACGATAGCATAGAATGTTTTTTATAATACTGAATAACTCTAGGGGACCTTTTTTCCCCGGTTTCCTTTAATTGGGATTTTTCAACTGACTCTAATTAATTTATCAACGCTGATTTTAAATCTAAAATCGGTTTTTGTCTGTATGCTCTAGTTAAATGCTAGTTGAGATTTATGATTTTTCTTAAATTAACCATATTCATGTTTTGGTTTCATATCTAATGATGACTCCTATTAGACATAAATGCATAAATAATCCTAATGCATTCTGTTACATCTGTGGCTCATAAACACTTGCTCGTCAAAGGCATAATATAAAAAGGTTTGTGCGCAGTGGCTATAAGGTATATCTTGACGTTCCACTTGGTGACCAAGATAAGAAGTGGGCTCCTCAGACTATGTTCCATAATTGTGAAGAAAGTGTTGGTCAAAAGGAAAACGGAAATGTCTACCTTTTCGAATTGCCTTGGTTTCGTGCGAGCCAAAAGACCACATAACTGACTTATATTTTTGCCTGGTCAAGGCTAAAGGTTCTGGCAAGAAAAATCGGCATAATATCTCTAATCCAATTATACCCTCTGAAATTCGACCTAACGCACTCTGAGAAAGTTCCTGAGCAGTAAATCTGCTCAGGAGTTTCAAGACATGTTCTTAGATTCCGAAGACTCCTTATTATTGCGAAACCGTTATCATCCCCTGAGCGTTTTACTGAAGTGGAACTGAATGATGTTGTGCATGATTTGATCAAGAAAGCAGCTTAGCTATTAGCCTCCATCCTTCAGGCATATTCAATGGACCTCAAATTCGTGCCCTTGTACGAACGTAGTGTGAATTTGCCATAAAGATGAATGACAAGGGGAAAACAGCGTGGCTGTAATTCATGGCGGTAATACAAAACCTTTTTGGTAACAAAAGAGCATACAAATATGAGAATTTTGTTTTCCTAGAAAACCTGGGACCTGTAAGTGATATATAAGGAGAGCAGTTCCACCACACCTCAAGACAATGGAAGAGCGCACTCAAAAGCAATGGGACAGACATATGATGGCGGAATACTGCTTAAGTATCAAACGATATGACCTCGACAAAGTCTCCAAGCGAAAGAGCTACAAGCGCAAGTTCTTGCCATTTTTTTTATTTAAGAAGCTATCTGGCAACTGCCGACTTAGGCATAAGTCGCCGTAAACAAACAGCCTAGTTCTAGGCTACTTTAAAAAATTGAACAGGAAACAACAATAAAAAGAAATAACAATAACAATAACAAAACAATAACAAAAACAATAACAAAAACAACAATTAAACCTGGTTAAATAAAAGGGAGAAAGCCGGCCTCCCCCCCAAAAGTCAACAAGTCCACCAGTCAAAGTGCACGCACTCCTCCCGAGTACAAGGGACAGGCGGTAGCGACCCCGCCCATCCCGGTACCAGGACAGGTGTCATGCGCGAAGATCACCCAGACTGGGACATTCGACAAGAATGTGCCGAACAGTCTGGGGGACGACGCAGTCGTTGCAATAGGGCGCAGGCGAGCGCTCCATCAAATAGCGATGCGTCACACGAGTGTGCCCGATTCGGAGACGACAGAAAGCAACCTGAAGCCGCCGCGGCATTGGGGGATAGGTCCATGAGAACAGTCGCAGCGCAATGGCACGCAACTTTAAGTTCCCTTCGACCGTCTCCCATCTTCTTTGCCAAGCAGTCCGAAGA
Source organism: Ceratothoa steindachneri (assembly GCA_963969495.1). Taxonomy (NCBI): domain Eukaryota; kingdom Metazoa; phylum Arthropoda; class Malacostraca; order Isopoda; family Cymothoidae; genus Ceratothoa; species Ceratothoa steindachneri. The sequence continues at coordinate 205,126,340 of OZ018317.1, read as the reverse complement.
GCTGCCCGTATTCCTGCCATGTAGTCGGTGTGAGGAAGAACGAAACGCTAGGCCGGTCGCAGAGTCCTCGCGGACTCTTTGGCGCCCTCATCGGCGCGCTCATTCCCCGCAATTCCTACATGTCCAGGAACCCAGCAGAAGATAATCTCGACATCTGCCCGGATCGCCAAAACCGTGGCGTCACGGATTTCGCGAACCAGGGGATGCGGAGATTCCAATGCCCTGAGAGCACTAAGGGCGCTTTGTGAGTCGCTATAGATCACAATCCGGTCTCCGAACCGGTCACGTCGCGTAATCTCCCGTACCGAGTGGTGTATTGCAACCAGCTCGGCCGTGAAGACAGACGCAGCGCCTGGTAGAGCTCCGCTGACTTCAAACAAAGGGGATACGGCGTGGAAGCCGACCCCCTCTTGGGACTTGAAGCCATCCGTATACACTGGCACGGTTCAGATCAGGCACCTTAGAGATCAGCTGCGGATGCAGTGAGAGCTGTTGGCGACTGAGGGAGGTGCCGGGCTCGCGCGTACAGGCGAGTGATGCACTGCACGCGGCGCAGAGCGAGTGGCATCTCCCCAGCATCGACCAACAGGCTCTCAATAGGGAAAGTGCGGAAGGCACCAGTCACAAGGTGAAGGCCGGTGTGGTGGATCAAATCCACCTTCCGCAATAAACTCTCGGCTGCGGATGCATAAACCTCGCATCCGTAGTCGAGCTTGCCATAATAGGAACAATTTGAGCTTTTTTTTCTCATTTCATTGGTCTCTCTGATCGCATCTTAAATCGTTGCAACGGATACAGGCTTTTCAGACTTGGCTAGTAGTAATACATATTTTTATGTTGTATATTTGATTTCATATACCTTGATTTCAAATTCTAATATGCATTGTAATGAATATACACGCTATTGTAAATAATACAGATTCTTTGCCTAAACAGTTGCTTCAAGCTTAATTTTAACATAGTATGACAATAATTGGCTTAGAGAGAATATGCCATTATGAGAAAGGTGTCAAAATTCCGCCCCAAAAACTGAAAAGGCTGAATTGTAAAACATTTGTAACTTATAGAGAAAAATCACTTCAGATTTAAATTCATCACACCCATGTTAGGTAAAAGCAAGTGACAGTATAAATGCAAAAAATATTGTCTATACTCTAATCTGCCTTCTTAAATCGTTGAAAATCTTTCAGTCAATATGTTTAAGACTAGAATTGCTAAATACATCAATAAATGACATTGATCTTTTCTCCCTTCTTTCATCTTATAGATTAGCTTCGACGGGTCCCTAGGGGGGGTTGGTCAGTAACACTGTTAACCGGTGAGTACTCCACTGTTCATCTCATACTCAAGCTACCAGTGGAAAGATAATGTGACAAACAACAACCAAATTTAGCCAGAAATTATCACTACGTAAACAAACACAATATCGCAATAACGGCTTATGAAGGTTAACAGGTTAACAAGTTGTTAGCATACGGACTGTAAAGGACTTAATAAATGCCAAACTGCATCCAGGGGTCCTTGGTCTCAAACTCCAATCGGTTTGATTAACCAACCAAGATTTCAACCATCGTAGTATTATATTCGAAATAACGTACCTTAACTTTAGCAAATTAGTCGAATAAATCTGCAATCTTCCCATAATTACCAATGTTATCGGTTAAAATTGATAAATTTAAGTTGATTGATCTAATTTACGTTAAATTAGGTTAGTTTAGGTTAGAGCGGGTTAGGGCGGGTTAGGGTAGGTTAGGTTAGGTTAGATTAGATTAGTTTGGGTTGCGTTAAGCTGGGTTAGGTTAGGTTAGGTTAGGTTGGGTTAGATTAGGTTAGGTTAAGTTAGGTTAGCTTAGGTTAGGGTGGGTTGGGTTAGGTACGAAAGGTTGGCATCTATTTAAAATTCGTGTAAATTCGAATAGATGAAAAAATGCGTCCCTTATACGAAACAATTTTGATTACCAATTAAGTAATTATCAAACATGTAATTATCAAACCAGTAATTAACCACTTTTCCACGCGTCCCTTCCCTATCAAGCACAAAGAAGCCCCCGTCACTTAGTCTACGCCGAGTGACCCCTGATACGGAGAGAGAGCTATTTGCTGTAGCATCTCGTCCAATTAGCGTTATTCCCCGGGAAGAAGGCCGTTCTGTTCTGTTGCCACACTCTTACAATGATCAATCATACTTAGAAAGGCAGGTTGAATGCGTTAGTACCTGTATTCAAAGTACTAATTAGTTCCTGAAGGTTCGAATAAGGTGTCTGGCCAGAGAGGTGGAAATGAATTTAGCAGCAGCAATATTTGCATCTTTCCATTTAGTACATAATATGGTGGCTATTTTTTTTCATTCAGTCTGTTATTTTTCTAACTTTTTTTCTCATAGCTTTAAACGTACTACTTCCCCCATCCCCCCCAAAAGGTGATATTTTGTCCCTAAAATTGATTATGTAGTGTAGTTATGTATAAATGAAATTTTGATTATTTTGAATCCCAATGTTATAGAAAATTGCTGAAAACATAACAACTTGCCACAGAGTCATACATCAACAGTTCAAATCAGTCTTCCAACACACCCGGGATAAGTCACTGTAGTAGAATGGCCCTTTTTGATCACTCCACACCAGACACCACTTTTATGTAGGAGAATGCCCCTTTTTAATCTCTCCACACACAAACCGCTTTTGTCGTGGTAGTCTTGGTGGTAGTGATATACTTCTTTGATGAAGTAGGCTTTGTTCTAAGAGTGCTAATATTGTTATTTTAAATAAGAGCCGCTTCAAACACGTAAGGATATAGAGAAACGCACAATCATTCCCAAAATAAACTTATATTTTAAATTTAACAACTTAATACACAAAAACTAAACATTAACCACAGAAATACTCCGAATATTATAATACAAAATAATTACTTTAATTAGCTTGCCCCTCTAAAATTGGTTAAATTTGCTACACACTTCAATATACAAGATTTAGGCTTATTGACTCTACTGGAGTTTAAATACCGCAGGAATGTTATTGGCTCCACGACGCGTGCCGACCGGCCAGATGGAGGTGGTCGAGATCACGAAGTACTTTGGCGAGTGTAGCAGATGGGGGTCCACACGGTATTCGGGAGAGGTTCTTCAAGGACGAGAACAATCTTGGTGCTTTAGGCGGCACCAAGGTAGGCGTGGTCTCTCTGCCGAGAGTAAGTCGAATTTGGTTCTTAAACCAGGTTAACTTAGAGTTCGGTGTGACCACCGGGTAACGGGCTCGAGGAGGTGCTTTTCTCCTTCGTTACTTAATTCTTCCTGAGCTAGGACTGTACTCGGGGAGGGTCTTTTTTCAAGGGCGAGGATCGAGGAGAGGAGGTTTCTCTGACGAGAATAAGGTGAACTTGAATAAGGTTACTTAAAGGTCGGTTTGGTAACCAAGAACTAGCTCGAGGATGAGCTTCTTCTTAGTTCCAGTCTTCCTCAAGGGCGAGGATAACGGAGGGGTGGGGGGTTTCTCTGACGAGAATAAGTTGAACTTGGTTCCTCAACCACCAAGTTAACTTATGTGTTTGGTGTGGCCACCGGGTAACGGGCTCGAGGTGGAGCCTTTGTCCTCTTCTTTTCGTAATTCCTCAAGGGCGAGGAATTTCCCTGGCTTTTACGATGCACCAGGATAGGAGGATTCTCTCTGACGAGAGTAAGTTGAACTTGAACAAGTTGACTTAACGTTCGGTTTGATACCCAGGGACTAGCTCGAGGATGAGCTGCTTTTTAGTCCCCTAGGTAGCCCTGCATCTCTTGCAGGGGACTTCGTAGTCTGGCGACTCAAGTATTTTACCTGTTTAGTCTCGGTAGCCCGGCCTCAATCCGGGGACTTCGTAGCCTGGAGACTGACGTATTCTACCTATCCAGTCTCGGTAGCCCGGGGTCTTAATCCGGGGGTTTCGTCACCTGGAGACTGACGTATTCTACCTTTCCAACCTCGGTAGCCCGGGGTCTTAATCCGGGAACTTCGTCACCTGGAGACTGACGTATTCTACCTCGATTTTCCTTAGTGTTTCTTATTTATACCTCTTTACCCCACTGGGGGAGGGGTAAGAGGGGGAGGGGCTTGGGGACGGGCCCAGGAGGGTTTTTATTTCAAACGTTTTTTTTTCACCAAGTCTTACATCGGCTCTCGTTAGCCTTCGAGCTTGAAAGAAACGCGTCTCCAATTTCTTACTTGAGGTGAAATTGAATATCACTCTCGTAGGGGATATCTTGCATTTTAACCTTTAGGCCTTTCATAGCGACGAGTGGCGAGGCGCTGTATATACGAGTTTGAACCCACGGTGCCGGGGCCAGATGTTTTTGCGGTAACCATCTCGGGTCTCCACTGAGAGAGAACGGGTGGGTGACGATTCCCCTACAGTCACAAACCTTCACCCCCACTCCCATTATGCGATAAGTCATACGCTATCACCCACTAAACATCCAGAAATAAGACAAAAGCTTTCATACACTACACATCCAGCGATGTGGTACGCCTTCACCCACTACACATCCAGCGATGTGATACGCCTTCACCCACTACACATCCAGCGATAAGTCATGCGCCTTAATACAGTACACCCAGCGATGTGATACGTCTTCACATATTACACATACAGCTATAAAGCCTACGCCTTCACACATTACACATCTAACGATATATTTTTTTAGCAGGGCTACATACGCGACTAACATCAAGGGCAGAGCCACCGAAATTCCACACTTGTAAAATTATTCTCATTTTAGTCTGCAAATAAGATATGAGTTAAAAGAAACGAACAAACATCCCACAACCAACTCAGATCATCAAAACAAACTAACAAAAGAACAACCTCTAGGACAACAAAGGAAAACAAAAACAATCACGTGCCGGAGAGAGATCCGCTCCGTTAAACACTCCAAAACCTCCATACAATGGAGTTCTACCTCCTCCTCCGCAAACTCCATAATTCCGCAATCAGGTGTGAACGAACTCACCCTGAGTAGAAAGCCCAAGCAGTAGCGACCCCTCTCGTCCCAGTACAAGGACAGGTCATTTCAGACTGGGACCGTAACCAAGAGAGTACGGACGGTCTGAGTAACCACACACTCTTCGCAGTAAGGGTCAAAGGGTTCTCCATAAAATGGCGGGGCATTCCGCGATTGTGCCCGAAGACCACCTAAAGTGAACTGAAGCCGTAGCGGCATTGGGAATAGCTCCATAGGAACAGTCACTGCTCAATAGCACGAAACTTTAGGCCCATGTCGACAGTTCTCCATCTCCTTGGCCACGCAGCCTGAAAGACTGACCTGATTCTTACCATATATTCAGAGTGAGGGAGATATACTCCTTTCTCGCAATCTCTACATGTCTAGGAACCTAATAGAAAACAATATTTGTATATCCTGCCTCGTAATAGCGTGGATTCAAGGATACTGTGGACAAGAAGGTGCGGAGATTCCAATGCCTCAATGGCACTCTAGGCGCCCTGTGAGTCGCTATGACTCTCAACCCGATCTCCAACGGTGCACAAGGCGTTATCTCCCGTACCGAGCGGTGTATTGCAACCAGCTTGGCCGTGGAGAGTTCCGCCATCTTCATACAAGCGGAAAACGGCATGGATTTTTAAGATCCTAAAGTGGATTGGATATCTTTTATCGAGAACGGGTACTTTGGAAACTTTTCTTTTCTTAAAATAAAGAAAAAGTCTTTGAAGTGTGATATATACATGATGTTCGGGCTAAATTTGATGATTTATAATGTCACATTTTTATCAGAAGCAGTTGGAAAGTATACAGAGTAAAGTTTTATTGGAGCAAAAGTTAGCAGACATGAAGGAATGGAAGCCATTTGTATGTTAGAAAAGAGTTAACTGTATCACAATGATTCGCGTCAGGTATCAAAATGCCGACGTTATGACTGTTTCTCAATGCTCTGTTAACACTGTAAAGGCTGTAATAGATGACATAGACAACTGCAACGGAGACTGTAAAAAGCCGTGGCCCGCAAAAAGGAACACAGCTGCCGGAGAAGGTGATGGAAGACCCCAGCAAAGGAATTCATGCTTTTATGAGAGAGATGGGTGTTTTAGTTGCCACCATGAAGCTGGCCCTGAATGAGGACCTTCGCTACCCCTCGTAGAAGAGGTGCAAGGGACAAGTTCTGACAGTTAAGGCCAAGGATAAATGCTTGACGAAGGCAAAGAAGCTCCTGAACAAGAACAAGTTGAAGAATCCTGTTAAGCAGAAGATGATCTGGTTCTTCTCAGGCGTAAAATATTATCCCAGGAGCAGTTGCACGACACTTTGAGTGTCTCCAGTGTGATTTATATCATGCTGCTTCACATCTTTGACCAGTCTCTTAGAAACAATTCAAACGGCTATGTGGAGCTTCTGGAGACTGCTCAAACTTTGGCTGGACAATGTTGCTGCTGGAAGGCCATTCCCCCGGAAAAAGTCAAAAGTGGTTGACGGAGAATTACTACGCCTTTACCAGGGCCACTTTCTGACCTCCTAATTCCATGGATTTTGATCCCATAGATCATCATGTGTAGGACCATTTGAGAAAGAGACCAATCGCTGTGCCTGAAACATCAAGAACGAGTTGGTGGCCAAGAAAAAGGAGGTGTTCGAAGATCTTCCCAGGGATTCAGTGAGGAATGCAAACTTCAAGATTCGGAGCCGCCTTGAGGCCGCGGGGGGAGCTGAGGCCAGTAACTTTGAGTAAACTGTCATCTCGCAGTCATAATCTAGTTGATATTTTTGAATTTTTAAAATACATATATTTTCTGTTATGCAAACCGTTAAATTTGGCCTGAACACCATGTCATTATCGGGTTTATATCAGCCATTTGCTCGCCCGTTTAATGTTTTAAATAAACTCCTCTAAAAAAGCCAAGAATTTGCCAACGGTGAGGTCTTGCTCTTCTGCTGTCTCTGTGATTGTGAAGAATATCCCCCCAAATCTTTTCATACGAAGAATTATATAGTTCGTTTCAACTATCAAGCTGCTATCGTTGCTTTCGCATTTACCTCTTACTCCAACACCTTCAAGTCCAAGTCGAGAGATTTCACCAAATTTCTTTTTTTCTACCTCTCTCTCTTCGGATTATTATTTTCCGTCTAATCAACTCACAGCTTTCGCCGTGATCCGGTTTAGCAAACTTAGTTCACCGAAGAAACTTGTGATCGGAACCTAAACTTTGAACACAGAAACCATTCGTATAAAAAATACAAAATAAAAACTAAATACACGGAAACCCATGTTCGTAGGATCAAAACTAGTAACTCGCAATGTGAACGGGACCTTACCAGTAGAGAATCTAAAAAAAAGGCTGAAAAAAGTTTAGAAGCAAACTTAATTTGAGCTTAAAAGGATATAAAATGAACAAAGGATAACCTGAGTGGGACCTGAAATTGAGCTCTAACGAAGCAATAATTGGCATTCTCCTGAAAGGGAACGAGAAGGAGGTCTAAAGGGAGCGTAATTATACATAATTTAGAAATGGCTCAAAAATTAGTCCGAAAACGCACTTTAATGGACATCCCTGAAAAGTCCGGAATGAAACCTCAAAATGGTGCTCATTAGAAACCAGAAAAGACCTCAAATGGTTCTCTCTAATAGGCCTAAAAATATCTTGAATAGGGTAACACAGAGCAAAGATGGCTACAAAAGGAAAGAGGATCTGAAATACACACTCATTATTAAAATGTGCAAACTTTCCAATATCCTTGTTAGTTAGTTAGTCAGCGCCAATCCTTCCCTGATACTGGGAGGATCAAATAATGAAATTTATATAAGGTCAGTATGATAATCGGTGGTCAGCCCGAGAGCCCCAGAGGCCGGTCCTCCTTTGGGGAGAGGTGCCAGGAAGTATTATTATGTTTTGACACCAAAGCGTCAGAGGTACGTGGATATAGATACCCATCGGCAGGATTCCTTGGAACAGAGAGAGTGTGTGTGTGTGTTGTGCTGTGAAGGCGGGTGAGGAAAGAAAGCAGTGTTGTGATTGGCTATGTGTGCGGTGAGAGGTGTAAGATCTACCCCCCCGAAAACGGGGTAAGCACAGCGCGTCCACCAATCGGTAGCCAGATATCTACGTGCGCTGACGTTTGTGCCCGCTCATGCCGGGATTCAGAATTGAACCTGGTACCGCGAAGTTGAGAGGCGAACGCTGTATCCACTCGGCTAACATGAGCTCTTTCCAATGCCTTTTTGTAGGAGAATCCAAAGAAACAATGACGTCAACATAGCCCACCAACAAGCCTAAGTTCGAGGGGCCTCCAATGTAGATTACGGGCAACTACGAGACGGGGAGAAGGGGGAAATGTGAGAGAGGGGTGATCCGTCCGTTGTTTGAACTTCCAAGCTATTTAGCAACCAAATAGCATTCTTAGCACCGAACTTAGTTTTGTCAGGCTCAATAAATTTAGATGAGTAAAGTTGAGAGCGTGAAGAGAACTTAAAGTGGCGCTTAATAAGTTAACGTCCTCTATGCAAAAATAAACTCGCGGATCAAGAATTGCGACGCTAAAATTAATTTTTTGCGAGGCTAGTAAGCACCTATTAAACGTACCTCTCTTAACCTCCAGACCTTTCACAAAATGCCCGTATTGTTTATCAATGAAATGCGTAAATAATGGAGCCTAATAACATCACAGTTAATATTAAATTTATACGGATTAATAAAAGAAACGTAGTTTATTCACAGAATATTAAGAAGGGCTGCATTGAAACTCTCTCCGTGCGAGGCTAGCAATTGCCTCTTGAGCTAACCTAACCTAGCCTTTGACTCATTTTACATAACTTTCACCAAATACATGTATACTATATCAATAAAAGGCGTAAATAATAGATGATAATAATAATATCAGAATATATATTAAATTGCTATGAATTAATAAGAATGAGGACGTATATTCATATATCATTTTTCGTCATTTTGTGATGCCTAAAATGAATCATCGCTACATATTTTTTGCTGCGCTGCACATCAAGGATCAAGTCTTGACCAAGAGGGGTCATGGAAAGGTCAGCGGTTTATGGGCGAGGGAAGAATATATTGGCTTTAAAGTTAATGCGAGTTTAAGTTTATACTTTTGTTAACCTGTACTTTCGCCCGAACTACTTCGTACTTGTGAGTATTTATCCTATTAATACGAACTGGAGTTCGTAGTTAGAAACACACCATCTTAATTCGAACGTGCTTGTAATTATAAGCACTTAACGTCTAAATACGAAATTGTACGTACTTCTGAGGACTTATCCTCTCAATACAACCACGTTGTTATTCGGAACTTATCTTCTTAATACGTGCTTGTGCGTAATTATCAATATCCAGAAGCTAATTCTGAATTCTTTGTTAGTAATTGAAACTACCCTATCAATACGAACTTGTTTTTTTTCGGAAAAAGTCTTTGAGTACGATCTTGTTCAAACTTTCGATAACGTATCCTCTCAATGCGTGTTTGTTCGTAATTATAAGTATCCAGAGGCTAATTATGAAGTTGTATGGAATTGAGAGTAACTATCTTCTGAAAACGAACATGCTGCTCGTACTTTATAGCTCTTATGCTCCTGTTACGAAGTTATTCGTAGTTCTCAGCACTTATCTTCCTAATAAGAACCTGCTTCTAGAAGATAATAATACCCTTCCCGAACCATTCTTCCCACACCCTCTCAATCCATATCCCACCATAGAGTTTGCCATCTATAAGGTGTCCAAAAAAGTTCTTTCGTTTGTTTTAATCTAGGGTGGATAAATGAAAACACTGTTAAAACCAAAGGATTAATCCTACAAAAGTTTCCATTCGTTTCAGAGATCTTTTCCTTAACAAAAATGTTTATCTTTGCCTCGAATAAACTCTTTAGGTTTTGAAGCAAAAACCTCTTGAGATCTTTCTTCGAGTTAGTCCCTTAAAAAGAATCCTTCATCGCGAATCTCATTGTCTAAAGACAAAGAAATAACGTATACGCCGCATAACTGGAAGCGTTCAAGGAGAACTTATGCGAAAACAGTCAGCGTTGTTTAGCTGAAAATGTGTTGTATCCTTGCAAGATAATGTGCTACAACACATCGCATGTGTAATTGTACGAGATCCACTGAATACTCAACTTCTGAAGCAACTGCTTCATCCGACATACTCTTCTGTCCTATCTCGATACGATTACCACGTCCCAGAAAGACTTGTCCATGTTTAAGAACCCGAAGTATCACTATTTACGAACCAAAAAGTGGTTTCAATATTTTCGAGGCCGAAGTAATCCAAGTTACGAACCAGTAACTCGGGGAAGCTTACCTCCGTGAAGAGACGGGTAGAGATTGAATGCCGAGTCGTGCAGCCACGATGTCACGGTGACGTATTCTGTGACGTATGATGGAATAGCGCATTTTAGGACTCCAGTGTTGCCAACCATTACCAGTTGATCGTAGACTTGTACTTCGTAATCACCCACAACCACTGTTGAGGAAGAAATAACAAGGTCAACCGACCTAAGTTGCGTGCTCTCAATCATTCTGACTTATGACCTTACGAGCTTCAAAACTTTCAATAATTCCTGAACTAATCTTGGGAGGATCATGGTAATTATACCATTAGAAAGAAAACGTTAAACAACATAAGGATTTCAAATTTCATTAGAATCAGCCAAATAGCTACGGTGATATTGCCAAAAATCTCATTGAAGAGTAAAGTGTTTACCATCCGACCGACGACCGACCTATAGACCGAGAGAATAACTTATAAAGTGGCGCGTGCGCGCGACTAATAAAGGGTTGTTTATAAATTTGTTGTGGAGAATGTTTTGGCAATGATGTGGGGAACCTGTTTCTGCTGAGGGTTAAAGGCGAGTTTAGGAGAGCGGAGTGCTCTCCCTAATTTCATCACTTTTTCTATGAACCGCTTTTTTTTAAAAAAATGAGAGCTGGAGATGATCTCCTTGATTTATAAATAAATCTTACCTCCGCGAACTTGCACCGGCTTGGAGATAAGAGTACCGACGGAGGATATGGCCTTGCACCTGAAGATAGCATCGTGTATGGTAGTATCATAGAGGTGAGGTGGAAATGGGGGGAAATACAAGGTTCCGTTTGTCAGTACATGTGCCACACCGGGAATCTGGAAAAAAAGATAATTCAAGGGTCAGTGATTTGGCACTGTAGAGCGAAGGAAAATTTGGCATCAACTGTAGGAGTGCCGGACAGGAAGGTATAGGGAGGCCAAGAGTACGTTCGGGATCGGTGGAGCAGAGTGGGAGATTCTTCCAACCCTATTAAATCGAAAATTAACCCTTTCTGTCATGATTTAAATATGTAATTGAAATATCCCTTTAAATCCATAAATATTCGGGTTAAAAAATCAGTCATGGTCCACCCTTTACGAGTGTTTGTAGGAAAATGAAGATTCGCGTTATTGCGTGTGATATATATGCTATGAAAACTTACGAATTATATGGGTTTGTCTAAAGTATAATATATACATATATATATGCTTGAAATATCCCAAAGGAAAATAATACACAGAATAAGCCCAAGCGCTTTCGTGTTTACATCGTCAGGGGCAGAAGTACAATGAAATAAAGAAATAGTTAATAAGCAGAGAAATGTGACGTAATTTAAGCGTACTGACGAACAAAAACAATCGTTATGGGGAAAAACCAACTGACGAACAAATGAATAACTCACCCGCGGAATTACAATATATAAATCAATTCAACAAATTAAATTTATATTGCAAACAAATATTATTCGTGATACAATTATCTAATTTAAATAGACCCTCACTTAAATTGAAATTAATTTTATGGGAGAATTTGATTATATGGCTGATTCCATTAAATTTCTTTCAATAAAATTGTGCAAAAAAATAATTGATTTCGCATTAAACCAATCTATTTGATGGTTCAAAGTAGATTGATGGATAAACAGTGCATTTGAAGTTTGCCCCGCTCGACAACAGTACTTATGTTGTTTAATTTTCGCATCTCGGCTTTTTGTTGACTGGCCCATGTAAAAACCAAGACAAGATTTGCAAGGAATTTTATAAATGCAGGCCATTTTATTAGGGGGAAAATTTTAAATCACTAAGTTTTTTAACGTGGAATTATAAGAGAATACAACATTAACATTAAAATATTTTAATAACTTCGGACCATGGGACAAGTGTTTATTAAAAGGGAGCGTTAAAATATTATTTCGCGTAAATGAGTGTTTAATTTTATTGCCATAGAAGGACTGCTTAGCTATGCGCAGGGAATCATTTAGAAAATAAGACTGATAATTTAACTTTTCACTAATGATTTTAATTGATTCTAACTCTTCATCGACAATTTCTGGGTCACATACTCTAAAAGCACGCAAATACAAAGAAATAAAAACGATTTTTTAGTTTTTTGTGGGTGATTCGAATAAAAATGGATGTAAGACGGAACATGAGTTGGCTTCCGGAAAACCGAGAACTTAAAACCTTGCGGCGTACGGTGTACCATGGTGTCTAAAAAGGATAATTCTCCGGCTTCTGATTTATGAGTGAACTTAATAGAGGGTACGGGGTTATTTAGGGCACCAAGGAAATTTGTTACGTTACACTCAATAGGCCAAATACAAAATACATTATCTACATAACGGTACCAAATAGCATTTTGGGGGAGGATGGGCGCTAGTAACTTAGACTCAAAAATTTTCATATACAAACAGCTCAACAACGGGGAGAGAGGGTTTCCCATCGCCATGCCGAAACGTTGGAGATACGATTTATCATTAAAACTAAACGAAGAGTTTAAGATGCAGAGTTTGATTAAATCTATTCAAACACATGTAGGAATGGGCAAAGAAATTTGTTCAAGTGCTTCCCTTAGCTACATAAGCAAATCATTCACGGGGACCTTTGTAAATAAGGAGACAACATCGAAGCTAATCATTTTAAATTTGATGTTAAGAGTATGTGACTTGAGTTCAATTTTAAAATGATTAGCTTCGAAGTTTTTAATATTTTACTCGTCTGATGTAATTTTTACGAGTTACATTATAGATCGCAGTGTTCGTAAATATTGCGTGATTCCGCTGGTTATGGTTTCTATGGTGAAGATGATCATTGTGAGGGAAAATGAGTATGATTTTATAACTGTGATCATCGGTGTGGGGATTTCTGTGTTTACAGTTTACATAAAATGGCGCATAGTACACGGGGCGTACAAAATTTGGATATTCGTGAAAATTATACTAATAAAAATTTCGTTTGGAAACTACTGTATGTTGATCAAGTAACATTTGTTTGTGATTTAAATGTGGAGAAGCGACCAAAAATTAATACAAATACAAGATATCAAAATGCAAAGTTGACAATTTTTATCAGTGTTAAATGATGTTATTTTTGTTATTATTTAACATTATTTTACGTTAGATGCAAGATTTAACTATATAAAGTGCTGTTTTAAGTATATTAAGTAATATGATAAGTTTTTATATTTTTTAAATATTTTTGAAAAAATTTAAATTCAAACCGACTCTGTGAATTTCCATTTCCAATTTTCCCTTTGCATTATTGCAGTAAGATGGGGACTTTACATTACCTAATGAGGTTATTAATATATTTATGCAATGATAAACAATGAAGGCTGTGCATTACCTGCTCAAAAATGCTCTATAAAATTAAGAAATTTATTATTTTATATATTATTTTTGTTACCTATGTAAAAATGTAAAATAACAATTCTAACCATTTTTTTTTATATTATATGTCTTTTTATTACATTCGTGTATCATTTAGTAGTAGTAGATCCTTTAATTCCAGTTGTGGCATCCCCCCCCCCCAATATTTTAAAATAGTACCAAGGGCGTACGAAGCGTTTCCTAAATGGTGACGATCCTTATAAAAATACTTTTTAAAAAAAATGACAGCATAAATCTGAACTGTTAAACATATTTAAAAGTTCTTTATGTGGAATATAAAGGTATTTATGTGAGCTACCTATTGGGTACTTTGGATTTCTTTAGTTTTGATAACCAAAAAACCACTAGCAGTACGATCCGAGTCCACCTGACCCTATATAATCAAATGAGTTGCTGTTGACCAGTCTGATTTATTTGTTATTCGGAAACAAATAAATCAGATGTACCTGAGCGTCCTGTTTCCTTACACTGTTAAAAATGCGGGGTAAGATAAGGGTAAATTAGAAAAGCTTAGGGTAATCTATGAAAAAATAATGTATTTATGTTGATGGTTTACCCTTGTTCCACGATTAACCCTTTAGGAAAAGATAAATGTTTCTATAAATAGCCTTTTCCCGTTCACCCTTAGTGAGTTACAATGAGAATTTTTATGTGGAAAAACACAAAAATACAATAAAGAATACACACATAATTGAAATGTAATGTATCTGTGATTGAGAACTTGGAAAATTTTGGAAAACAGCATTCGAATATTATCAGGAAACTTTCCAAAATTGCCAGGTGTCTCTTTTTGGTGAAAAGTGCAGCAGTTAATTATAGATATATAATTACACTTTTACGCAAAGAAAGCGATAAAAACAATGAAACCATAATTAAGTAATATCAACGCCTTAGGAATGATCGCTAAAAGATAAATATTCCGGAAAAAAACCCCGACATACAGCACCGTTGGGGCATCATCCCGGAGCAGCTCTAACCTTTTCCACCCTCACAAGATTATTCTTCTCGTAGCCGTTACTTAATATTAAGGTATGTATGTAAACATAAATATTTTTACACAATGCGTTCCTTTTTGTTGTGTACAGTTCCACAAGTATTGTGGTCTTGTACCTTGGGTCACACATGCAGTGCTACATATAATCTACTCATACATTCATTTTTAGTGTTATGAAGAGTTGTGTATCATGTTTTATTGAGGAAAAGTACGTGGATCGTTCAAAATGTTCGTGGAAAAAGGACAGTTAGAAAAAAAAGGTCTAAGTTATGATGTTTATTTTTCAACATATGCTCCATTTAGGTCAATACACTTTTGCAAACGTTGATACCATCCGTGTAAAATTGAGGGTCATGCGATTCGAACCATGTTAAAGCAGCTTTTTTTACATGAAGTGATGGAAAATGGGTTCCTTTCAATATTTTTTTCAGGTTTGGAAACAAAAAGAAGTCAGATGGGGCTAAATCGAAGTTGTAAGGTGGATGTCTGATGATTTCACATCAAAATTCGCGCAGGACAGCTCTTGTCGGCCGATGCAGCTTTCCAGGGCGTTTTTCTGCTCTTTTCTTGACCAGCTTTCTCAAAACGGCTTCATAATAAACAACTGTAATTGTTTTCTTGTTCTCGAGGAGGTCAACCACCAAAATCCACTCTGCATCCCAGTGGCCATGACCCTTCCTCTTGAGCGCTCAGATTTTGCCTTAACTGGCCCACTTCCACCCCTGGCCAGCCACTGCTCTGATTGAATTTTGTCCTCGGGATCGTATTGGTAGAGTCATGTTTCATCCCCCGTCACAATTCTTTGCATAAAAGCTTCGGGGTCCGCACCCCACTTGTTCAAAATTTCCTTTGAAAGATCTGCCCTCGCTTGCAGCTGATGTGGGCGCAACAACCTCGGAACCCATCGAGCGGAAAGTTTGCTTAGCCCCTAGCTCCCCACCAGAATCGCGTGTGCAGAACCCACGGAGATGTTGAGGGTGTCTGGTACTGATTCAGTGGTTATTCGTGTCTCCTTTTCAATCAGGTCGCGAACAGCATCAATGTTTTCCACACAAGCTGAAGTGGATGGACTGCCACTGCGGGGATAATCTTCAATCTCATTTCTTCCACTTCTGATACGACTTATCCATTTGTGGGTGGTTGATTTCTTTAGGGCATAGTTACCAAAAACTTGTTCCAGAGAGTCAATGATTTGGTTGTTCTCCCACCCGAGCTTCACCATGAATTTGATGTTTGTTCTGGCCTCGATTTTGGAGGAGGCCATGTTGCTTGAAGGGGCGCTGACTTCCAACTTGCGGAGCCGCATTGCCATATGCATTTAAGGGTTCACGTTAGAACACGTTGGTTCAAGAACGTTTAGGTGCATTGACATCAAAATCCTTTCTTATGATTTTTAGTTTAGTTATGTACTTTTTCCACGAACTTTGTGAAGCCCCTGGTATATTTCATGAATTGTTTATGCAATTTCTTCTGTTCATGCTTAATTTGTATTTCAGAGATTGCATTGTTTTTTGCTCTACAACTAATCCCATCACTCTTCAGAGATAATGAACAAATGATTTTAGTGGACAGCATTGAAGTATGCTTCACATTTAGTCCTTTTCTTTTTTGTTTTTATTGTGCAGTTTCCAACTATAAAAAAGAAAAATGGGAGGATTTTTCACTTTTCATTGTATTTTTCTACTGGTTCCCATCATTTGCTTTATGTATTGCAAATTTCCTTCAAAGTCTTTATTTCTCAGCCAGTTTTTAATTATTTTATAAATACTCGTTCTGATAGAACGGTCTGAGGCCGCTTAAATTCAGCCGCTATCACATGTTTAGAAACACATTGCTACCCACGTGCATCTGCGAGAGGAAGCAGAGCGCGTTATCGCCACCTTAGCCAAGATTTAATCAAGGAGGTTCATTCCCCCGTTTCGCCTCCATACGTCAATCTCGCCAGATTGAGTTAGGCTTATTGGCAGATAAGGTATTTTCCCAGGCACGACCGGGGCATTCCCCCGAAGCCTCCCACTCAATTGTTCCCTACGCCAAGGGGATAGCTTCGACTATTTATACCATAGCTTTCCCGATTGAAGCAGATCAGATCCAGATTATCTTCGCGAGGCATCACGCCAATCCGGTCTCCCTTGTGTACCATAGGAGCTCTCTACCTCGAGATCCATCTTATTGTCCAGAAGAGGACAATATCCCTTGAGTGCCAAGGTTCGTGCCTTCGAGACGCCAAGTCCATTAGGCTCCCCTGTTGTTCAGAAAGAGAACAACGTTAGAACAGCCATTGTTCTTTGAGCCCGTTGACAAGAGACGGTTCTCACCCCCCCCCTCTGTTGTTCAGAAAGAGAACAACGTTAGAACAGCCATTGTTCTTTGAGCCCGTTGACAAGAGACGGTTCTCACCCCTCCCCCTGTTGTTCAGAAAGAGAACAACGTTAGAACAGCCATTGTTCTTCAAGCCCGTTCGTCAAGAAACGGTTCTCATTCTCAAGACATCACGTCAGGATAATTTACTTCCCCCCTTTTTAACGTTCTTCAAGAGAACACTTGGTTTCAACAATAACTTCCATTGTTCATCTAGAACATCCCCGATTTGCTGTCACAGAGATCGCTCGTACTTCCGAGCCCCACTTCGCTCTCACTCTTCAAAGACAGTCCTTCCCCTTCGCTATGGACACCCCCCGAAGAACCCTTCTGCTGGAAATCGCCAGTGGACCGAAGATTCCTTCGCATCGTCTTCCTCTGCACAACAACTTTGTAATTACGTAAGCTGAGCATTACCTTTAATCATCTAACCTTTTGTCAACCCTACCCCATGCTTTAAATGGTTTAGCGAACCTTTCCCCCCCCTTTTAATTTTTATTTGTTTACCTTTTAAATCTCTCCAAATCTTAATCCTCGGATTAGTCAGATATTCCCACGACCCTTTCCATTCTCCGTTTATGTAAACATTTTCTTTTTGTGTGTTGTTGATAGTTTAATTAATAAACTCTATTTTATTAATGATAGCCATATTATTATCCTTGAGCTCAGTTCCACTTCTTAAGCATATTGAAGATAAATAACCTCGGTCAATCAGATTACCACGCACTTAAAATATTAGAATAATTCCCTCAACGAATAGTTATATATGGTATATCGTCGAGAGCCTATTCTACGACATCGTACATTAAGCAAGCAACTTGAGAACTTTTTCTTATAGTTATTTTTTAGGCTTTAGTTCGATCTCTTACACTGTGAAAATATATATATATATATATATATATATATATATATATATATATATATATATATATATATATATATATATATATATATATATAATTATAAGGTCGCTTGATTTTTAAATGTAAATAAAACAAGTTGTGTGTGATATATGCACTCAATTTATTTTAAATTTGGAAGTACATTTTATGGCATTAAGTGTGGAATATGACTTCGTTCAAATGTCCGCCGCGGCTTCGCTTAGTGGAACGTATTCGGGATGCCCAATTTTCCATGACTTTGTTGGATGGTGTTCGTTATGTTGACTTTGAGGACATCAACTGTTTGCGGATTATTCGCACAGACCTGCGATTTAAGATAGACCGAAAGAAAGTAGTCTAATGGCGTTAAATCGCATGATCTCAGTGGCCAGTTGACGTCACCGCCGCGCGAGATGACCCTGCCCTGAAATCGCTGGTGCTAAATGTCTATAGTGGCGTGCGTAGTGTGGCACGTAGCGCCGTCCTGTTGGAACCACATATCGTCAGTATCCATATCAGGCATATAACACAGTTGAGGCCTCAAGAAGTTGCTTATCATCGATCTGTAGGTCTCGCTGTCGACAGTTATGGCAATCCCATCTTGGTTCCCAAAAAATTCGGACTGATGATTCCGTTAGACGAAAATTCGATCCAAACATTGACTTTATTGGCATGCAATTGGTGCTGTTGTATCTTATGTGGATTGTTTTCGTCCCAAATCGGACAATTTTGCTTGTTCACAAATCTATTCATCCAAAAATGGGCCTCGTCGCTGAAGATGATTTTTGGGGGGAAATTTGGGGCAACTTCCAACTGCTCTAGGTCCCAATCAGCGAACACACGGCGTAGTATATGATGGTCGCTTACCTTAAGTTCCTGGGTAAGTTGGATTTTGTGCAGGTGCAGACCCAAGTCCCTACGCATAATTCGCCAAACTGAGGTCGTAGAAAGGCCAAGTTCTCGTGAAAGACGAGAAATTGACTGCCTCAGCTTTTCCCGTACACTCTCATTTACGACAGTGATGTTTTCATCAGACCTTGCGTTTTGGCGACGTACAAGTGTTAGCTGATTGTTGATTGACCCTTTTGCCTCGAATTTGGCCACCAAGCGTCGAACAGTGGACTCGGCAGGACGATTGTAGCAAGGATAGAAATCACGTAATGCGCGGAACGTTTGTCGAACGGAGCACTGATTTTGATAATAACATCTGATGATTTTCACACGCTGTTCAACGCTATAACCTTCCATCGTGACTTGCCAAGTACTACTTAACAGTTCACAGTGAGGTTGCCAGATGTCACTTTAACAGCATGGCCACTATCGCCTGACAAAGTTCAATCGTCCTTCTTGAAGGTCCCTTAAATATTAGGTTGAGGAATAAGTCCTTGCGTTTTTTTTAGTGTTGTGTTGATTTAAGTTTGGTTAACGTGATTTTTGCACATATAAAGAAACAATAATAAATAATGAGAGCAAAATTTGCAAAGGTTGGGCTACGTCTCTTAACAGCGTAGACTATTAGGCTTTTGCTTAGGCTACGTATTAAAATTGAGTAATAAGTCATTGCGGTTTATTTAAAAGTTGTGTTAATTTAATTTTTGTTCTTTACCCTCAAAATGGAATGTCAAGTTGAAAGAAAGGCGCATTTTTGACACTTGTTGTTATTCATTTTCAATCGAGACGGGAACAATGCAAACGCAGCCAAAGCTCGTCGCGATATTTGTGCTGTGTACGGAAAAAATGGTTTATGAGAAAGGACAGCTCAATAGTGGTTTTTACGTTTCAAAAACGGTCATTTCATTCTTAATGACGAAGAACGTTCTGGTCGCCCCATTAAGTTGGATGAAGATCGATTAAACGACCTTCTACATGAAAATCCTCGTCAATTGATTAGAGAATTGGCTGTACAATTGGCGTATGATCAGAAAACTGTAGTGAATCACATTCATTCGATGGGAAAAGTTCAAAAGCTCGCTTTGAGCGAAAGCAACAAACTTCAACGCTCCACCATTGCCGCAGGTTTGCTTGCTCGTCACAAGGCTACTAGTGGATATAAGGACAAATTTCTTCAACGCATCATCACTGGCGACGAAAAGTGGTGTGTTTATGTCAACATGAACCATCGAAACCAATGGCTTAGCCCTAATAAAAAACACTTCCGTGATTAAAGCAAGGACTTCATCCACGAAAGACGATGCTGTGTGTGTGGTGGGATTGTGAAGGCATCATTCTTTATGAGCTCCTTGCAAACAACGAGATTGTCAATGCAGAACTCTACGTTCAACAAATGTATCGACTCGCCGAAGCTATTCGTGAAAAGCGACTTCATCGGCGTTATGGAGTCCTTCCGCAACACGACAATGCTCGTCCTCACATTGCCAATATGACAAAAGACGCCATCCAAACGCTTAATTGGGAAGTCCTGCCGCATCTTCCATATTCGCCAGACTTGGCTCGATAGGATTTCCATCTGTTCCGATCGCTCTCCAACAATTTGCGCGGCGTTTCGTTCAATACTGATGTGGAATTAAGAACCTAGTTAGACGAATTCTTCGAGTCAAAATCTAGAGATTTTTATTGCCGAGGCATCGAAAATCTAGTTGAACGTTGGGAAGAAGTCGTAAATAACAACGAAGAATATATTATTGATTAAATTGCATATTGTTATCAATTAAAAATGAAGTTTTTCTAAAATTGTTAATGTTAATGAATAAATTTGATAAAACCGCAGGAACTTATTCCTCAACCCAATATATATATATATATATATATATATATATATATATATATATATATATATATATATATATATATATATATATATATATATATATATATATATATATATATATATATATATATATATATAATTGAAAATCACATAATGTGTGATTTTTTATAGATGTATTTTTAGAGGCCCGAGGAAATGAAAATTGGTGACACATCCCAGAAAAAAACACTTAGGAGAATATCACGTGTACCAATTAAAGCTTAAGAAGAAAATGGGAGGCGTAGAGAACGGAAAGATAGGACAAACTATTTTAATAATATATGAAAATAAATAAAGAAGTTGGATTTGAACCTGTATCATTAACCGCTCATCGCTTATATGACCAAGACGCTGGTCGCCAGAGCTACCATTCAATAACCCTTTTGAACAACGAAGTGTAGGCTTTTATCCAGTGAGAGACAAGACAAGTATTTTTTTCGGGTTGTGTCACCAATTTTCATTTCATTGGGCGTTTAAAAATACATATATATATATATATATATATATATATATATATATATATATATATATATATATATATATATATATATACGTAGGTGAGTCAAAAAGTTCTCAGACAAATAGCATAAAATTTTTATTTGTAATAATACTGTAATCATTTTTCTACATAAGCTCCATTAACATCTATACACTTTCTTAATCTATGAATCCAACGGTAAAGACCATCTTTGTAGAATTCACGGGGTTGTCTCTGGCACCAAGTAATGACCTGCTTTTTTGCTTCATCTAATGATTGAAACCGGGTTCCTTTTAGGTGTCCCTTTAAATTTGGTTAGGTTAGGTTAGGTTAGGTTAGGTTAGGTTAGGTTACCTAACCTAACCAAATTTAAAGGGACACCTAAAAGGAACCCGGTTTCAATCATTAGATGAAGCAAAAAAGCAGGTCATTACTTGGTGCCAGAGACAACCCCGTGAATTCTACAAAGATGGTCTTTACCGTTGGATTCATAGATTAAGAAAGTGTATAGATGTTAATGGAGCTTATGTAGAAAAATGATTACAGTATTATTACAAATAAAAATTTTATGCCATTTATCTGAGAACTTTTTGACTCCCCCTCGTATATATATATATATATATATTTGTTTATTGACCATATTCTACTTCCCAAGAATATCAAGTGTTGGTTATGGATGAGGGAGGGTTTCAACTCTATCTTAATGGGGAGCCAAAATTCTCATAAAAAAAAGGTTAAAATTCAGCCCCGCCTTTGAAGCTCTCCTCCATTCATATTCGGCATTTGGTATTGAATACCCCAAAATTCCTATCCTTATGGCATCATGGGGCCAAAGCTTGGGCTTGCCTAGGTTAGGTTAGGTTAGGTTAGGCTAAGTTAGTCTAAGCTAGGTTAGTTTAGGTTAGGCTAAGTTAGGTTAAGCTAGGTTAGGTTAGGTTAGGCCTGTTAGGCTAAGCTAGGTTAGTTTAGACATTTGTGCTGCACTACAGCATGTATTTATTTGCAATAAAACTTTGTATTTTATAAACTACTGCTTTACCTCTACCTATTTCTTTAATCTGTTTTTTTATATTTAATTGAAGATTTTATGTAATTAATATTTTCTAGATGACAATCAAGAATTTATTTCTATTATTCCTTTTGGAATGGTTCTTTTTTCAGATTTTATTGTTTGATTTATTTTCCATGACATTGTAAAGCATTTATTTTTATTGATACAAATAATTAGATTTATCTTTGTATTTAGTCATTCTGAATATATTTAATAAATCTGGTAGGAAATTTGTATATATTGGTTGTTTCCTTTTAATTGGCAATGTTATATCAGCTTTTTAATTTACCTTTATGGTAGTAAAACCAAATGACTTAAAAAAGGTAAATAAAATGGGTAAATATGGGCTGTAACTTCCCCTTATGAAAAAAGGGCAAATATGTAGTCTAATTTACCCATATTGGAAAAGGTAAATCGCAATCTCATTTGGGACACTAAGTTAACCCTTTTCTTACCCCGATTTTACCCCTATTTTCTTGAGGGAATCTTTGCCGTGAAATTATATATATATATATATATATATATATATATATATATATATATATATATATATATATATATATATATATATATATATATATATATATATATATATATATATATATATATATATATATCAGTGGGTACAAGGTTTCATGCATCTGCGATATATTTTATATTTTTGTTTATTTCATTTAAATTTTCTTTGCAGTTATTGATGTTATTATTATTTGCTTCCAAGAAGGGGACTAATCCGTACATTATATTTATAAGGAAATTAACATTTTAATTCAAGTGTTGTTTTAACAGAATTAATAAATTCATGTCACTTTCTGAATTTACTTAAAGTATGATTTTATTTAATATTTCTGAAACTTTCTATGAATTCACACTAAATATATCTGTATGAAGTGTTTATTAAAGAATAAAACCATTTTTTTTAACAATTATAATTCAAATGCTACAGTTATCTGCAACTTGTACAGTATTTATGAGTGTATTAATTATCCATATTTATTTTACAAATGCTCTTAACATTGACTAAAAAATATGTAGAAGATATGGCTAAAGTTTCAATTAAAATATGCCAGTAGGTAGTATTTCTACAGGTTCAAATATCGAAAAAAACCTGGAGTTTCAAGATGTTTAGTGGAAGCATTTTTGAAGAAGCATCATTAGAGTGGAGTTGTTGTGAAAAAAAAACAGAGCTGTAGATAGCAAAATCTTTCAGGTGTTGTTAGGAACTACCTGAAGCTAACATCTATAAGAAAAGGACGCACCATTTAACATTTAGAAGGTCCTTGTTTAGAGATGGTCTACATAGAAGAGTTTCAATTAATAAATCATTTTAACAATAAAAAAATAAGACCAACCAACTTACATATGCTAAAAAAACTTAAGGTTGGAATAATAAAAAAGTTAAAATGTATTGCGTATTGGTGAGTCGAAATTCGAAATTTTGGAATCCAAGAAAAAACAATAGAGAATATGCATAGGTGGGCATTATCGCGATAACGATATCGGGTTATCCGATATTTTTTACGCGTTATCGATTAATCGGTATCGCCGATACTTTTGGTTGCAAACTAGTGATAATCGATAATTTCAGTTCAGTTTTTGGTTCCGGTTTAGCACAGGGGCGAGCCACGCGTGCCTTGGAGGCAGAAATAGGTAGGTCCGAGCTGTGAGGAGGATCCTCAAAACCTATGAGGAGATGAAGGAGAGCCTTACCAGGTAAGAAACAGTATTCAAATATTTTTACTATTGTATTATAAAATAACGCTATATATAGTCAATAATCAATATTGTATTATAATTTTGGATTTATCGATTATCGATTTATCGGTTATCGCGCCCACCTATGAATATCTAAGGAGGGGAAGAATAAACAATTCAAGGTAATATGCTTAAAGCCAATAATTAAACCTCAACGTTAGTGGAAGAGAGGAGACATAGATAAGGTTCTTATTTTAAGTGAACAAAATAGGACACGTGGTTAGTTAGTTGCTCTCACAACTCCACTGATACAGGTTATTCTGACCTTTCTAATTGTTCGCATTGTGTTTTTTGCTTATATTATATAAGGGTTATTTTATTCTTTTAACTTAATTCAGTTTGTTTGTAATTCTTAATACATAAATTTGTTTATATCGATTATTTTTGTATTTCACTTTACAGTAATTGTACAAAATTATACCAAATATTGTTTTTAAGTACTTTGGGGAATTGTGTCATTTATGCTTTCACATGCCACTCAATATTTACATCCATTTCACTCATTCGCCTTTCATTGCCTCTTTTAATTTAAACAATTTTGTAATGTTTTTGATATTTTAGTATTAATATTTCATCTCTCTCTTTAGTGGCTGATGATGGCCTCAGTTAAGGTCCGAATCATCCGGTTAATAAATGTTTAGATCCATTTCCTAGGTCTTTATTTTCCTGATATATATATATATATATATATATATATATATATATATATATATATATATATATATATATGAATCCATTAAACCACATTGAAAGAGAAAACGGAATAATATTTTTCCTTGCAGTAATATTTTTATTACCTTTTTTTCGAAAAATCCATGCAGGGAAGCGATTCGAACCAGGCACACTGAGGCAGCGAGCACCGCTTTGATCACAGTTAAAAGTATGCCGTTAGTACACTACGCTACGCAGAGAACCCTTGCACGGATTTTTCGAAAAAAGGTAATAAAAATATTACTGCAAGGAAAAATATTATTCCGTTTTTTCTTTCAATGTTGTTTAATGGATTCATTTCCATCATTCTCTCGTGCTACTTTAAGAGATATATACATATATATATATATATATATATATATATATGAAAATTAATGGAATATCGCAAGAAAAGATGAGGAATTAAACCACATTCTCCGAAGACAATTTAATTCAGTACAGTTTCAGTGTATCTCACACCCTTTTTCAACTGACACTAGATAGAAAATATAAGAAAAGTGCATACAAGCATAACACAAGGTCAGGTCGTGAAAGATCCCCTCTTTTTTCCCCAATCCCCTACTTGTTGCTAATCGGGGAGGGGGTTAGGCCTAAACATATTGAAGGGCTAACATTTTACTATTTTGTTTATTTGCTTTCTTATTACAGGAGTAAAAGAAAATTGACCCAGATAGATTTAAATTAGGAACTAACGATATCAAGCTCGATTCTACGATTCTTCTCTTAACATAGTTAGCCGATTTAAATACCATTTTACTTCCATTGAAATCGATCGTATGATTCAAGTCTCTAACATGGCAAAATATTCCACTGCTTTCGCTGCCCACTCTAATATCTCTTTTGTGTTCATACAATCTCTTGTCTAGATTTCTTCCCGTTTCCCCTATATAAACTTTATGGCAATCGTTGCATGGTATTGCATATACTCCTATGTTATGATGTTCTTTAGGTTTCCTGGCAATCATCAATTGGTTCAAGGAATTATTATATTTAAAGGCTAGATTAATACCCGTTTTTCCAAATATGTCCTTTTCTGTATTTTCTGTATGGCCTAATGGCCATGATTTTGATACCTTTTTTAATAATTTGAATAATTTGCATGTCTCCATCAAATTTAAATATGAATGGGAATATGATAATAGATTACCCTTTTTAGATGTCCTCATTAATAAAGATCACCATGAATTAAAACTTTGCGTGTATAGGAAACCAACCCACTTGAATGCCTTTATACATTATTTTTCGTTTCACGATTATACTGTTAAAAAATCAGTAATTTCTAACCTTTTCCTTAGAGCATACAAAATATGTCATCCTTCCTATTTAGAGGAAGAAATTGTCCTTATCAGGAATATTTTTTCTAATTTGTATTACCCCGATTGGTTCATATCGTCTGCCCATTTTGCAGCTAGGAAAACATTCTATGGTAATAAGCCTTCCCGCACTAATGACTTCAACAAATGTATAACATTGCCATTTAATAATAAATTAAATAGTTTAAAGGACATATTTGGAAAAGCGGGTATTAATCTAGCCTTTAAATATAATAATTCCTTAAACCAATTGATGATTGGCAGGAAACCCAAAGAACATCATAACATAGGAGTATATGCAATACCATGCAACGATTGCCATAAAGTTTATATAGGCGAAACGGGGAGAAATCTAGACAGGAGATTGTATGATCACAAAAGAGATATTAGAGTGGGCAGCGAAAGCAGTGAAATATTTTGCCATGTTAGAGACTTGAATCATACGATCGATTTCAATGGAAGTAAAATGGTATTTAAATCGGCTAACTATGTTAAGAGAAGAATCGTAGAATCGAGCTTGATATCGTCAGTTCCTAATTTAAATCTATCTGAGGTCAATTTTCTTTTAATCCTGTAATTAGAAAGCAAATAAACAAAATAGTAAAATGTCAGCCCTTCAATATGTTTAGGTTTAACCCCCTCCCCCAGATTAGCCACAAGTAGGGGATTGGGGGTAAAAAAAAGAGGGGATCTTTCAGGACCTGACCCCGTGTTATGTATGTACGCACTTTTCCAATATTTTCTATCCAGTGTCAGTTGAAAAAGGGTGTGAGATACACCGAAACTGTACTGAATTAAATTGTCTTCGGAGAATGTGGTTTAATTCCTCATATACATATATATATATATATATATATATATATATATATATATATATATATATATATATATATATATGTATTTATATCGGGTTTCGCAAAGGTTCTGTTACACTCGTGGTTTTTTTCTTTCAAGACGTTTACGTGTGTGATAGAAAAAGTTCCGTCAAACAAACTTAACTACAGAACTAGAGAAACAAAGACCTGCAAAGAACCTAAGGTCCGCTTACAGAAGATGTTAACTACCACTTTCTAACGTTAGGTGTATCATGCTTCTTTTCTTTCCATGCTGTATTTTGTGTTTTTTTAACTATTTCAACTCTACAGTACTCACTTGTCTACATGTCTACCCTTTATATATATTTTTTACATGATTTTTAAAAAAATATTTCTATTCTACTGTACACACTTATCTACATGTGTACCATTTGGCCTTTCTTTACATGCCTTTTCTAACTATTTCACTTTTACAGTACACACTTATCTACGTATGTACCATTGAACATGCAGGTTCAGTTATCCCTCAAATACACGAACACTCTTCTTCGAACCAGGGGAAGGGGGATGTTGATAGGACAGTACTCTACAGTACTTCTACTTTTGACGTTTTTCCATTATGTGCAAGTGTGTCGAGATAGAAGAGAAAAGAATCAAGAGCTTTGCTCTTCTGCGCGCGGGACAAAGTCTGACATCGCTAAGTGGATCAACGTCATTCAACTGACCGTCCACAGAGTCACGAAGAGTCTCAATAACGGAGAAGACCTCAAAGATCCACCTCGTTCAGGCAGACTTCAAGTTGTCAACTGTTTGGTTTTGAGAAATGTGGTCGGAAGAAGAAGAAGAACATCTCTGTGGCAACAGTGTCATGGTGCCGTCAAGGAGAAGGGGGACAAGAGCTTGAGGTGCGTGGAACGGCCTCAACTCACCGACCCTAAGCAAGAACAACGTTGGGCGTGCTGTTGTTGCCTTCCCAACGAATTGAAGAGTCACAGCATTCGAATTCTAATATGTTCTGATGAAAAAAACTCCAATATCGATCTGGTCATCAACAGGCAGAATGGCCCTGTGGTAAACTTCAGTCAGGACGTCTCCGAGGTTTGTGACGTGTCCACGACTAAGCACTCGGCCTCCGTGATCATACATGGTGTCGTGCCTTCAAATTGCAAGATGCTGCCAGTGTGCTTCGCGTCCGGTTACAGGGATTGCTTTGCCACGAAATTCCTGCTTTGGGTGAGTAAGATCACAAAGAAGGAGAACTACTTCTTTCAGTAGGATGTTGGCCCACCCACATGAACTTCTGGTCGAAGGACTTTTGGCAGCCGCAGTCGCCTCACCCCAAACCATCGATTACAACCTATGGGCGCGTGTTGAACACAAGGCCTGCAGGGTCGGCTATACCAATGTTGACGAGCTGAAGTCCTTCGTAAACCGCTGATGGGCCAGCATGAAGAAGGACGGCCACATTGATTAATATTACAATATAAACACATATTTGTAGTTTAAAACAATAAAAATGTCTATCTATAGTCGTACCGAGTGTAACAGGACTTTTGCAATACTAAGTATATATATATATATATATATATATATATATATATATATATATATATATATATATATATATATATATATATATATAAGAGAAAGAGAAAATTGGATGGGAATGAGTAATGAGACAAGAAACAGGAGTTTTTACAGGTAAGAGAAAGGGACATTAGAAGAACATTAGAATCAAAGAGAGCAGAGGACGGCACAATGAAGGCAATCCTTTACCGAGAAGACAGAGATAACACCAGGGAAAAAAGTTTGAAATTCCTGGCCGGGACTTAAACCGGGTCTGGTGATTGCCGGTCAGATGCACTACCGTTAAGCTACGAGGCACAGTGACTCTACTTCGCCCAAAGCGTTACCCCATCAAACCCAGTATTACCCTAAGCTAGGAACCTCAAAGGAATTTTCATACCACATCTTCTTACCCGCTCACAATTTAAAGGAAGACAAAATTCAAGCAATTGTGGAAATGCTTTTACCAGCGACGAAGAAACAACAGATCTTTCATGGGCTCAGCGTCTTTTTACCGAGGGTTCATTCAAAATTTCGACGCCATCTCGCCATCTCTGCGCCCTTGTGCGAATTATTAAAGAAAAAGTCTCCTGAGTGCCTCGTTTGGACTTCGCTGTCAATCGCCAGCTTTGACCAACTAAAGGGAAAATTAGCATCTGCACCCATCCTTCATTTGCCCGACCCCAATAAACCATTTGGCATTCAGACAGTCGCTAGCAATGACCGAATAGGTTGCGTCTTAAGTCAGTACGGGGACGGTGACGAAAGCTTGCCCATCGCGTATGCTAGCCGTAAATTAATTCCCCGTGAAAAGAATTATGCGGTAATTGAGCTAGAAGCTCTTGCAATAATTTGGGGTATCAAAAAGTTTAAAATGTTCTTGGTAGACAAAGACTTTATTATAGAGAGGGATCATAAACCCCTAGCTTACTTACGCAATGTTAAGAATAATAATGGACGTATTATGCGTTGAAGTCTTTTCTCCCAAGAATTCCAATTTAAAATTGTGTACATAAAAAGGCTCTGACAATTGTATAGCAGACAGTTTAAGCAAGAATCCTCTGGATCCTCTTCCAAATTAACTTAGAGCCAATTGCTTTAATTTTAGGATTTTTATTTTTGGGGGGTGTTAGCTTGTTATATATATATATATATATACTCTGATAATCTTTCCTTTTTTTAAGGTACAAAAACATGTACCTTATTTTGTGGAGTATATTTTTAATTTCTTTTCATTGTATACCTTCTTGTATGTGTATAGCTCAAGGTCGCTATTGACCTGAGGCAAAGGAGCCTCCATTTAAAGTCACGGTAATTATTGTGACTATCGTCAATTAATGTGCTTTTTTCCTTGTTATTTTGTATAATAATCGGTATATAATTGTACTCCCTCCCCAAATCCATCTATTTGGATTCACTTTTGTATTTATTTTAGTATTTGCGGGTGTTTTTCTCGAATTTGTTGTATACGCGTTGATGTTGCAAAAAAACAAAAAAAAATATGTCGGTTAATCCGTTTGTTATTAGTCGGATGTCACTTTTTCCGGAAGCTCCATCTTAGGTGGGAAAGAAATGCCATAGTTAGAGAGAAAAGCGCCATGCGGACGTAAATCTTCGAGCAGTGCCCTGAGAAGCCGACCCACTTCCAGTGATAACAATAGCGATGGATGGACAGAGCAAACCGAGGATCGCGGCGGAAGCTCCGCGAGGTCGTGTGAACCAGGCTACGGTTCCCTTCCGTCGGCGCCGCGTCTGATAAGGGAGACTTCCTTCCGGGACCTCGAGGCAAATCACTTCTGGCGAGCCGGTATAAAATATCAGATGCTGGCCTCAAGAAATTAATATCAACCAGCCCCTCAAACGCGACGCGTAAACTCTCGAATCGGCTCCCCACCCCTCGAGTTCGAAGGCAAGAATTGTTTCCAGATTAAACCATAGTCTATCGGCAAGTGACTATTATTCTGGAATCGGCTCCGTTTCCCTCCGGCGTAGTACTCCCTCGAGGTTAAACGTGGCGATTGCAATTCCCATTTTGCAATCTCTCTCTCCGACAACTCCCCAGAACATATCGTTAAACGTAGGCTTCACGAGTAACTCTGTCACATATTCAGTGTCTCGTTTTCTTTGAATTGTGTGTGTTAGTTTGTCGGCGCGACATCAGCCTCCCTTTGTCCCTTTAACTCATCTGGCCTTAAAATTGTAACTTTGCGAATCCATTCTTTTATTTGTAATTTGCCTGTAAATAGTAAAGTATATTTTTGTTTCACCAGTTTTTCTGCCCAGAATCTCTAAGAGATTATATTAATTTGCCTAGTCGCACTTTTACTTAATTTTATTGATATCCACGCACTTCAGGGTTTCAAATTTACCCAAAGATTTATCGCGCTACATCTGGCCGGATCAAGCCGAGCGAAGGTCACAGATCTGACCTTGACCTACGACATAAATCATTCCACATCTTAGGAGCAACTACGAAGAAGGCACGATCACCCATGCAGCAGAGAAAACTGCGAGTAACCGAAAGCAGGAGGGCACTTCCCGGGCGAAGGGCTCTTTGTTATCTTGACACAGCTAGTGTATAGGGCAGGTAAGAGGGAGTGGCAGTGTTTGGGCTTTTGAATGTGGGAAGGACTTTAAAAGTAATTCGAAATTTAATTCACAGCCAAAGCAGTTCGCGGAACATGGGTGTGCAACGAGAGAACCGTCCTCGACAGAGGAGAACTCGAGCCGCAAAGTTCCAAGTTGTAGAGGACGAATTGTTGTGTTAGGGGCTCTAGTGAGAAGAGAGTTGACTGTTAAAGGAAACACGGTGGTGTCTAACGCTGTCAGAGAACGTGATCAGGGAGTAGCCTAGATTGAGAGAGGAGGCTACATTTTTACAGCGAGCGACTTCTTCTGAGGTACCCATTAAAAGAACCTCAGTTTTGCCATGGTTGATTTTGAGGAACAATTAATCAAATTTAACATTGCCAACGCCCTGTACTTTTAACCTGGCAACTGAATCCATAGAACAGTCACCTACTATTGTGGCAGAAGAAGCGTATTTACATAATACCTGGGTAAATCGTCTAAAAACCTCCCATGTTAGAATATTTTAACCGAGTCTTCTCAGCATAACCCACGTAATATTAAGTGTCGTAGAATGGACTCTCGACGATATACCATATATAACTATTCGTTGAGGGAACTTCTTTAATTATCTTTAGAGTGCGGGGATGTCTGGCGGGCCGATATTATGTATCTTCGATATGCTTAAGAAGTAGAACTGAGCTCAAGGATAATAATATTGCTATCATTAATAAAATAGAGTTTTATTAATAATAATTATCAACAATACACAAAACGGAAAATATTGACATAAACAGAGAATGGAAAGGGTCGTTGGGGCTCGGGCTAATCCGAGGATTAAAGGATTTAAAAAGGTAAAACAAATATAGAGTTACAAAGATGGGATGGTTCGTTAAACCATTTAAAGCACAGGATAGAATTGAAAAAAGGGTTAAATACTCAAAGGTAACGTTCGGCTTACGTAATTTTATACTAGTGGTGCAGAGGAAGTCAACGTGAAGGAATTTTCGGTCCGCTGGCGAGTTCCAGCCGAAGGGGGGGGGGAATAAAAGGATCCTGACGTGGCGTCTTGGGAAAGTGAACCGTTTCTCGACGAACGGCTTGAAGAACAATGGCTGTTCTACGTTGTTCTCTTCTGAACAACAGGGGGGGGGCGTGAGAACCGTCTCTTGTCTACGGGCTCAAGAACAATGGTTGTTCTAATGTTGTTCTCTTCTGAACAAAAAGGGGGAAGGGTGAGAACCGTTGCTTGGCGAACGGGCTCAAAAGAACAATGGCTGTTCTACGTTGTTCTCTTCTGAACAACAGGGGAAGGGGTGAGAACCGTCTCTTGTCTACGGGCTCAAGAACAATGGCTGTCCTAATGTTGTTCTCTTCTGAACAACAGGGGAAGGGGTGAGAACCGTTTCTTGGTGAACGGGCTCAAAAGAACAATGGCTGTTCTACGTTGTTCTCTTCTGAACAACAGGGGAAGGGGTGAAAACCGTTTCTTGTCAACGGGCTCGAACTTTGGTACTCAAGGGATATTGTCCTTCTTCTGGACATGTGATGGTGAATCTCGAGGTCGAGGTCCCTTGGCGCACAAAGTGAGAGAGGGTCGTGGTGATGTTTCACGACGAAAATCTGGATCTCCAATCTGATCTTAGTGGTAAAGTTTCCATCTAAATAGTCGAGACACTCCCTTGGCGTGGGGGACAATGGAGTAGAAGCTTCGAGGGAATGCACAGCCGAGCCTGGGAACAATGCCTTATCTGCCCATAAGCCTAACTCAATCTGGCGAGGTCGGCGTATGGGGGCGAACGGGGGGAAGATAAACCTCCTTGTTTAAACATTGCTCAGGTGGCTGCGATAAGGCGCCAAGCTTCAAAGCGAAGATGCACGTGGGAGCATCGTGGTTTTAAATAATATGTGATAGGGGTTGAAATTAACACGGCCTCAACCCGTTATATCACATTAAGAAAGAACCATTGATCAATTATAAAAGTAACTACAGCACCCATTCTTGGTTCTTTGGATCATTTTATCCTTAATCCTCGACTGAACTAAGATCAGTGACAACAAATCGAAATTGTTTCCATAATTACTCTATCTTTAGCCACATTCTAGTCAAACTCTAGTGATGAGAAGATGGATCAAGCGCATCTACTCAAGCAGCTTCAATTAACACCATTATCATATATTACCTTCCAATCTATAGCCCTATGGAAATCTATAGGAGTGGCTTAACCTGGCTATTGTTGAATCCTTTTCGTCACTATTTTTCTTCTGACAGAGCCATGGGAGTCACCGGTTCTGAGTCACCTGTTCTGCCTCTATTGTCGAAGACCAAATATCAAGATACAGTCAACCAAGAACCGATTGTTAACTTCAACCAAATTTTGTCCCATCTGATATCAGTAAAACCATAAAATGGATTTAGCAACCACCTGTTTAGCAAATGTCATTTGACGATACCAGCAGATATCACACTCTTTGAGAACCGAAGATAATAAAGAGTACCGTCCAAAAGTAGAGTACAAAATACCCAAATCTACATTTTCATAACATCCTTCGTATAATTTCCTTGAAAATTGCACTGAATATTCAAGTCTACCTCTACAATCTAAATCTAGAGAGGATAAATCAATCTTATGAGGAAAGAAATTTGTATTTTAAAAAAGTTGTGTCCCAAACTAGACAACTTAAACTTTCAGTTAACACATAAAAAGAATCGTAACGTATTCATGTCATATTAACCTTATTACTCATTTATCAGGATGGCGAGACGAATTAAGGTCAAACAAATCCTTCAGAACGGAGTTCTACCAATGAAAGAGTATAGCAATGACACTATCTGACATTTCAAGGCATTTTATTTTTTTTTAAGTCATACCAAGCTTAATAAAGCTCCATAAGTAAGCCAGGTCTTGCCAGGTGACGAAGAAAACGTATTCAATGACTCCATTTTTTTAAAGCGCCCATCTGGCGACTTCCGCCAAGGGCATAAGTCGCCAATGACTCCAATGGAAGATCGCACGATACAACGGATGTTTTGAAGGCTCGATTTTAAACAACAGATGGTATTTCATGTCAAGTTACCAAGAACATGAGCCTGTTTTTTTTCTTGCTAGACTATATTACATCGCTCGAGAAAGGTATAACTTATAGTACATACTCCTGATAAGAAACCACTCATAAGTAAAAAGAATAAAGCACCTATGTTGTTCTTCGCTACTGAGCATATCCTTTGGAGTGCTGAAAATAGGGAACGTGTATTTAAGAACGAATAAAAATTTAATTTTTTCGGATTAGATTGGAGGCAGCATGTAAAGCGTCGTAAAAGTGAAAGATTAAAGCAAATATGCATGATAAAGAGGGTTAAATTTGGTTGTGGCAGTTTTATGGTGTGGGGGCATGTTTAAGTGCTCTGGAGTATGCTCGCTCGTTCGTTTATGCAATACATTAAATGCTGCTGTATACAAAATTCTGCTTCAGGAACATGTGATTCCCTCTCTCCGAACATTGGGACTAGGTGAGCCTCTTTTCTTGGAGAACAATAATCCGTGTCACGTCGTAAAGACGGTGAAGCAGTTCTTGAATGCTAAAACTATCGACATGATGAATTGGTATGAGGAAAGGACTAAGTTATACCCGATGAAAACCTCCTGAAAGATACTCTGTGAGAAGATTAGGACGCGGAAACCGACGAATGTTGAAGAATTCTCGCAAAGATTAGAATAATGGAATGAAAACGTGTCCGATTAATCCGACAAATTGGTGGTATTGCGGCTGACGAAGCGCTCAAATCATTTAGAACAATGGTCTGCATAATTAATATTATTTTCATTTTTTTATGAGATACTTATATTGTTTTATGATTATAGCTGCATTTATACTTAGCAGCGTTATTTCGCTTTAGACTTATCCTTTGTTTAAAAATTTCTTTTCTCATATCATTTTTTTATCTTTTGTTCTCTGAATTTTTCATGAAAATTAAACGAATATTTTGAAGAAAATGTATATTTGGTTATTTTGTTCCCTAGTTTAGGATTGTAATGTATATTTAGCATTCTTTTGGTTTTACTAGTACCTCAGCTGAATTTCGAAGATTAATTATAATGTGCTCACAAATGTTTGACATAGTTTCAGCTACGTGGATGATCTCCTCGTTGAAACCAAGGAAATACACAATGAATCTTTGCAACTCGACTCTAAATCACCGCTATTCAATAAATTTCACGCCTAAAACGGAAATTAGGCTTTCATAAACAGCAATCCAAAGAACTACTCTATTTAGGAGTGTATTACCAATCACCTGAACACCGAGGAAGAGGTGCCACTTCTGTCGACAAAGAGCTAACTACTAAATTTCCTTGGTTCTCTAAATTATTACACCCCATTTATTCCTTACTTCATTTCGCTCCACTAATTTCTCACCATTTTTACATTCTCTTAGGAATAAACCGTAGATCTGTTCTAAATTTAATATTATTTCCTTTACATTAAATTTACTACTTTTTAAATACTCTCATCTTAAAGCATATATTAAATTTTCTCCTTTTATTCGACGTTAATAATGAGTATATGTTATGACCTGTAATTTATAATAATAACAATAAGAGTGATTTTGTAAGGCGCCCTTTAAGGTCGTAAGCATTTACACGGCACCGATTCTCCGGCCCATTAAAGATCTGGGATAATACCCGACTCTTCGAGACAAGGTTGAAGGCACCCAGAGAGGGTAATAATCATAAAGTTCTCAATAATCGGTCGGAATTATTTGAAAAACTCAATAATCTGCCTCGCTCTCTTTATATCAGCTAATGCCGACAAACATTGCGTCCGCATGCTCTAAATATACTCGTATAGTCGCGCTTCCAAGTTGCTGGGTGTGATTCCGCGGAGGAGTCCAATGAAGACATGAATACGATTGCAGCTTCGCATCATCAGCCCGGAGTAGACGTTAAATAAGCAAGTGATTCTTGAGGCATAGAATTGAGTAAAAGATAAAGATTGCGATTGAATTTGGAAAATCCTTAATATGATTTCCATGTCCCTCGGGACCTCTACATAAAAATTATATGTTTATTAAATTTTTTCTTCGTCTTTTATAAAATTCAATTTCCTAAAGTAAATATGATATATTTTTTTCTGGTAACAAACAATAATAACGCTTGTCTCAAGTTTATTGACAAATCAAAAAATAACAGAAATCAAACTGCTTGTTGAAGAGGCCTTAGAGACAGATTTTCATCCACTCGACTTGCATCATCCATAACGGCAAACACAAAAAAATAAATATAAATACATTTTAATTTAAAAATTTAAAAATCGCAAAACGAATTGAAGACTTTTTTTTTAATAACAGATTTTTAATCGCGTGCGACTTTACATCTCACTATGTCTGCTGGTCGGTCCCCTTTTGCTTTTTTTTTTTTGTTTTGGCAATAACATCATAACTATTCGCATATTCTAACGAAATTTGAATCATTTATGTTGTTTTACATCCTCTTTCGAATGATGTAATTGCCAAAGTCCTCTCAAGTTTAGCCCGTGAATTATTTTGTTTTGACAATAACATAATAACTATTCGATTGATTCTAACGAAATTCGAAACCCTTATGTTGTTTTACATTCTCTTTCGAATTATATAATTGCCAAAGTCCTCACAAGGTTAGCCCGTGAATTACTTTGTTTTGGCAATTATATCATAACTATTCGACCGATACTCTGCTAGGCAAGCCTAGAATAGGCTATGCTAAGATATAATGTACAAGAGTAAGATTTACTATGCTAATTTAGGCTATAAAATGCTATGCTAGAATAGCATATAGTATGTTAGGCTATACAATACTAAGCTATGCTTTTCTAGGGTGTAATAGGATAGTATAGGTTATACCTGTCTAAATTATAATACGCTAAAGTATAATAGGCTAGGGAGGACTATGCTCTGATATGCTAGGCTATGTTAGGTTATGCTAGGTAATGCTATGTTAGGCTACGATAGGCTAGCTAACCAAGGCTATGGTATGCTAGGTTATCGTA
Source organism: Ceratothoa steindachneri (assembly GCA_963969495.1). Classification (NCBI taxonomy): domain Eukaryota; kingdom Metazoa; phylum Arthropoda; class Malacostraca; order Isopoda; family Cymothoidae; genus Ceratothoa; species Ceratothoa steindachneri. Next base: position 205,089,400 of record OZ018317.1, on the reverse strand, counting down.
TGCAAGGATATAATGGCTAGGCTATAGTAGCCTATTCTAGTTTGGCTATACTAGGCTAGACTACTCTAGGCGACGCTAGGCTAGGCTCTGGCATGCAATATTAAGCAATGCCTGGTTAGGCTAGGCTACACTAGGCAATGCTACGCTAGGCAAGGCTATACTAGGCTGGTCTAAGCTAGGCTATACTATAATATGCTAGGTTAGACTAGAGTCTATTAAGCTAGACTAGGATATACTAGAATACGATAGGCTAGGCTATACTAAGCTAAGGTAGGATAAAGTAGGCTATACTATGCTAGGTTATACTATGTTAGCTAGATTATACTAAGCTAGACTAGGTTAGGCCCGGCACAGCTAGGCTATTCTACTTTAGGCTAGGCTATCCTATGTTTGGTTAGGCTTGGCTATACGAGGGTAAAACAGGGTAGGTTATACATACTATGCTATGCTATACTATGGGAGTTTAGGCTAGGTTATTCCAGCCTATGCTATGTTAGTTGCTTATTATTCTCTACTATGCTATGCTAAATTATGTGGGTATACTATGCTATTTTAGGCTAAGCTAGGCTAGACTATGCTATGCTATACTATTCTGTGTTATGCTATGTATCGTAGGTCATGTTAGATCTCCTGACCTCCGTTTGCTTTCCGTGTCCCGGAAAGGATAGCGGATAGCACGCGGGAAAACTCAGCAATTGGGCCTTGCCCCCGAATGATGCAATTTAACTATGGGTTGCAATAAATCTCGTAAGAGTGACTAGTTTCCTTTAACAACAGCTACACTTGGCAGAATTCAATCAACTGTCTAGGAGGTTCTGAATATCGAACTGGGTGAAACAAAATAATCTTTACTAATGTACAAACAAAAATAAAATAGTGGACATGAAAGATAAATGCAAAGGAATACTGGGCGAGTAGATTTAGAATGTTGGCTCCGGGTGGGAGCCGTGAGTATACACAAGTGGTGGCACGCGACCGACAAAGGGGACTCCAATTCTGGCTGGATCTGCCACCCAAAGATTTTGCTGCTCGAGAGGAGCAGAGGTATAAGCGTCGAGCTCGATAAATTTCCAACAGCACGGGTTGGGTTTACACTTAGGGACGATTAGTAATTGGCCTGTTCAAAGTTATGACGCAGGATACAACCGGTAACCACTGCCAGCCTCGAAAGTACGGATCGAGGGAATATTTTGCCGGGGGGAAGCTGGGCTCTAATATGGCAGTGTAAAAGTTTCTCCCCTCTCTAGGAAGCTTACATCGATGAGTTTTTTCTCTTTTTTCTAGTCTTCAGGCTCTTGGGGTATGGGAATCCGAGAGAAAAAAGCTCCTACTGTAAGCATTATGGGCACTGGGTTGTAGTTCAATAGTTATAGCCGGGTCTTATTTAAGTCTTGAATTATTCGGAGGACAATGAACGTTTTACTCAATATTTAACATTTATCACAACTTAATTCCCGCCTACACTCGGCCAGCAATAAGAGTCTGCAGGCCTTACCTTATGAGTCGTGTCCTCTTGGCAAAATACTAATTTTGCCCAGGCCGATGCTTTACTATTTATACAGAGCCGCCGGAAGTAAATTTTAGACAGTTCACGACATTTCGCGGAACCTCCCATTGCTACAACTATACCCGCTATATGGGAAGTCTTATTCGATCGGAAGTTAAGTGTCTTCAAAAGAAGCCGATTACATTAATATATTTTTGACTCGAATTTTGCCTGCCTGCTGTACTCAATTAGTTAATCTGCTATATTGATGCGTAGCATTCCCGTCCTACCTGTCTCTCTCTCTTTCTCTGAAACTATGCTATGCTATACTGCTTATGGTATTCCATCCTGATTCGATGATGACGTTCTCTCATCTCACACCATCAGTCTTCGTCTGTATAGTATATTATAGCATAGTATAGTACATTATGTGATACTATGCTATGTTATACTATGCTGTTCTATATTATGCAATGCTGTGTTATGGTATACTATGATATGCAATAATATTCTATAATATACTATGCTCTAATCTGCTATGGTATATTATGCTATACTATGGAATACTGTGCTATTAGTGTGTGTCAATCTTTTCAACGTTCTAATTACATAAATGAGGTGTGCTCAAAATTTTCAGCCCTACTTATGAATTCTGAAGTTATTATTTTATCTTAATATAATTTTAGTTCTACTTGGTTAGCTACTTAAAAGTTTTGACTTATTTTTGTCCTCTTGGGGAAATAAATGATTATTATTATATTAATAATTATATGTATTTTACTTTTTTCTTATTCTACCGTTTGAAACATATTCATCAGTGTGCTGAAGATTACGTGGCTTTCAGTACTACCATCCTACTAATGGGATTTGACCTACAATTGCTTTTAAAATTAGGACAAGACCGGCGGCATTCACACATTTGAACACCTAAATTGAAAATAACAGTGTTGTTGCCATCTCAATTCCACACTCTGGTTGACGTTCTGAAATGTGGATGTGAGAAATTACCCAGCAGCCAATCATGCAAAGGATATTTGCCATAAAGTGCTTGAAAAGTGGGAACGAAGGAACAGTTCTTTTCTAGCCCCCTTTGTAAATTCAAGAGTCACAATATTAAACAGATCCAAAAGAACTGTGAGGAGGCCAAACAGATATCCCTTGGGAGAGGATAACTACAGGCCTAAGACACTTTCATTACAAAACAAGACAACCTGTTGATATCCTCAGGCGCAAGTGTAAAATTGTCTTTTGCTGTGAATTTGGCTGCCTTGGTTGCAAAAACGAAACTCAAATTAATTTAAATCCCCGATGAAGATGAAGATCTCTGTGAAGGAACTTGCTTTCATTAAAGGTCAGAGAGAAATGATTACTTCTTTTGGACCACATCAGGTTTGCTATCGAGATTAACTTGAGTAAAATAGACAAGTCAATCAGTAAAAGGGACAAGAAGGTGAAGGAAGAAGAGTTGCTTACTATAAGTAGGCCAATGTTTCAATGCCATAAAGTGAAATCATTTTCTCTCCTGAAGAAAATGAAGAACAAATAATTGATGTTCAAGATGGAAATGATTGAATTTACGAATTGAAATTAACATACCAACCACATCTTCAAATTCCATTAAAAAGCAACCAGAGAATTATTTATTTTTGGCAATAACATCATTCTCTTTCGAATGATATAATTGCCAAAGTCCTCCTAAGTTTAGCCCTGAAACTATTTTGTTTTGGCAATAATATCATAACTATTTGGTTGATTCTAACTAAATTTGAAACCCTTATGTTGTTTTACATTCTCTTTCGAATGATACAATTGCCAAATTCCTCCCAAGGTGATGCCGGGAATTAATGAAAGTTTTGAAGTTGGTAAGGTTATAAATCAGAATAAGTGATGGCACGCGACATTTTGGCCAGCAGACCTTGTTTTTAAGAATATGCCGTATGTGTATAGTAAAATTACGAGTGTTATGATATATAAACATAAATAAGAATTACATTTTCATATAATAAGTCTATCTCTCTCTCTCAAAGGAGCCTTAGCCCCTAACGACCTCTAGCGTTCAATGGCCACCTGGTTGAGAAACGTAGGGACCCCAGTTGATAAACGCTGAATTAGATAAAAATAAGTATATTGAGCGCGTGTTCATATGTGTTGCCAGTTGTTTAGAGGCTACCACGATTAAACCCGAGTTTTCTCTGACTAGCTGTATGAAGCAAATTGTTCGAGTGTCGTTCTTCCTTTGATTGTGTTGGTAAGCCAATGGGGGGAGGGGGGTGCGATTACATCAGTTGAGTCGCTACGTGGATAAAAATCGAAGAATACTTAAAAGGGCAATCCCCCCAAGCAGTACGAGATTAGGAATCTTGTATTTGTAAAATTCAGCAAACCATGAAGAGAAAGGATGTCACTGTCCTTCATGCAGAGTAGGGCCTTGATCCGACAGAACTACGTGCTGTTCTCTTCTATCTTCGATAGCAGAGTAACATCTGGCTTAACGATGGCCGCCTTATGACAGGAGGTCGGTAGCGGTTTAGCGCTTAGGGTTGTTTAATTATCTCTTTTTATCCGCTATTATCATTAATAATCCAAGATTCTTTTCTGACGACAGGCGCGACAGCTGGGCTTTTATAGCAAGCGGCTGTTTCTTTATCAATCTACCATTGTTTGTACTGGTGCGCTTGACATATTAGAACTTAATGAGCGAAGGATTTCTACACTGTTTCTTGTGGACCCTGTGGTAGCCCATTAGTCACTACACCTGTAACTACCTTCACCACCAACCTTCTAATATTTGTTTAAAATTTCTACAATGACTGTTGAAATACTTGGGGTAAATGCCAGTGTGTGTCTTCGTTTATGTGTATGTTTGGATGGAGAGGTGAACGTTAGGAAATTATAGTTGGTGTAATAAAATACTTTTCAGGTTATTAATTACTATAGGTGGTCAATAATAACCGAAATCCAATTAACCACGATTCAAAAACCAAGAAATTAACGAATAATAGGAAACCTGAATAAAGCCTGAGATCAAATGAAAATTGAAAGCTCTTTATAGGAAATAATGGCTTTGTTACAAAATGGGTTATTTTGGGGAGAGTAGGGTTTCCTTTGGAAAGTAGGGGCTCTCATTGGAAAGCTGTTTTTGCTGTGGATAATACGGTAGGAATTGGACAGTAAAGTCTTTGTTAGCCCTGTATACCCTGAGTTAATTTTTAAAAATGAAAAACATATTAATTACATTTATCGTTTCTTTCAAGTGGTAAATAGTTAGTGGCAAACGGCGCGCAAATTTGATGCAACCCTTGTGTGAACCTAAAATAGACATGTGTCGTACTCGTCACGCTCACTTGCTAGACTCCACGCATGTAATTTCTCTAGCTATAAGCCCTAATTTTCTAGGTGAAGAGTAGGTTCTTAGTGGAAGAGGCGGATCCTCTTTTAGAAAGACGGCCCCTTTTGAAGAGTAGGGCCTGTGTTGGAGAAGAAGTCTTTGTCAGAGGTTAGTGTATTTATTGTAGTGTCGAGACTTTTTGAAAAGCAGTCCTTGTTAGAGAGTAGGGCCCTTCATGGAGCGTCAGCTTTTTCATTAGGAGTGGGGTGCTTGTAGAGTAGGGTCTTTTTGAGGGGTCTTTGTTGGAGATTACTGTCTCTGTTGGAGACTAGGGTCTTTGGTAAAGTGTATATTCTGTGTATGAGGCGTGGGTCTTTGTTAGATAGTAGTTTCTTTGTTGAAATTTATGACTTTTGTTGAAGATTGGATCCGTGTTGTAAAATAGGGTATTTGTTGGAGAGGAGGGTTTGTGTTGTTGACTAATGTCTGTTGGATACCATGTCCTTTATTGGAGATTAAGGTCTCTTTTGGAGACTAAGGTCTGTTGGAGACTATGTTCTTTGTTGGAGATTAAGGTTAGATAGCAGGGTCATAGGTCAAAGGTAAGGTCTCTGTTTGAGTCTATGGTCTTTTTAGAATAGTATGGTCTGTATTGAAGAGTAGAATGATAACGTGTGTGTAATCTTTTTTAAAACGCAAATACCTCAGAATGCTTGCACTTTGATCTCTATTTAGGCCAATTCGGCAACTGCCCTTTCATTTTGTAGGTAATAATAAAAAATATATATTATTTTAATCAAGAATAGAATTAGGGAAATGACTAAGATCTGTTGGTAGAATGGGGATAGAGAAAACAGGAAGAATAATAGAGAGTTTATTCTTCAACAAACAAGTTCGAACCAAGAACACAGGCAATCGGAAGGTTGAATTTAATAGAGGTTTCCTTCTAGTCACTAACTATGATCCTGGTTTGTATGTTATAAAAATTTATAACTGGCTCACCATAAGAGCGATGTGGGAAACAATAACCCTCACCAATATTTGAATAGTTTAAGCCGGCGGGGTGTGTTTTGGTGTTGCACGAGGTTCGGTTCTTTTTCCCCTCTGGTTTCGTATCTATCTTTTTCCTTTGGCATTTTGTCGTCTTCCTTGTGTAGCATTACATTTCTCTGCTGTATACCTATCTTTATTCCCATACTCGTTTGCTAAGACTTAAAAACCTGATACCGTGTGACAATACGGTATCATGGAGACCCTCCTCAATTTTCTATATGAGTTCGTACGAGATGTTCTTTTCTGCGTAAGGGTACGGGCAGCTCTCTACGGTCCACTGGACAAAAGGATAGCTCTCGGACAACTTTATAGTAGGCACCCCTTCAGATGAGCTCGATGGGTCCCAAGCTGCCTTTTCACATACTGCTAAAATTTGTAAAGGGGGAGTCACCTTTGATAGTCAATTATCTTTCAAAATTTATATTGCAGTCTTCAAATTCTCAATAAGCTTTCTCCGTAATCTTTGCCATATCCTCTTTCACTTTGACCAATGTACTTCCCAAAACTGCACTCCATGATTTCGCTAGCTCTCGCCTTGATTACTCTAACACGATGTCAACTACCTAGAAAAGGCTTAGGAGAAGAGGCACATCTTCAAGGCACGCTTGAAGACATCAGGTGAGGAGGCGTATATCAACTGGAAAGATAGTCCACATTCTATGAGGGAAAATTGAGAAAACACGTTTTACCCTTGTAGCAGAGACGCTTAAGGACAAGAAATAAACGTCCAGCGCCTGAATGAAGGCTCTCTGCGGCTTGAATAGGTTCAATGAAGAAAAGAGGTAAAGAGAATGTTGTTGCATTTAAAATATTGTAGGTAAAAAATAAGAAACTTGAAGAGGAAGCGGAAACGGTTGGATAGAAAGTACAGTTCCTGAATCAACACGGGAAAGGGCTTCACAAGAGGCGCGTCCCGGTGAAGAATAACAGTGGTATTAAAGTTGCGAACAAATTGAATGGATCAAAGAGTGGAAGTACAGGGTCCAGCGAGAATAAGGAAACACTTATCAAGGCAAGACTTGACGAAAGTTTAGATGGCGCTCTATTGTGGTTGAAATGAGTGCGGATACGGCTAAGATTACGAAGGAATTATAAAAACTAGAGACCAACGATATAAGATTTAATAGATAGCAGACTATTAAGGTTAAGCCTATATTTTATATAGTGTCAACAAAGGGTATTAGGGTCACATTCAGGTTTTCTGAGAGACATTGAGTAATGCTGTGGTAGGCAGACAGAAGGTACGGTATATAAGAGTGTCAGCAAACAAGGCAAAAAAGTAGAGTTGAGTGTCGTCAGCCTAGAAACAAAATTATAGACAAATGGTTCGGAAAGTACTGCTAGAGGAAGATAGAGAGCAATAAGAAGCGGAACACCGGAACGCACCTCTGCTATCCTCAATATATCGCTCCGGGGGTTCTAGAAACTCCCTGAAATTCATGAAGACGATGAAGAAGAAAAAGCGATTGATAGTGGTAAAGGCTGTCGAATGATCAAGTAACGAATCAGCTGTTCGAGAAAGGCGGTAGGTTACATCTTGTGGAGCGGATTCAGCGTTGTATCCAACCTTAAAACCAAACTGGAAGATCTCATCAATGTTGGATGAAGACGTGTGATGGCAAACCCGTTTTGAAACCAGTCTTTAAAGTAACGGAAGGTGTGAGATTGGGCGATAGGTTTCCGGGTCGGTCCGGTCCACGCCTTGTTTCCTTTGAATGTGGCAAAGCTGAGCGAATTTGAAATAGGTTAAACAACATTAGATCAGAAGAAAGGGGAAAAGAGACCGACGGAGGTGGATAAGAAGTTCAGGGTGTAATTGACGCTAAGGAGACTTGAAGGAAACCAGTCAAGAGAACGCTTTCATTTTGAAGAGAGGCAGAGGGAAGTTTCTCCGTCTCATCGAACATGGAGGCGAGAAAAAGGAGTTGGAGTGGAGGGGTAAATGAAAGTACCATATGAAGAACGCAGGCAATAACAGGGGTGATGAGGGGGGGGGGGGACTCTGGCGGCACATGGAAAAGAGATACGCGCAAAAACCTCGAACGTTTTGAGTAGGTTGTTCTGTCATCAGAGATGGCAACTTCGCCATGATGTGAGACTTACAGAAATCGGAAAAATCAGAAGCGAAAATATATGGAAGGCCGCAACTAGGTGAAAATAGGGTACTATAGGGGTCTTTCTGAAGCAGGAGGGAGCGCATCTCTCCAAAACGTGCCCAATATGCCCAATAAAGGCAGATCGTTATCCAGGCGTTAAGGGTACGAGGCCAAGCCTTCCTCAATTGTGGTACCCTATAGCTCTCACTCCTAACGGGATTGTTGTACAGGGACAGGATTTACTCCTTTCTTTTTTTCTTGTCCTTGGTTTCTGTATGGGGGTGCATGGTTGCGCCATACCCTGGCAGGTCTTGTCTTCTCAGGAATTACATCACACTCTAGATATCCGTCTCCATATCTATACAAACACGTAAGCGAGCGACGCATACTCACGACTGTGTGTGTGTGTGTGGAGATAAATTAAAGCGAATCCATCTTTACTCATGGGATTCTGGGTTGTTTTTTTTTTCGTTTTTGGCGCCCTACATCCGTCACTTAACCCCCTCCCCCTACCCGTAAGCGGAAAGTGACACGAACGTAATGCAAAAATCTCTCGTTTTCTAAAGCTATAAAATTCTCGAGCGATGAAGAGTAATTAAAGTAAATACAGGACAAAAAAAATCTGTTCTAAACTGGTGTTTAGAAAAGCGGGCAACCTCGTTCTTTGAAATGAGAAAGTAATTTAAATGAAGCGACACCAACGCTAAAGAAGAGTTTTATTTCCTGGAGTGAGGACGAAACAATTTCGCTGTTTGTTTAGTCTCGCAGAAATTTGAGCCTACCGTTTAAAAAAATAAAACGGAACCTGAGCGAAATTCTAGCATCAGACATAACATGGCCTTTCATAAACAACGATTGAGTCGCATCTACATAGAAATCGTTCTTTATTCATTTCAATTTAGTGCATTAAATATGACATCATTTCATTTCTTTATTATTAAATTCCTCATGTTGGTTAAAGCGCGAGAAACCGTTGGTGTAGTATGATTTAGGAGAACAACAGAGGCTGGAAGATAAAGAGCTTAAGACGCCAGTTGTCGAAGGCTTCAATGATGTAAAGTAAAATTGTTGAGGAATTTAATTGGATCTGTAATGGTAGGTCTGGTTAAAGGGAGATGTAATGGAGTCATATATTCAACCATTCCTTCCTTGAATCAAACAGTGCCTTCCACTCGATGGAGATCCACCTTCCCTTATAAGGGTGAACGGCAAATGGTGCCTTTGTGCTTACCCGTGATAGTCATTATAATCTTTATGCGCATTTCATTATCCAGTCGGGGGATCTTCTCCACGATACAAGGGACGGTTCCTTTAACTTCCTACTAGTAAAGACAAGATTGGATAAACAAACTGATACGATAAGTCGAATGGCTTTATTTCAAAATATTTACGTTGCTCCACTGCGTTACACTACAGATGAAAGAAAGAGGCCGTCCTGTCGCGTCGAGACCTAACATTAGCGGGATTGACCTCCCCCCTTCTCCGTCTCCCTGTCCTGCCTCGCCGCATTGCACAAGTACTAGTTTCGCCAACTCGTATCCATCTCAATGTACAACTAAAATATACAAGGTCCGAAGCGGAAGAAAGTAAAAACAAGGTGGACAGGACCTAAGTCGCGTGCTCTCAGTTATTCTGAGTTATGACCTTATGACCTTCAAAACCTTTACAAGTGGAACAATCCGACCTATAGTTAGTTTTCATTTAATAATTCGTAGGCTAATCTTGGGAGGACCTTGGCAATTATATCATCCAAAAGAGAATGTAAAACAACACAAGGGTTTCAAATTTTGTTAGAATGACCCGAAAAGTTACGATGTTATGCCAAATAATTCTCGGACTAACTTGGTCGGACATTGCGAATTATATCATTCAAAAGAGAATGTAAAGCAACATAAGGGTTTCAAATTTCGTTAGAATCGACTGAATAGTTACCCTTTTATTGACAAATAATTCCCGGACTAACCTTGAGAGGACATTGACAATTATACCATTTGAATGAGAATGTAAAATAACATAAAGCTTTTCAAATTTCGTTAGAATCGGCCGAATAGTTACGATGTTATTGCCAAATAACTCATTTGAAAAGTAAATTAGTTACCATCCGACCGACGACCTACGCACCGACATAGTAACTTATAGAATCGCGTCCACGCGACTTAAAAAATCGAGCACTGGGGCCGACGGGAAGGCGCGCATGGGCTGTCTTCATGATAGGCAACCGAAACAAACGACACAGCTCTCACTCCGTAATCTTGTCACTTTCGACTCTTATTTTGATCTTATTCGTAGTACACTTTGGAAAGTGACCCCGCCCCCATCATAACCCACGATGATGTTGCTTGCAATTGTCTGCAAGCATTTGGATCGATTTTTACCCAAATTGTATCCATTTCTATTCATTTGCAATTAATTATGTTCAAATGTGATCTTTTGTATTTCTATCACATTTAATCTGGTCCTCGATTGAGCGAATTATGTCGGCTACATTTTTAAGTCTCCTTTTTATTAACATCTCTTATTATATTTGATTCCTATCAATCTTTTTCTGTTCAATAAACCCCTGAAAGATCAGGGAACCGCCTTTCATCATTTAGAGAGGAACTATTACAAGGTCTCTCGCCACGGCTTAGCAGAGTGGAAAGAGCTTTCGATCTTAGCGATGTTAAGGAACATCGGCTGCGGTTTGTGGTCAGATGGAGTCTTAATTCGAATATAAAATGAATCGATTCACGCCAGAAAAGGAACCAATATCGAAAACCAAAGTTTCGTCCCGATTTTTGGAACTCTTCAGGCTTTATTAAGAAAAATGGCAATTGCTTACAAGAGTTAATGTGAGCCGGAAGGAAGAGGGATGAAAACGGCGGTTGGTAATTTTTGCCCAAGTATAAATAGAATTAAATCCAATTTGATGTATTTAAGTATAAGGGTCAATGCGCATACTTTCATCTATACATAAATGTAAACCAATGCAGATGCCGATGTGTATATATATATAGCTGGGGATAGACACACATGCATACATATTTATAATCGTATTTTTTGAGCTCCATGAGAGAGAAAAGACTATGTTAATGGGTTCACTGCGATGTTAATGATGTTTTTCGGTATTAATGGACGTTAAGTATATATTGCTGGTTAGTCTATTTTGCAGCCCAATCTTGTTTGGGTTCTAGTGTACTTGTGGACAGGAGTAATGCTCCAGTGGGAAGGAGCTCGGCGGCAGTGACCACCGACTAATTAGATTTGTAGTCAAAGTCCCGAAGGCAGAGCCTGCAACTAGTAAATCGAGGAAACTTGATTTGAGAAGAGCAGACTTTGCAGGTCTTCGCGCTGGACTGACTAACGCGAGGCTAGAAGAGTGCAAGGCTGTTGAAGACTCGTGGAACAGTTTCAAAACCACATTCATGAGTCTTCAATTGCGTTTCATCCCTCTAAAATGCCACCGTCGGTATTCTGTTCAATCAAAGTGGTTTAATCGAGAAATCGGCCAACTGCTTAGGGAGAAGAGAAATGTGTACCGGCAATCGAAGATCTCGGGTGACTTTGACGAATACCGGAGGCTAGCTAGGAGAGTGAAGTCCAGCATAAGGGCGGCTAAGCGGTCTGAGGAACTTCGAGTGGCAAGACTCTGTAAAGAGAATCCCAAGGAATTCTTTAAATATGTAAACAGCCGTAAACCAATCCGTCGAACGATTGGCCCTTTAAGAAATGAGGAGGGGACATTAAAGCATTCAGATGCAGAAAATGCTAACCTCCTGAACGACTACTTCTCTTCAGTGTTTACTGAAGAATATGGTCCCATTTCCCAGCCGACGGATTCCTACTCGGGGGAAAAGCTGGAGGATATGGACTTCAGCGAAGGAGAAATAAAAAAAGAAGATCAGTGACCTAATGACGAATAAGTCACCTGGCCCGGATGGGTTTCTACCTGAAGTGTTGAAAGAAGTGCGCGATCAAGTGTCACGACACCTAAGCGCAATCTTCAACATGTCAATCCGGACCGAATGCGTTCCTAGAGACTGGCGTGAGGCTGAGGTGACTCCTATCTTCAAGAAAGGAGACCGTAGCCAACCGTCGAACTACCAACCTATCAGTCTGACTTCGATAGTCGGTAAACTCATGGAAAGCATGATGGTGGACAAAGTGACGTCGTATTTAGAGTCAACCCTGCTACTGAGGAGTTCCCAGCACGGCTTCCGAAGGCAACGGTCATGCCTGACGAACCTTGTGGAATTCTTCCACTTCGTGTTCAGTGAGCACGATCGGGACAAGGTAGTGGATGTGGTCTACTTAAACTTTCAGAAAGCCTTTGATAAGGTACCACACCGCCGCCTTCTCCGGAAAATGTGAGTGCTGGGCATAAACGGAAAAGTAGCCGGCTGGATCGAGAACTGGCTAAGTTGCAGACGGCAACGGGTGGTGGTGAATGGACAGGGCTTCTGAGTGGGGGCCCATTTCTAGTGGGGTGCCTCAAGGTTCTGTCCTGGGACCACTACTATTCATCATCTACGTCAACAACATGGACGGTGACATGGTTGCCAAGATTTTCCCATTTGCCGACGATACCAAGCTTGGTATGAAAGTTGCAAAGCATAGAAATACTGCAAGCTTACAGGAAGATCTTGGGAAGATTAGGGAGTGGTCTGATACGTGGCAAATGCCTTTCAACGTAAACAAATGCAAAGTGATGCATATCGGCCACCGAAATCCTCAATCACCCTATATCCTTAAGGGCACTGCTCTTGAATCCACCGACACTGAGAAGGACTTGGGTGTAACCATCACAAGTGACTCAAGTTCTCGAAAGAGTGTATTGAGGTCGAGAAGAAAGCCCAAAGGATGTTAGTGTATATAAAGTGACAGTTTGGATATCGGAACAAGGAGATAGTACTGTGTCTGTACAACTCCCTCGTCAGAACGCATCTGGAGTATGCTGTACAATTTTGGAGTCCTTCATTCTGAAAAGACATCGCGAGATTAGAACGCGTGCAAGCCAGTACAACCAAACTTATTCCCTCTATCAGACATAAAAGTTATGAAGATAGATTAAGGGAATAAGATATGTTCTTGCTGGAGACCCGGAGACTACATGGTCAGCTTATCGAAGTATTTAAAATACTTCGAGTCTTCGACAAACTAGACTACGGGGATATTTTCCAGCTCAGCGAGGGGAGAACAAGAATTCACGGCTTTAAACTTGAACTGAAGCAATACCACCGTGATCTGTGTGGAAAATTCTTCACTTACAGTATCTGTGGTAGTTGGAACGCACTTCCGACGGAAGTTGTCAACAGTGAATCTGTTGACCAGTTCAAGTTAAGACTAGATAAAGTCTTGCGAAATCGCCGTTAAGATCTTCGCGAGTGATCTTTGAGGTTGCCAACGGACACCTTTGAAGTTTGCGCCAAAAGTACCCTCCTTGTATGGACCGTAAGGTCTTCTAGAGTACTTATTTTCCTTGTAGCTCCTTGTAGCTTGGTTATGTCAGTAATTAGGCGGAGTTATCCAGAAAGTTTCACTAAATTTATCCGCGGTGTATTTTGTTCATGCTATTAACTAATTTTAAGGTTGTATAATTGGAGTTTATGCTATATTTATTTCACGATGATTTACATATCTGTAATCAATTATTTAACACATCTTCACTATATCCTGTATATTTAATATACTACTATTTAGTGATAGTTCGCTGTCTTTAGAGATGGATTATTAACATCAATCCACGTACTGTACTTTTGGATCCCAGAAATTCAGAAGAGTCATTTAAAACTATGCGTCATTTGCTGTTTTTCCCTCAAATAGTTGTGCGAATTTAAATTGAAATTCTGCAGATTTGTTTAGCAATTTAAGAGTCCATGTCTAGAGACTACAAAATAGCGCTAAATACTAGTAGATTAAATATACAGGATTTCGTAAATATTTATTTGTTATAAAATTTGCATACAAATTTGTAAATCTTGGTAAAATAAGTATACTATATTTATCTTAATCTTAAGTCATCTGAGTCTTTCAAAAGAATGTAATGTAGATTTAAAAAGGTCGAATATATCATTCTAGGCTAAAAAGCTAAACATTTTGCATTTAAATCAAAAGGAATTAGTCTTTCCTTATAGAAAAGGGCGCTTGTAAGACCTCATTTGTGGTATGCGGTACAGTTCTGGTTGCCAGAAATTCGAAAGGACATTGCAATATCGGGATATGGCCAGCAACAATATTAATTCCTAACCTTAGAAATAGATATTATGAATACAAATTAAGTTACTTCAATTTACTGTCACTTGGAGATCAATATCTTTGAGCCCAACTTATCGAAGTATTTAAAATATACTAAACGGGATCGCTAATATAAACTATGATTCAATATTTGAACTAGATAACCGAGTGCCAACTAGGAATAACGGTTATAAGCTAGTAAGTAACATGAACATGAAATAACACCTAGGAATGTTTTAAAAATACCTTATTCAATAGTCTTAAGACTAAAATTGTTAAATGATACTTTAAAATATAACATAGAAACTAAAGTCGTTAAATTAAATCATTTTGCATATCCTGTATCTCTTTTAACTTTCCATCGCCTCTGACTTCAACCTTTTCCCTTCCCTCCTAAACTAGCCTGGAGTGGACCTTAAGGTCTTTCCTGGTTCTTAATTATGTGATTATACGACTATAAATTAATTATCAGCTTAAAAAGAATATATCCAGGCCGAATAATGCTGACACGCTAGGAAAACTCCGCCCAATTAATGACGTAGGCGGTGCTACCAAGCCGCCCCCATGGAGTACTCCTGTCCACGACTGTACCATAGAGGAAACAACGGGCTGATCGGCCTAATGGACACAACTTCAGGATAAGCTCTAGCAAGATGATGATAGCTGCGCCTCCCTAAGACTATCGATGACAGGAAGTTGGCAAAAAAACGATGATTTATCTAGGTAATGACGTTGCTTCGTCAGTCAAGTTTACAAAATTGAAGGTGACGGCACCAATTTATTTATATATAATTTTTTTTTATCAATTTATTTATTTAAGAAAGTTAACACCCTGGTTCGCCCTTTATATGGGCATATCGAGGACTTGAAAAGTGTGAGATTTACGAGTAAAAGTAGCGCAAAATACGAAAACTGAGAGAGAGCACCAGTTTCTGTGGGACAGTGAGGTCGGGAGGGCGGGCTACTCCTTCAGATCTCAGTTGTGCCAGGGGTATTACTCCTGTTACATCATCTACCCTCTTACAGGTACGGGTACTGATAATAATAAATGCCACTGATTAGAAATGCACCTTTGTCACGCATCCAGCGTTTTGGACCTTTTACAGCACTGTTCTAATTGATTCTTGGTGGATGGTGTTGTTGGGGTGTAAATTGATCTCTTTGGGGGCAATTGTAATACTCTACAGGCAAGATCTAAGCGATTATTAAACCCACCATTACTTTTATAAAAAAAATATTCTCCTAAGATTGATTAAAATTGCTCCGTAATTGAAGTGAACAGTATATTATAAGGTGTCCCTAAATAGGGATCCCGCCCCCTCCCAAATTCGCTAAATTTCAAGCATTTAACAGTTGAGATAAAATGATTATACTTTGGAAAGATCAAAGTTTACATTTTCATGATTCATATAAAATTATCAATTCTAACCATTGAAAAATTATAAATATAATACGACTTATACTTTCAATGAACAAACAAACTCCTTTTTTGAATCAAAGAACACACTCTACGCATGACGCCTAAAGTAGACAACCAATGACGTCATAAAAGAAGGGGTATCCTTCCGCTGAATTTCGAACTACTTAAAAAACTTTTCAGCTATTAAAAATCTGTTTGAACAGATAAGACGATTTAGAAATTTTTTTTACAATTAACACATTAATGAAGAAAGCAAAGTCGGCATAAAAATGTTTGTAAGGGAGGTAATTACCTATTGAATAGTCAGGTTCTTGCACTCAAAAATTGGGAAACACAATAAATCAATAAAGGAATGATATATGTGCATATTCGCCAATTAATTTGACAAAGAATCATCGATAGGGACCAAAGTCAACTTCACGCACGTAAATTCCAACAAAAACAGCGTGACTGAATACAATTCCGTCGCAAAGGGTAACCTGTGTAATAGTGAGGTTGATTATTACCAACACTGATACAAGACCTTGTCCTCTTTACTAGTTATTCTGATTCTTACTTATGAGATAAATGGTCTAGTCAATGTGCAGAACTCACGGTAGCGGCAAACTGGAGTAATTGTGAAAGGTGCGTGGCAGCTACAAATAAACAAAAGCAATCTAAGCCAGTCCCATAGGTCCATCCGTCCGTGTTTGTATCTCGTATGTGCTCTTTCATCCGACCTTTGTTGTCGGCAATTTTTATCAGGCATAAAAGTTGGATGGTTTACATTCATAAAAATAATGCAATGGAAGGGTACAGTTGATGGATATACTGGCAACCATTATATGAAGGAAAGAGTGGGGTAAACAGTCGTAGAGTTTGGGGTAGTGAATGTTTGTGTACATATTTACTGTGTTTTCACATGTGATTGCTTCGTGTAACCCGCTCAGATGATAATTTGAGAAAATATTCACATGGCTTGAATAAGGACGTGTATGTAAGTATATATGTATCACCGTATAACTATGTTGGCTTTCTGACACTCGCTATAGAGGGTGAACAAGATGATAACAAAATACATACACACAGGGACAATAAAAAAACTCACTAGACCTAAACGCCACCAGAACAATAACCACTCTCTTCACACCAGACCCTGCAGAATACAACACAACCCTAAATCTAAACATAGAAAACATACCGCTACCCACTACTGCCCCCCAACTCACATACTCAAATCACATACAAAACACAATAGTCAAGGCCAGGAAAAACACTTAAAGTCATCAAAGCACTCCCAACTACACACTGGGGAAAACCCAAGGAAACGCTCATTAACACATACAAGACCACTACTAGAATACGCCAACACAATCTGGTCCCTATTCATTTTAGAAACCAACACCAAAAATCTACAGACAATACAAAACACAACCCTCCGCACTGCCACAGGATGCACTCTTGACACAAACACCCAACACCTACACGATGAGACGAATATCATACCAATCAAAAATCACCTAAAACTACATGCATCACAATTCAGGCAGAAAACACAACATCCAAATCACCCCCACCACAACATCACTAGACAACTTCCCAATCACCGACACAAATAAACAGACCATTTTCGATAACAACTACACCACCAATTTAAACACAGACCCTAACTCAACAACAGAAGACACAATCAAGCAAAACATGAAAACATTCCACTCTCAGATCATACAACAATACTTGACAAACAGAACCCACAACAAAATATTAAGTGCGCCACCTCCAACCATACACAACTCCGAACAAACACTCACAAAGCAGATCAGAAGAACACTATCGGGCCGGAGACAGGGTGGCCACCACCACCACAAATGGTGGAAGGAAAGCAAAATGCATTGGAAAGCAAACATGAAAAGTGATTATGACACGAATGCAAAATGATAGGGGCATTGTATTGAAGTGTATAGAAGCACATATGGTAAATCAAGCAATCCAAAAGAGCCGGTCATCAGTGTATGAATGATGGTAGAAGGTTTTTTATGGAAACTTATACAGTAAGTTAAGAGAGAAGCAAGTTAGTGAGGTTAATCAGTGTAAATAGGGAGAAAAATGAAAGGGATTTAGAAGCAAGATCAGGTTTTATGAGTAAATGAGTCATAAATTGTTTCGAGATAAATATGAGTGATAGAGGAAGAAAGGCGCGAGGTAACTATCCAGCAACAAAGGAGTCAGTGTCTTATAATACTTATAAATAAGGGTGAAAATAAAAATAGATTTAAAAAAAAGCATTAGTTTAAACATGTGTATAAGGTAAATGAAACATGCAGGAATAGGAATATGATCCCTTTTGATAGCGTGTAGGTGATTAATATAGCAATAATCCATTTATAGAATGTTTTTCTACCATAAAACCTGAGAAAATACGATTAGGAATATGTACGTTTGTGTGTGCACAAATGAGGTGCAGTCTGTTAAAAGTCGCTCGTTTGTTGGTTGCGGTTGGTTTTGTTTGAGACCCTAATAAAGATCGAGGACGAGATATGGTTGTTTTTATTCGTGATAGACACCTCTGCTTTAAATCACCCATGGGCAATAATGGATTTTGGTCAGTTGTGTAAGGTTATAAAACACATCAGTGGACTCCGTTGCGGCCATGAGTTTGCTTCATGCTGTTATCTTGATCTATATAAATATTAGCCTTATGTTGTACTATGTTGAAAATAAGTTTCTAGTACGATATTAATGCGTGTTTTGTTTTTAATTAATGATAAGACACACGTTCTTAAGGCTATCAATTTGGTAACACTTTGAGCTTAATTTACGCGTGCACGGAAGAGAATTCCAGCTCTAAATTACGGACATTTCTCAGAAACGCCAACCATAATATGACTATACCACGGCCATAACTCACTATTTGGACATTTTTCTCCTAAACCCCCCTTCTCTCCCTAAATTCACAACAGTGAGTGGATTGAGAAGAAACTGCCATACAACTGTGCGAGTCACTCCAAAAGTGAAACAAGAAACTGCCATAAAAATATGCGAATCACTCCAAAAATAAAAGAAGAAACTGACATACAACTGTACGAGTCACTCCAAGAGTGAAACAAGAAACTGCCATAAACTGTTTGAGTCACTCCGAGAATAATAGAAGAAACTGACATACAAATGTGCGAGTCACTCCAAGAATAAAAGAAGAAACTGACCTACAACTGTGCGAGCAACTCCAAGAATAAAAAAACTGCCATACAACTGTGCGAGTCGCTCAAAGAATGAAAGAAGAAGCTGCCATACAACTGTGCGAGTCACCTTAAGGATAAAAGAAGAAACTGCCATACAACTAGTTGTGCGAGTCACTCCAAGAATAAAAGAAGAAACTGCTATACACTGTGCGAGTCACTCCAAGAATAAAAGAGGAAACTGCCATACAACTGTGCGAGTCACCCCAAGGATAAAAGAAGAAACTGCCATACAACTGTGCAGGCCACTCCAAGAATAAAAAAACTGCCATACAACTGTGCGAGTCACCTTAAGGATAAAAGAAAAAACTGCCATACAACTGTGCAAGTCACCTTAAGGATAAAAGAAGAAACTGTCATACAACTAGTTGTGCGAGTCACTCCAAGAATAAAAGAAGAACTGATATACAACTGTGCGAGTCACTCCAAGAATAAAAGAGAAAACTGCCATACAACTTTGCGAGTCACCCCAAGGATAAAAGAAGAAACTGCCCTTAACTAGTTGTGGGAGTCATTCCAAGAATAAAATAAGAAACTGCAATACAACTGTGCGAGTCACCCCAAGGATAAAAGAATAAACTGCCATACAACTGTGCGAGTCATTCCAAGGATAAAAGAAGAAACTGCCATACAACTGTGCGAGTCACCTTAAAGATAAAAGAAGAAACTGCCATACAACTGTGCGAGTCACCTTAAGCATAAAAGAAGAAACTGTCATACAACTAGTTGTGCGAGTCACTCCAAGAATAAAAGAAGAACTGCTATACAACTGTGCGAGTCACTCCAAGAATAAAAGAAGAAACTGCCATACAACTGTGCGAGTCACCTTAAGGATAAAAGAAGAAACTGCCATACAACTAGTTGTGCGAGTCACTCCAAGAATAAAATAAGAAACTGCAATACAACTGTGCGAGTCACGCCAAAGATAAAAGAAGAAACTGTCATACAACTGTGCGAGTCATTCCAAGGATAGAAGAGCTCTTAAACTCTATTTGTTTTACATTCATTACTGAAATAAAATTGCCCTAACTTTACACTCCAGATGAGGTGTTATCTGCTTTTATTACTCTTCCACTCAAGGTCAACACTCTTCACCTACCAAAGTCTGGTTATGCGAAACAAGCTTGGTAGAATGTTAGGTATGCGACGCTCTGAACTTTTAGGTTTGAAAAGTTTTGTTAAATTAAACTTTGGTTGTCAGTGCAGAAATTGCTCTAAGGATCACTTGATGTAATGGATAAAATGATTCACCACTATTTATAACGAGAAAAAGAGGATGTCTTTTCTTAAAAAATACAGTGATTACAACATAGTTTCCAAAGTTTTGTGTAAGATATTTGCACTACTCGTTCGTCCTTACCATTTTCCCTCAAAATTGGGGGCGGTACGAAACAGCGCTCGTGGATTTGACGCGATTGCAAAAAAAAAAAAAACTCGGGGTGCTGATACCCAGACCAGTGCCCTCATCCAGGGGTAGGATATTTTTAATTCCCCCAGAGATGATGATTTATTTTGCCATTTAAATTTCTGAGTTCTTAAACGACCTAATATTGCTTTAATCATTTACAGACGCTAAAAAGTGGTTTAAAAAAGAAAGGCAGTTTCATGGATCACGTGTTTGTCATTTGATCGAAAAAAGTCCCATTTTTTTGCTCGAGAAAAAAAAAAAGAATCATCTTTTGCTGGGAAAAAGTCACATTCGTACTTATTGATATTACATAACTTTTACATACTGGCATTATTTAATGATAGCCTTAAATCAATCCGGAAAAGAGAACATATGATTAGTTCTTAAGCAGTGTAATAAAACAAATCATTAACGGTAAGGTTAGGTTAGATTAGGTGAGGTTAAAGAAAGACACGGACATAAAGGATCAAATCGTCTGACTTCCATTTTTCCCCTCACTTTTTTTAGCGAGGTTAGTTTGACTCCTCACTGCCAGGGGTCTGGAAGGCTGAAGAGCAGGAGATCTATGTCGCTATATTGGTAGGAAACGTGGGCGTTTCCCATTATTACTTGGGCGGATGGGCTCCTAAGCTATAGAAAAGCTGGTCATAATGAACAAGAGATTCCTAAACGGTTTACCTCTCATTCAATCGAAAATATTTGAAAATATAGCTCCTATGACGCTACTTCCATCGATTCAATTGTTGGTCATTAGCAAGATTTGAATATTATTGCATCTTAGTAGTGATTGTACATATATTGCCTTCTATTTAATTACAAATCCACGTTTCAAGATCAATAGCAACTCTATACATCTTTTGTGAATTATTATATTTTATTGAACACAGATATTATCGCTAAATCAGTAGATAACCACTCGTTATTATCGCTAATTGAGGCGTTATCCGTCCGATATTACCGCTTATTGAGAAAATAAACCACCCGTTATTACGTTCATTGAAGCGTTATCCCACCCTATAATATCGCTAATTGAGAAAATATTCGACCCGGTATTATCGCTAATTGAGACGTTAACCTCCCCGATATTACCGGTAATTGAGAAAATATCCCGTCCGTTATTATCGCTCTTTGAGAAAATATCCCATCCGTTATTACCGCTCATTGAGACGTTATTTCACCAGATATTATCGCTAAATCAGTAAATAACCACTGGTTATTATCGCTAATTGAGACGTTAACCCTCCGATATTATCGCTAATTGAGAAAATAAACCATCCGTTATTATTGGTCATTGAGGCGTTGTCCCACCAGATATCATCGCTAATTGATAAAATAACCACCAGCTATTATCGCTAACTTCCACCATAACCCTCTGATATTACCGTTAAATGAGAAAATAACCCACCCGTTATTATCGCTTATTGAAACGTTACCCCACCCGATATTACCGCTAATTAAGAAAATAACCTATCCGTTATTATCGCTCATTGAGACGTTAACCCACCCGACATTATCGCTAATTGATAAAATAACCCATCCCTTATTATCGCTAAATGAGAAATTAACCTTTCCGATATTACCGCTAATCAAGAAAATAACCCACTCGTTATTATCGCTCATTGAGACGTTAACTCACCCGATATTACCGCTAATTAAGAAAATAAACTATGCGTTATTATCGCTCATTGAGGTATTATCCCACCCGATATTACCCCTAATTGATGAAATAACCCACCCGTTATTATCGCTCATTGAGCCGTTATCCCACCTGATATTACCGCTAATTAAGAAATAACCCACCCGTTATTATCGCTCATTGAACCTTAACCCACTCAATCTTATCGCTAATGAAGAAAATAACCCACCTGTTATTATCGCTCATTGAGACGTTAACTCACCTGATATTAACGCTAATTGAGAAGATCACCCACCCGTTTTATCGTTAATTAAGACGTTATCCTACCCGATATTACCACTAATTGAGAAAATATCCTATCCGTTATTGTCACTCATTCAGACGTTAGCTGTAATTACGATACAGGATAATCCGTACTCTTCCAATACGTGATCTACCATCCTTTTTTCTCATTTCTTCACGTGATCTCCTAATCTTTTTTCATTTCAATACGTGATCTACCATCCTTTTTTCTCATTTCTTCACGTGATCTCCTAATCTTTTTTCATTTCAATACGTGATCTACCATCCTTTTTTCTCATTTCTTCACGTGATCTCCTAATCTTTTTTCATTTCAATACGTGATCTACCATCCTTTTTTCTCATTTCTTCACGTGATCTCCTAATCTTTTTTCATTTCAATACGTGATCTACCATCCTTTTTTCTCATTTCTTCACGTGATCTCCTAATCTTTTTTCATTTCAATACGTGATCTACCATCCTTTTTTCTCATTTCTTCACGTGATCTCCTAATCTTTTTTCATTTCAATACGTGATATACCATCCTTTTTTCTCATTTCTTCACGTGATCTCCTAATCTTTTTTCATTTCAATACGTGATCTACCATCCTTTTTTCTCATTTCTTCACGTGATCTCCTAATCTTTTTTCATTTCAATACGTGATATACCATCCTTTTTTCTCATTTCTTCACGTGATCTCCTAATCTTTTTTCATTTCAATACGTGATCTACCATCCTTTTTTCTCATTTCTTCACGTGATCTCCTAATCTTTTTTCATTTCAATACGTGATCTACCATCCTTTTTTCTCATTTCTTCACGTGATCTCCTAATCTTTTTTCATTTCAATACGTGATCTACCAACTTTCTTGATCTACCAACTTTTGAACGACACTTTTATAGTAAAGAGATTGGTTACATTAAGATAATAATGATTTGTAAGTTTACTAGAAAGAAATGAATGTTACCTAAAAAAAAAGAGTAAATAAAAAAAAATTTAATACTTAGCGGAAAAACTTTAACATCATTCATAGAATTAAAGATACTAATTTAGGTTAGGTTAAGCTAGGTTAGATAATCTGATTTTAGGAATGATGTTAAAGTTGTTTTCGGCTAAATATTTCAAAATTATGATCTATTGCATTCTAATTTTTTTAGTTTTAGCATATTTGTTTTCTAATAAACTTACAAATTATTATTATCTCAATATAACCAACCTCTTTACTATAAAAGTGTCGTTTAAAAAAGTTGGTAGATAAAAAGAGATGGTAAATCATATATTTGTAGAGGACAGAATAATTGTTAATTTCCTCATAAAATCATTCCAATCTCCTATTTTAATTAAACGACTTTTTCAATAAATTCTAAACACAATGGCCTTTTAATTATCCTTGAAATTTGGGGCAAATGTAAATACAATAAAAACGGGCGTTCACAATGAGAGAAAAATAGATAAAATCAAATAATACGTTCAGGTTTTGCTCCAAATTTAACTTACATCGGATGATGTTGGGACAGTTGGATAAAAAACAGGAAACTAGTTAAATGTAATTATTCAAATGAGGTTTTTTTTTGGTAAAATAAAACCAAAGAAAACATCTTCCCTTTGAAATTTTGGTAAAGATGGAGCACGTAAAAATGTATGGAAGGTATAATTAAAGCAGGATATCACTCTACGTGTATTGAAGCTAGGAGGGCACGCAACTGCTTCAACTTGGTACGACTAACATTCCCTTGTATGGGAACAGAAAACCAGGCCTAACCTCTACTTGTAGTGGAAAATTAATACATAGGGGATACAGTTAACTCTACAATAAGAGGTAATAATTTAAAACAGCAAATGTACCATATTTTCGTCAATTTTCAGACTTGAACGCGAAAAACTTATGTATGGTAGTAATTAATAATAAAATTATGATATACAAATTATTCATTACTTAATTCTAAGAAGCAAAACAACGAAGGCATCCATGCAAGATAGAGGCTGAAAGAGGTGAGTAAAAGAATGGTGGTCAGAAGAGGCTCTAATGAAAGGTATGTATTTGAAAGTAGCAGTAAAAATTAATGGTAATTACTTGAGTCCTCGATTTCTATAAGAAAAATACCTGAAGAATCTGAACGTCTATTATAATTCTTGACGATCAGATTCTTCAGATGAACTATTTTACTTTTTGCAAGTTTGTCTCTGAAACCGACTCTTAAGAGTTGCGATTGTTTATCGTCCTCCAGGTCAGATCCTTCGAAAAGCTGGGTGAATTTCTGAGCACGGCCATCTCTAATCTTTGTGCAACTTTACCTATTCGAGGAAGTTTTAACATCCACCGGAATATCTCCTAAGACATCTTGTCATTTTTTTAACTACACTCTCAGTATCAATCTGTCTCAACCTCCACTCGCAGATATGGAAGTAAACATGAATAGGAATCGTCTCTTTCCCAATGCATAACCTAACCTAAGAGGTCACGGCAAGGGTATTACCGCTAATTGGGAAAATAACCAACCCGTCATTATCGCTCATTGAGACGTTAACCCTCTTGATATTACCGCTAATTGATAAAATAACCCACCCGATATTATCGTTCATTGACGTTAACCCACCCGATATTACCGCTAATTAATAAAATAATCCCCCCGTTATTATCGCAAATTGAGAAGTTAACCCACCCAATATTACTGCTAATTGAGAAAATAACCAACACGTTAACCCTCCCGATATTACCGCTAAATAATACACCCGTTATTATCGCTCATTGAGACATTAACCCAGCCGATATTACCGCTAAATAATACACCCGTTATTATCGCTCTTTGAGACGTTAACCCACCCGATATTACCGCTAAATAATACACCCGTTATTATCGCTCATTAAGACGTTAACTTACCCGATATTACCGCTAAATAATACACCCGTTATTATCGCTCATTGAGACGTTAACCCACTCGATATTACCGTTAAATAATACACCCGTTATTATCGCTCATTGAGACGTTAACTCACCCGATATTACCGCTAAATAATACACCCGTTATTATCGCTCATTGAGACGTTAACTCACCCGATATTACCGCTAAATAATACACCCGTTATTATCGCTCATTGAGACGTTAACCCACTCGATATTACCGCTAAATAATACACCCGTTATTATCGCTCATTGAGACGTTAACCCACTCGATATTACCGCTAAATAATACACCCGTTATTATCGCTTATTGAGAGGTTAACCCACTCGATATTACCGCTAAATAATACACCCGTTATTATCGCTCATTGAGACGTTAACCCACTCGATATTACCGCTAAATAATACACCCGTTATTATCGCTCATTGAGACGTTAACCCACTCGATATTACCGCTAAATAATACACCCGTTATTATCGCTCATTGAGACGTTAACCCACTCGATATTACCGCTAAATAATACACCCGTTATTATCGCTCATTGAGACGTTAACCCACTCGATATTACCGCTAAATAATACACCCGTTATTATCGCTCATTGAGACGTTAACCCACTCGATATTACCGCTAAATAATACACCCGTTATTATCGCTCATTGAGACGTTAACCCACTCGATATTACCGCTAAATAATACACCCGTTATTATCGCTCATTGAGACGTTAACCCACTCGATATTACCGCTAAATAATACACCCGTTATTATCGCTCATTGAGACGTTAACCCACTCGATATTACCGCTAAATAATACACCCGTTATTATCGCTCATTGAGACGTTAACCCACTCGATATTACCGCTAAATAATACACCCGTTATTATCGCTCATTGAGACGTTAACCCACTCGATATTACCGCTAAATAATACACCCGTTATTATCGCTCATTTAGACGTTAACCCACTCGATATTACCGCTAAATCATACCCGGTTATTATCGCTCATTGAGACGTTAACCCACTCGATATTACCGCTAAATCATACCCCGTTATTATCGCTCATTGAGACGTTAACCCACTCGATATTATCGCTAATTGAAAAAATAACTAATTAGTTTCTGTTTGATTATTGGCTCTCTAATGACGGAAACATCACTGATTGGTCACCGATTGAATGCCGATTGATGCTAATTAACTATTAATTGTCTACTGAGTGACGATTGATTACTATTAATGGTCGATCGATCGAATACTGAGTAATGATAGACCGTCAATCGATTACTGATTCACTAACTGTATTTTCCCATTCAAATATTCCAAGCAATCCGAGTCGGCCCTAGGTCAGCCTAGTCACGTCTCCCGGGCGCTCACCGTGTGGATCCTGCGGCCATCTTGACCCACCCACGAAATGGTCGGGGAAGGGTCAGTGCCCCCCGCCGAGCAGGGGATCACCGCCCCAGTGCTGTTGCTGAAGCTGAGGCTGGGTGGGGGAGACTGAATGAAATACGGGCCGCTGAAATCGCCGTGGGGTGAATGGGAGCCTATTCCCACAGTGGAGGCGAATCTCGTGGGAACGCCAACACCTGAAAACAAGAAGATTATTATTAATTATGGAAGTAATATTATTGTTATTATTATTATAGTTAGTAATACATGAAGTTCCCCTCTCTCCCTCTCCCTTCACTCCCCCCCTCCCCCCCCCCCCGAGTCTAGATAGACGATGGAGTGCCCCAGCTGTGACTGGACAAGACGATTCTGGTGTGACCGTTCCTAGAGAAACGCCTGTACACTTCGGTTGATCACTGAGGCTGGTTGCACTGATTCCTTTGCACTGGTGAATCATGCATGGGCAGCTGTCCTCAGGCTCAGAGACCCCTGGCTTTATCTTCTCAATTGCAAACATCAATGTTTTTTATGTAGTAAGACTACCCTTTTTGAAACACTGCCCCTCCATTCAATTAAGGAGATCCGACAAAAGCATCGTAGGTAGAAGCTTTGGAGGTGTTGCAGGTTCCTCAAACCTCACTACCATCGATTAGGGTACAGTCGGTAGTTTACACTGTGATTTAGGTGGCTCTGATAAATTTGATTTTTTCCCCACTCCCCTGGACAGATTATGCAGCGGTGGCTTTCCCTATCGGCCTGTCGAGTTCTGGGTAGAGGGTTAAAGTTCCCCAGGACTGTTGATCTTTACTAGGTAAATTTATTAGCCACATAAACTGTGTGGTTGCTGATGCTTAGGCTGGAGGTCATGTGACGCCGTGCTCTATAATACCCATGTTATTCAGACTAATGGCGATTCCTAGCTGTTGGCAAGTTTGTGCTGACTAGTCTTTGGAGAGAGGGATGAGTGTGAAACATCAAGTAACCATCATCAGTGAAAAGCACCTACTAGATTCGAACTCAGATTCCCAGAAGGCGTATGGCTGTAATAAGAAAAGAAAGGCTACCAGAGAACTTTGGGGTAAGGTTGCAACCATGCTTCACTACTTTTGGATAGGACGTGGCTTAGAAGATGATCTGTCAAATTGCACGATCCTTGCATTCCATCATGGAAGAAAGCGAAGAGATTTTTCCTTTTTGAAGGACGTCTAATCTTCTTTAAGGGTCTGAAGAGGCATCTTATACTAATCAGGTCGAAGGCGTTGTTCTGGTCGACGAAAGAAACGTATAATGAACTCTTCTATTCCTGGATCCTCTTCTGAAGCTGCATGAGTAAGAAGATTATATCGATGGCAAATCTACTCGATTTAGAGCCATGCACTTCTTTCGGAACCAGTTGATTCTGAGCAAAGTTATGCCTCTTCAGTTATTGAAGTCGCTGTAATCTCCATGGTTTTATAACGCCTGATGAGATCTGGCATCTTTTAATGTAAAGACTCCCGGTTCCCTGAACTGGCAGAAGAGTAGCTCATGGAGATGGCAAAAAGTGCTGGTATCTGCCACTAACTCACTTCCTTGCAGGGATACCATCTTGACCCAGGGCCTTGCCATGGACAAGAGAGTAGATGGTTTTACCTAGTTCCATCATAATTAGGGGCCGATCTAGCTCTCCAACTTGTTGTAGTAGCAGCCATATCCCTTATATATGGTACTGTTTAAAATATCAATACCCTTTAGTTTGTAAAAGTAACATTCAGTTTGTCAAAGTTGACATCTCATTTCCCTGGAATTGAAATATTACCCTTGCAATGGTATTCACCCTCCGCGTCGTGTCATTTGAGCCCCTTTTGCATAATCCCTTTGTTCCCATTGGCTAAAACAAATTAAGTAGATCGCGGTCGCCCCCCTCCGAGTTCAATTTGGGAATGAAAATTTTAATATTATGGGTCGTGTTCAGTGTTCATTTTCCTTTACTGTAAAATGAGAGTAGCGTTGAACTTTTGATATTTTTTATATATCACAAGACCAAATACAATAAGTGAGAGGAGGAAATGGAAAAAATGGCAATGGAAATGGAGTTGCACTGATTTGGGTGGTTGTACAAACAGTAAAATGCATATACAAAAATTACTTGAATAAATTACAATAGAAGAAAGAACAATTTAAAAACACCATTCCACTAAAATAAATTTTGATAAAATTGAAGTAACAAACCGAATTATTGATGAAACTTGGGTGAAAGAGAAGTGAAATTGTTGATAGTTTGGCAGTGTTGTGAACGGGAAGGGAAGTTTCCCTAAAGCATGCAAGATTAAAGGCAATGAATGATGAATGAGTTAACAATATTGTGCACTATTTAAAAAATGGATATTTATTGAAGACAGTAAATTAGTTCAATAATATTTATATGGGGGGGTAAAAATACAGAATGCAATTGAATGAATGGGAATAAAATGTGATGTTTGTATGAATTGTCATTTAAAAAAAAACAAGGTCAACAAAGCTAGGTCGCTTATTCTCAATTATTCTGACTTATGACCTTATGGCCATATGACCTTACGACCCTCAAAACTTTCAATAATTACAAGATTAACTTTTGGCAATTATATCATTCGAAAGAGAATGTAAAACAACATAAGGGTTTCAAATCTCGTCAGAATCAGCCGAATAGTTACAATGCTATTGCCAAATAATTCCCGGACTAACCTTGGTAGGACCTCGGCAATTATATCATTCAAAATAAAATATAAAACAACATCAGGGTTATAAATTCGTTAGAATCACCCGAATAGTTACGATGTTATTGCCAAATAATTCCCGGACTAACCTTGGGAGGACCTTGGCCATTATATTATTCGAAGGAGAATGTCAAACAATATAGGAGTTTCAAATTCCGTTAGAATCCGCCAAATAGTTACGATGTTATTGGCCCAAAGATCTTTGAAAAGTAAAATGTTTACCATCCGACCGATGACCTACGCACCGATATAGTAACTTATAGAGTCGCGTCCACGCGACTATAAATGATTGTAAGATTGAAGTTGGTGTAAAATGCGGAAGTTGCGAGAGGAACTTGAATGAGTTAATTGAACGAGAATTGGCTGCTTGTGTGGCCTGCATCGAGAGTTTAGCTTGCTGGAGTAAGCTGATGGAGTCGTACTTGCAGAAGTAGAGTAACTCCTCGCAAGCGAGTTGCTTCTGAGTAGTTACTTGAAGACGGAGCTGGTACTTATGTAACGAGTGAGTAGTGAATGTCGTTTTTGATCAGCAGAAAACGTGGTAGAACCTTTTCGATGCTTCTGTATCACAGACTGGACTAGAGGGCAAGGAACGTGGCTTTAGAGCAGGAGTGAATGGGTCCTGTGTTGTGGGACTGTTTGTATAACTCTATTACTTTGAGTGGATTGAAGGGTAGACTAGAATGTACCTTGTTTTCAGTGGCGGATCCAGGATAGAAATTTGGAGGGGGGGGGGATTAATCTGATTTCCTCCCTCTGAGGAGTGTGAGAAGAGTGCAGTGAATAATGAATAATGGTTATCTTACACAGCATTGATAACACTGATCTGCGTTGTTTTCAAGGTCAAATATATAATAACTGAATTTAGATCGATTTTTGGCACTGAATCTGAAAATCATGCTCATTTTACCCAATCAGGTCAGGTTTTTGAAATATGAGCACATACCAAAAACTCCTATATTTCCAAATATTTGTTGTGAATGAGAGACATAATGGCAAATATTGGACCGATTTACTCACAGAAGGTTTACAGAATATTTTTAATAGATAGCATCAATAGTACAATGCACAAAATAAGCTACTCATGGATGAATAGTCTCTTCAGTGACCTCCGATTGTGCCGAGCAGACACCACATCCCTCTTAAGGCACCAACAGTAGCCAGCCAGAAAGTTCACATCCCATTAACCTTGATAGCGTTCCTCCATGACACGGATGTCTCGGTGAAAGCGCTCCCCCTGTTCTTCACTGTAGTCTCCGCAATTTTCTGGAAAATGGTCCAGATGGGACCGAAGAAAGTGCATTTTCACTGGCATACGCGCACCAAGTTTGCGGAAATTCTCCATTAAGGCATCAACCATCTTCTGGTACTGTGGACTTCTGTGGTTACCAAGGAAGTTTGTAATGACTAACTTAAGGGACAGCCAGGCAGAGAGTTCAGTAGGATTTAATGAATCATCAAAACTAGAGTCTTTTATGAGTTCTCTTATCTGAGGACCACCAAATATTCTTGCCTTAAGCTTCTCCATGCTGATTCGTTTGAACTTGTGGTGGAGGAAGGCAAATCCTCCACCTTCCCTGACCAGTGCTTTTACAAAGTTCTTCATTAG
The DNA here is from genome assembly GCA_963969495.1 of Ceratothoa steindachneri. Lineage (NCBI taxonomy): Eukaryota > Metazoa > Arthropoda > Malacostraca > Isopoda > Cymothoidae > Ceratothoa > Ceratothoa steindachneri. The sequence continues at coordinate 205,058,631 of OZ018317.1, read as the reverse complement.
GACGAGTTTGATGTGTAGGGGTGGAAGTAACACCTTGCTTGGTTCAACCATAGGGTGGGACAGAACATTGTGTGGCCTGGGTTCTAATCCTTGTCTTGATGGCAACTCTTGTCTGACATAATTCTGGTCGTCAGCTCGACTATCTCACAAGTCCTAGGAGGAGTCCAACAACTTTAAGATCCCCACAAATCGATCATTTATGTTCCTGGTAATTGAGAGCAGACAACAGACGTTCCATGTTGTTGTGTGATTCTTTCATTTCAGCTGAGTGTCCAACAGTGATTAATGAAACCTTATTTCGGTTATTCAGAAGAACTGCCTTGAGACTTCTGTAAGGCGAGTCAATAAAAAGTCTCCATTCCATGGCAACATACTTCATACCCATTAATTTCATCATTTCAGCAATATTATTACAGTAGATCAGTGAAGACGCTTCATCAAACATAAAGAATTTTCTGAATTCGCTCTCGCGTTCCCGATACCAATAGAACGTTGTTCCTGGGGCAAGTAGATGTTTCTCTCGAAGACGAGAACCCAGCAGTTGGGCAGACTCCTTAGATAGGTTCAGGTCTCGTGTCAAGTCGTTGAGTTCGGCTTGGGTCAATGGCACCGATCGGTTGTCCTCTTCTGGCTCGTATGCACCACACTTACCTGTATGAGTCCTGTCAGTAGATTCGGAATCAGAACTAGATTCCATGATAACATCTGGCTCAGGAACAGGAACATCTGGTCCATGAAGGATTGGCTTTATGGCAGAAGGAACATCAGGGTATTGAACATGGTGCTTGTTCTTGTGATGGATGCCTTTTAAATTTGTCATGCAGAAGTAGCATTCGGTAACGTGATCTTTCCCTTCCCTCCACACCATTTGGACACCAAATGGCATACTCTTTCTTTTCCTATTCCTCCAATCCCGTAAGTTCTCCGCCCATGTTTTGCAGCAAATATGGGGAGCAAATGCCTTATCCTGGTCCCCCAGTTTGACTCCAAAATAAGCGTAATAAGCCTTCTTTCCAAAATCCGTGACTTTCACTTGACTGTCTGGAAGAACCACGTGTCCGCAGATGAAACAAAATTTGTTAGGATGGTTCTTACACTTCTGATCCATCGTACTGCGCAACTAGACCTGAAAATATAAAGAATAACTAGTTATTTAAGGTAACCCATGATCGGCTGTGGCAAAAACACAGCCCATATACGCTTGGATGATTAGCGCCATTTGGGAAAAATATGCTGTAATAAAAATCGAGTGTATCTTAGAAACCAGACCTGACCAGAGAAAATGAATGATATTTTTGAATTCAGCAAAAAGGATCCTAAATCAGTTGGAAAATCCTTGACCTTTGAAAAAAGTGTTGAAACGCAGTGTAATATATAACAGTATATCGCACAGGAATAATCACTAATTCTCTCAAAAACTCATTTTTTTCCACACATCAGAAAATTAGGAATTGTACATTTTGGACGTCAGCTGAGGTATAAAACTGAATTTAATATTATTTTTGAAATTTACCTTTATTTTAGACATGTATCATATGAGATACATTCGATCACAACGCTTCAAAACCTGTTTTTATATATTTTATATCATTAAAAATTCTTTCTGAGTAGCTGAATACAAGTAGAGATTAAAGAAGAAATATAAACATAAACGAGTCAGAAATATGGAAAAGGGGGGATTCAGCCCCTTCAGCACCACCTTTCATCCGCGCCTGCTTGTTAGCTAACAAGATAGCTTGTAGTTGTCCTTTTTCTATAAACCTTTTTTAATTGGCCTTTTCTATAGACTTTTTGAAATCGCTTTTTCTAAAACCTTTTTTACTTGGCTTTTTCTATAAGCTTTTTGAATGCCCCGCTCTCTCCAGTTTCCGAATTCTTCTTATCTCCTCTCTTAGCTCTCAAATGGCATTATCATTTTTATCATATTTGGAGACAATTTTTAAGGAAGTATTCGGAAACAATAACCAGAAACAATTATCAGAAACAATAACCAGAAATAATTATCAGAAACAATAACCAGAAACAATTATCAGAAACAATAATGAGAAATAATAACCAGAAACAATAATTATAAACAACAACCGGAAACAATTATCAGAAACAATAACCAGAAACATTAATTAGAAACAATAACCAGAAACAATTATCAGAAATAATAGTCAGAAACAATATAATTAGTCGTTTTTTAACTTAATATATATATATATATATATATATATATATATATATATATATATATATATATATATATATATATATATATATATATATATTAAGTAATCGGATGTGTTTTTAAATCGTTAGAAATTAAAAAAAGCAAAATGTCAAAATTCGCCTTAAGTATAACTAATCTACTGGATAGATTGACAGAGGTGTTGAGGTTTCATTGAGCCTATGATATTAGTTCATTTTGAATTACTGCCCCTCATTATTGCGAGTCCCCGGAAAGTTGTTCAATGTTGTAGGGGATGGGGGGGCGGGTGCAATACCACTGCAACGAATGAAGCTTGAAGTAGCGGCGCGCCCTTCCCACCCCAATGTCCTAAGAGAAAGGGATTCTCTCTCTCTCTCTCTCTCGGGTATTCTTCTGCACCAGTTAGACCCAGAAAAAAGTGAAAGATGGTGTTAAACCTTTTATAATAAAAAGGTAAATTATTGTGACTATAAGTTTGGAGCTATATTTTGTTCTCCTCTTTATCTATTCTGAACTTTTTTTCCTCTTCTGTGATTATCCTTGTTCTTTTCTTTTTATTTTTCTTTGTTTTTCACTCTTCTTATTCATCTTTTATTCTTCTTATTCATCTTTCAATCTTTTTTTATTTTTTTCATTCTTCTTTTTCTTATTTCATTCTTCTTATTCATCTTTCATTCTTATTTTCCTTCTTTCCTTCTTCTTATTCATCTTTTATTTTTATTTTATTTTTCCTTCTTATTTTTCTTCTTTCATTCTTCATATTCATCTTTCATTCTTCTTTTCTTTTCCATTCTTCCTTTTCTTATTTAATTTTTATTCAGCTTTGATTCTTCTTTTATTTTTCAATTATTCTTTTTCTTCTTTCATTCTTCTTATTCATTTCTCATTCTTCTTTCATTCTTCTTATCAATCTTTCACTCTTCTTTTCTCTTTCATTATTCTTTTTCCTTTTTCATTCGTTTCTTTTTATTCAAATCCAACACAATATTAATATTAGCTTTGATATGGTTTGAATTCTTGGCCCCTTAGGTTGTGAATGGATTGCAAACTGATGCTGTGTTTGTGTGGCTTACAAGCGTTTGTGTGTGTATCGTGAGGAGGTTTGTGTATAAGTGTGTGTCATTAAGGCTTTCCATGAGTGTCGAAATGGTGTTAGTGTATGACTGTGTATCATCTAGTGCGAGGATGTTTAGATAAGAGTGTATGTTACGAGGACGTCTTCGTCAGTGTGATGAGGGCATTTGTGTATGTGTGCCATGTGTAGGTATGTTATATTCTCATTTGTGTATGTGTGTATGTTAGCTGAGAAGGTTTATATGTGAGGAATTGGAGAAAACGGTGTAAACTAACCCTGGTTCGATTCAATTAAGGCGGTCGTATATTTACTGTAGAATATTTGCTATAATCATTTAGCTTTTCTATATGTAGTTGTGTGAGAGAGAGTAAGCAGAAGATGGTATATATTAATCTCTCTCCATCCTCTTATGTCTCAATCTTTTTCTCTCCTTCCATTTTCTTCTCGCTCCCTCTTTAGTGGAAGTAGCACTGCCACCATCGTCCATTAAGGATAGTTTCCTCGGGAGGGCTTTTGGCTTATTATTGACCTTAAGGAGCAAGTTATTACATACCATTCGTAAGTATGAACATGGCGAATGAACTCTTTATTCTTCCATAAAGGGGTAATATATCCTTCGTACATTTTCACTTCTCCTAACTACACCACTCGCTTAGTGAACTTCTTTTCATACGCTCTCCGGTAAAGATGCCACTGCCCTTGCTGGTTTTCGCTTTTTTTTCTACATGTAAATGAACTCTCCCTACGGGATCGAAGCGCTGTTCAGATGCTCTCGTAACTACACAGATGCATTCAAGAATACAGCATATGTATACACCACAGTATACGTACACACACGTATGAATGCACACGTATACTCACGACTGTATTTGTGCTCAGGCATATATGATACCTTTCTATTCATGAATATTCCGACACTTTCAAGGACACAGATGCAATGGAGAATATAAAGATGATTTAAATAATACAAATTGGATTTCAAGTATGAACATACATACACATTCAATCATACGGAGATGACTTCAGAATTCAGAGATAGTCCAGAATACACAAATAGACATATGCTGTCGACTATAGCAAGTCGCATTCAGGATGCAGACTCATTTAAGATTATACAGTTGGATTTAAAAATACACTTATGCCATGACGAATGCCCAGATGCATTTAAGACTGCAGATATGCATTCATGAATACACAGGTGCATTCAAGAATATATATGTGCGTTAATTAATGCATAGGTGTATTCAAGAATGCACAAATGCATTAGACAATACACATAATGTCGTCAAGATACTAATGTAAATGTGCTCCATTTACATACGAATCATAAATAAAAAATTGAGAAATTATTATGAATTAAATAAAGCAAGTGATCAACAAGGGTAAATTAAATAGAGTAAAATATAACTAATTTCATGACATATCCGTTTCCATAATTATATTACGACCTTTTAAGTTATATTTATCATCATCATCACTAACTCTCTAATTTAAGAAGTGATTTTTTTTTTAGTATTTAAAAAATTCTTTCATCTTAGTTTGGTTATGACTTATATTATCAAAAAACAAAATGGTGAAGTTCAGAAATAAATATAAGTATAGAAATTTTGTGAATTTTTTAAACCCAAAGAATTAAAAATTGTGAAGTTCAGAAAATTTATTTTTATATATCTTCTTCTATAACTATATTTTAGCAACGTGATATTTTGAAAGGGGGAAAATTTAGTTTAGAGTTCCTTTTAAAATTATTATAATTGGCGAAGTTCAGAAAATTTATAAAAATTTAACCATGGCTGCTTTTTTTAGATTTTGGATTTTAATGTTAGTAGCGAAGCCATTGCCCAGTATATATATAATTAAATTAGTCGTCCTTTCCTGAATATAAGATATACATAAGTACCTATATATGTGTTCATAATTATATATCCATACTTCACTATTATTAAGAAGGCAGAGAAATTGAGTCCTCTAAACCAGTGTTTAAATTTAAATTCATCATTATTTAGGAGCAAGTCGTACGAGTTGACCGCCCTCTTGCAACAACTATACTCGCCGCAGCGAGAAATGGACGCTGGGGTGCGGTAAGCACCGTCACAGATGTCCCTACACTCTTGCCATATGTCCACAGATCAGAACGAAAGACAGAGACAGAGAGAAAAGTGGGGAAACAGGGTTGGAAAGGAAGGCGGGCAGTTGATCTGTGGACATATGGCAACAGGAGGGGGGGGACATCTGTGACGGTGCTTGCAGCACCCTAGCGTCAATTTCTCACTGCGGCGAGTATAGTCTTTTCATTTCTCTCGAATTCATGTCCTGCTCCTCCCCCCTCCCCTATAAATAAGAAGCTCCTAACTACACCTTCTTCCGGTCTTTCCAGCTCGCTAAGATAATCCTCCAACTTTGGGTTCCCCGTCGTTTGACCTTATTTTACCTTAAATCAGCGATTGGTTCCGATCTAAAGAAAAACACCAATGTGCCAGTCTAATAGGTTTTAATTGGGGTTTGCATTTTTACAGCATTAGTAGTACATGCTCAGTAAAATAAGATTGTAAAAAGACTCCTTATGTAAAAAAAAAAAAGTAAAATTATTTTGGCTCCACCTAGTTCCTGAAATTGTCATATTTATAATGTGGTAAGCGGCAGCTTAACTCAGAATTCTTCAAAGGCTGCCACTCTACTAGTTTGATATCGGATCTTTCGAAAGTTGGGAAATTTGTCGCTAAAGTGAGAATAAAAGTTTCCTGTTTGGTCCTTATCCATTAGTCGAAACCTCCTCAGTCAATGCAGAATTCCCGCTGCTTGACTGCTTGCCGTGACTACAACTAAGTTATGCTTCAAGAAGGCACCCTTAGGTGAGGCTCCCGTTCGTATCTCCAAGAACCGTTGCGCAAACCAGTGCTGAGCCTCCGCCCCTTTAAAAAGTAACCAAGAAATTAGGGGACCATTTCCGTTAGCGAGCCTGACTCCTGCCATTTTTTACACTAAGATGTTGACAAGAATACACATACCCATCAGACAATACACAGATATAGTCAAGATACTAACACGCAGTCAAGAATACACAAATGTATTCGACAATACACAGATGGCGTCAACATACTAAGATATAATTAAGATTGAACAGATGCAATTTAAAATACACAGATGAAGTCAAAATACAGAGATGAAGTTAAGAATACACAGGTGCGTTTTAAAATACAGAGATGGAGTCAAAGTACTAAGATGTAGTCAGGAATATACAAATGCTTTTGGCAGCACAAAGGAGGTTCTCCGAGGCATTTGCGCCGACTGCACTTGAGTGCCTCCACGTGCTGGAGGAGACATTGCCGCCTGCTTCCATTTTTAAAGTCAAAGTCAAATGAGGGAATCGTGACTTTTGACGTAAATTTGAGTGCCATCAAAGTCATTCAACTTCCCATATTTGCTGACGATCGCGCGGCGTGCTGGAGTGTGTTTCACGGGTGTGAGTATGCACCCGCCTGCCTCTCTTAGATTGTTTCTTCTATACTCACTCGGTGTTTATAAAGGCAGAGGTTGGAAATTTGGAAATTCCATCATTTTTTTTTTAGAAATCATCAAATTATTGGCATGGTCTACCCGCAGAAGTTATTAAGAGCATCTTCGTGAGTTTGATTGAATGGGGTTTGCCTCGAGTGGTGTTACTGGTCTTAAATTCTTATATCCTGAATGTGAAAAGATGATGTAGTGAATGTTATGAAATATATGGTGAAGTGTGTGGGAGGATGACGAAATTAAGCAAAGTAGGTTTTGAAGTTAAGATGTGAAAGACTGTTGTTATCTACTAGTTGCCCAACAGAAGTGACCTGACCTGACCTGACCTCAAGCTACCTGATATGGTGAGAAATAGGGAAGTAGCGCTTATCTTCCTGCTCTTGATGCTGTTGTCAACATAATGAATGGACGAAAAAGATTCAAGAAGATGGTTGTCCACTTCTTCTGCAGGATCGCTGGTTACTGACGAGCCCGATGCCGGGTAGGCAGGTATGGTCGCAGTGGTTGCAGCGAAGTTGATCCTGGGTTTTGCCATTGAGTGACATGTGTCAGTCTATTCTCTCCTGTCCTCATGACCTGCCCTGTGTGCGCTCTCCAAGGAACAGACAACCTGATGAAAAGTGTGGTCTTCAGGTATGATGATCAGAAACCAGAGGATAACAATGGTGATGGTTGATGGTTAGGGCGTGCCCTTCGGTCCTGCACCATGAAGATTTAGGTGGGGGGGGGGCGAGTGTGCGCATTGCCAACTGGTTACTATCCTCAACACCCCGGTTTCATCTGCCATGGCACAACAACTTGGGGTCAGTGGCAACGAGGTCTTCGAGTCGGAGGAGGAAGACGGGGATAAATAAACCTTCAGTAACGAGGACGTCTCGACAAGGTCATAAGGATTCAGTTAAACAAACACTAAGCAAGAAAAAGCGAACAGACAAATGATTAAATATAAGATAGAAATAGTGTGTTCGTCAGTTTATCCTAGTAGTTTTCCTATTAGGTAAAATACAAAAAACACCTCGGATATGGAGGCAAACCCCATACCACCCTTCGCCATCCAACAAAACACTTCAAAGAACACAGCCTAAAATCCTCCCTTCCAAATGAGCCTAATTTTGGATCCTAAATTAGCCCTTCAAGACACTACTGGACGAAAAACGATGGCAACGCGACAATTCGCTACAAGGGAGAGGCTTATCCCCCTTCAAGGGGGATAATTTACCTAATGGAATGATACCAACCCTTAGGTTAGATAATTTACCCCATGAGACGATAACACCACTTAGTGAAAATAATTCACTCTTCGGAAGAATAAACCTTAGAGAAGGATAATTTCCATGGTAATTCACTCCGTAGGAAGATAAATATCCCCATGGGAGCGATAATTCCCTCGTTCAGCTCCCTCTTCCTCTCGGAAATGGATAAATGCTTTGGGAATATTGCTTTTGTCATTAGAAGGAAGCGAGTGATTTATATGCTCCGAGCCAGGATGCAGTCTAATATTATGACTGAGAAGACAGGGAATATCTTGGTTTTTACATGAGAATGAGCAGTCTGTGGGTTTTCTGTCACAGTAGCCTTTGAGCACATCTGCAAGTAATCAGCGCGCGTAAAACCCACCTGGAACATGTCTGAATTTTTTTCAAACGTGTCGTTTGCATGTTTACACTTGTAGGGATTCTGCCCAAACTGCGAAATTTAGCCGGATTTTAAACTATTTGCTTCTCTCACTTCCCTCGTATCCAAATGGTTATAATAGATGAAAAGTAAACAACCGGAGAAGGAGCCTTTGTAGAAATATTAGAAGCAAAGGAATAGTAGTAAAGATAAATAATTTTTTTTAAAAAATAGATATTTTAAAAGGGCATTTCATAGGTTCTTCACTAAAAGATCTTTTGCAGGGAGCAAAATAACAGGAATTTCAAAATGGTGTGCATCAAAATGAAATTAAACTTTATTATACAAATCTAAGCTATTATTTTTAACATATCTTTCTTCTGTATCAATACACTTCTGTAGACGATGTTTAGATTTTCCTTGAAAAAAATGATGAGCCCTGTGAATGCCACAAGTTAACACTGCTCATTTTGTATGAGCGAGCGTCGAAAATCAGGCTCTCAAGCAGTTTTCTTTCATTTGAGGCAGTAAAGATAAATCTATGGGGCATGTTAAGGGGTGTAGGGTAGATATATCAAGATTATCTTTCGAAATTCATATTAAATAGCCATACAAACCTTCAAATAATGAACTTGGACTTTAACGTTAGTGAAAGAATATTCTTGTATGCAGCATTTCCTGCCATTTTTTTCAATAATGCTACTTTCATTTTTCTAAAACCGTAGTGATAACAAACAGCTGCAATCGTTCGCTGCCATTCAAGAAAAATCTATCAAAATTACTCCTTTCACAATTGCCACCTCGAAATTGTCACTATAAACTGTTTACGACCATTCGTCTTTGGACTGAACGAGAATAGCTGATCCTCATGTTAGCCACCGTTTCGATTCTATTTTGCCTTCTAGCTCGTACTGGTAAATCCACGTTTCATTATTCGTTAAATACACGTTTCATTATTCGTTAAATACACGTTTCATCACTCGTTAAATAACGTTTCATTTTGCGTTACAATTCGCTTTGAAACACTTTCTTCGTTCGCCTCAATCGTGTTTAGAATAATCACTGAAAGGTCGGGTCTTTGAATAAGCTGTTTTTGGCTCAGCGCTTTGGGCACCCATCGAACAGAAATCTTAAGATGGTCGAGAAAAATCAAAGAAATCAAACTCTCGAGATCTCAACTTCATAACTATGGAATGAACTATAGTTATATCGTTTTATTTCGCCTTTTTCATCCCTACATCCACATTTTCATCATTGATCGAAGTTAAATTTCTCTCTTGATTTACAGTATTGTAAGAGATTTTCTTCACTGTCCTTAAAGCGCCGAATCTACCTCGAAACCATTGATCTATGAGGCAGCATCCGCATCGAGGATTTGGTCATAAACCAAATTAAGTTTTTCCATGGTTCAAAAAACGACTTGTTAATGCTACCTTTCCGACTAAGGACTAACGCAATAATGCCAATAATTATCAGCAATGCCGCGTTGATCACAAAGATATCTATTAACTCGTCTAGGTTTGGATAAACACGTCAGGGTAAGTTCAAAAAATGAAAAATTATCGTGATAACTTTCTACATAAAAATTATACCCCTTGAAAATGATAGGGATTCAAACCTGTGTTGTTAAACGCTCCTTGAGTTTCGAGCTAATATTTTAACCCACTTAGCTAAGATTCCCAACTCTTAAAAAGGATGTTTCAAGGAACCTTAAAGATAAAACACTGCAAGTTAGCTCCAAGGAAAGGATGATGGAAGAATAAGGAGCATTTGACAGCACAGGATCAAATCCCCCCCCTTCCCCTATTTAAATGGATATAATTTCCTAATTGGTCACATTATAATCCTGTTTGGTTATTCTATTTTCCTTTTATCATGGGTGGTCTACAATGCTTGACTTATTTATTTGCTAATTTAAGGTTCTCGACTGGCGTTTACAAACAAGAGCATACCCGCCGAGATTACACATTATTCTTATTTTTAGCCTCCAAAAAGATCCACCAGAAAGAATAATCTCTTCTTCCTTCTCCCAAAGCACACATTTTAGCAAAATTTTATGAAAATCCGTCGAAAACATTTTAAGATATTTTGTTCACTAACAGTCAGACAAACAGACAACGTCGACCACATAACCTCCGCCCAGCTCTGTTGGCGGAGGAAATAAATTCTGATATAGCGGTCCTTATTGTTATAGGCTTTGACGGAGCGCCTGTCTAAGACCCATAAAAGGGGCTTGAGAGAGGTTGGTTGGTCTTCTTGGCACCTGTGAAAGCTCTAGAGGAGGTAGATGAGCTTAGAGAAGCAGCTAGATCACTTCACGTTTTAGGAACAAATGTAGACAAACCACGATTACCCCTCAGACGACTAAGAGGAACTAGAATTTTTTTATAGCTCATCTAGTAACTGCCGACAAGGGCAAAGGTCACCGTAATTAGATCACAGCCAACTGCTAGGATAGATTAAAAACAAATAACAAAGAGAAAAAAGAATGGCTAAGCACAGGCTAAAAAAAACAACAAATAAAAAAAGAAAGAAAGCAAAAGGAAACGAGAAGGAAGCGTGTTCAGGCGTCGGGGGTAGGCCAGCCCCCGGCGCGGGAACATGCGTCCTACAAAAAAGTCAAATAAAGTGGAGGAGGCCAGCCTCCTCCAAAAAGTTGTATAGTCCACAAATCGGTGTGCACGAACCAGTACCGTGGAACTAGAATGAAAGCGGCAAAACTGGAACGTAGTCACGATAGGGTAGCATACGTTTAAGATCTTATAAGTAAGAAGGAGAAACTTAAAGGTGATTTTTGGTTCAATGGGAAGCCAATAAATTTTACAGAGCAGTTGTGTTACACTACAGATACGGCCCAATGGAGAAGAAGACTGACTGCAAAGTTTTGAGTAAGTTGATGGGGGTCGAAGAGTGAAAGAATAGGATCCACATCTTTATCAGTGAGAGATAAGGGAATTGTAGAAGCGCCAAGAAAAAAGAGAAATATTTTTACAGCGAGCTACATCCGAAGGAATACCCACCAGTAGCACCTCCGTTTTATTATGATTGAGTTTCAGAAAGATGTCCAAGAGCGATTAGGGAATGATGTCTACGGAGAGAAAATTTCTAAGGGTCTCAGGAAAAGAGGTAGGGTGAAAACTTTATAAAATTGCGTGAAATGATATACCAAGAAGACGCATAAGAACACTAAGGCAAAACGAGAGATCCGAAATAGAATTGGACAAAGATACGATCCTTGCGGAACACCAAATTCTACCTCCGCCGGCCTAGATGTATTATTTCCGATATGAACAGATTAACTTCAAATTGATAGGCGCAAGCGGAACCAGTTAAAGGTAGTTTCACTGGTATCATGATTTCAAAGGCACGTTTGAAAATGAAGAGGATACCGGAGGTTGTCGACCACCATCTACCATCCTGTTAGTGACCGCATGATTCTGAGAAGAGTTTGTACATGAAGACGTTCTTAGAGCTTGTCGAACACCCTTGGATATTCCTACGTTACCTCATGATTGCAGGTATGTTTGAAAGTAAAAATAATCCTTGAACTTCTCTGAGCATATTGGAGATCTTAAAGATGTCATATGGATATTTCCATATGTTTCTTTGACCTGCCGAACGATTTAGTAGACGAATCGCTCAGATCTAATACCCACAAGAAGCACTTTCTGCATACCAGGGCCTAGTTAGGCAGAGAATAATAACGAGATATATTGTTACCAAAAAATGATGTAGTTGGTGTCTTCTCTTAGAGAACTACTATCTTAGCGTATAATTCTGTAATTAGAGAAAGTAAATCTACAAAAAACTGACTGAGAAATTATCGCTTAAACGAACACTTATAGTTCAAGCTAGTGGAAAACCATAAACTTGTAATGACATATCTTTAGAAACGAGGGAATAAGGGATAAAACGACTCGTGTAAGAATTGCCACTAGACATTTTAAACATTACATTTATATTAAAAAGGGGTTGGAAATGGATTAAATGTAGGATTTAACAACCCGTCTTTTTCTTTTCTTTTTTTTTAGAAAGTGGATGCCTTATTATTTAAGTAGAGAATTTCCAACCACACCAAATTTACCTTCCCATATCTCTGTTCCTTGTGGCACGTCTCCGTGCGAGCGGATCTCCCTCTTGTGCGTCAAGGATCCTTCATACAAAAGTTCGAAGAAACAAATACATTAAATAAGTTTAAAACTTTCTTTATTTGGAGAAGAAAAAGTGCGGGAATCGGAAATCGAATTAAAACAATGTTAAAAGTATTCTAAGGAAACCCTTCAAACCTAGAGGTAATCTCGCGCATCACCATCACAAATGACATACACACCATTCGTGAACCTTCGCCCAAATAGAAGATTCGTGCGTACACGTACATCACCGCACAAGAAAAACAAATTATCCCACACATACATACTTCATAGTCTCACACGCCTCATCGACGCACTCATACACAAACATATTTCAGTTACGCTCGAGCTCGTTTTCCATTTATTTAAATTTATGGCAATGTTTATCAATCATTATCTTTCACCTTCCTTAGCAGACACCTTAATGGGCGTTTTCTGAAGATTTTCTCTTACACACTACATTTTTTTTTAAACTCCCTAACACCCATTTCAAGCTATTCTTTGGAACCGAATTCCTTATACATTCCCAATTCAATCCGTTTACTCATTTGTCTCCCATTTTAGGTCCTACCAATACTCCTTTTCCACTCAATACCCTTTTACATATGCTATTGCGATCGCTTCGCGCTTCTTTCACACATATTCCCCAGCTAACACACATATAGCTAGTGGACACATCAGGATAATATACCATCATAGATTCAGTCATCTTCTTACACTGCATTAAACATCACATCGATACAAGTTCATGTAAACGAAACAACAAAATGCATACACTTAGCACAGATTTTCCTAAGGAAAAAACGTACACATCGGCGGCCAAGCGACCCATCCAATTCCTAGAGGCCGGAAAGGTTACGTTTCTGATAAATAAATAAATGTGCAGAGGAATAAAAAAGGGGGAGATATCGTTATATTCTCGTACAAATTGGAGCCGGGTTAGATTTATCACCCATGGCATTTTTTTACTTTTTTTTTTTCGTAATTAATGCGGAAATATTTTGGTAAGAAAAACTTAGCTACCATGAATTAAATGTGCGCTTTCAATGCAACAAAAATGTGAGATTTTTATCTTCACTTCATCAAGCCCTCGGAAGGAGCTCTTCTCACAGTCACGAGAGGATATCGCATAAGCCAGCCTTTCTAACGCAAACTTTAGTTTGCGTATCAATTAGCTTTTTTAATTGCGCCATTGCAAATAATTTTCGATTTACAAGGCCGAGGTGAATAGGGAAAGTGGATATTCCATTCTCTTCAAAAGCAGAGATAACAATTAAACTAGCGAAGAGCTTAGTTAGCTACAAAATTGCCTTTTTAACCGCATAATTATAATTGCGCCATTGCAAATCTTTCTTGATATATATATATATAACCTACAGGTATAAACTAGGAATGGTTAAAGGTTATGCAAATTTGGATTAATAAAATCGAAGTATCCAAAACGATCCGAACGACAGCAAAAATAAATATTTATTGGAATTTAACTATCAAGTTATCAGAGAGAAACATTTGTATAAGTTATAAGTAATTAACATTTAGTGTGGCTGCCTTTATTCTCGATGGTATTTTGACATCTCCTGAATCAGTAACGAACCAACTGTTAACATACGTGCGCAGTATTCTTGTTTCCTTCATCTTGAAAAATTTTCCACAGTTCTTGAACAATTTTCGGATTCCTCACTTTAGACTTCTCTCCGAGTTCATAACTGTGATGTGAGCGTCGTCCAGGAAGGTGTTCAGCGATTGGCCGTGGGGCAGGGGACATTATCCTGCATTAAAATTGCAGGTTAGGCTTTGGAGGCTCGGAGGGATGGGGAAGCATTCTGTCGTAACGAATCCTTGTAATCCTGTGCATTCACTGTAGCCCATAAGCGCACAAATATCCCACTGCCTTCTACCATAATTACGCCCCCAGAGCTTGAAATTTCCTTTGCTAAACTTCTCTCTTTTAGGTGCAATTGAAGACAAACAATCTTTCGCCTGTTCTGCGACCAACGAACCTCCTGCCATCAGACCCGGAAAAATTGATCAAATTAAACTTAGATTTGTCATTGAAGTGTACTGTACTTGGTTCCATAGTTGTTCTTCGTACTGATTAATGGTTTGAGTGTGGCTGTTCCAGCCTAAAGAGTCTTTTTCCTCCAATCTTGCGTAAAACAGTCTGACTGGAGACTTTGATTGCCACTATCTCACCCATCTATAAAGAAACTACTGCAGCCTTCTTGAAACGGCCTTTTTTCAAAATTTGAGATCTTCCTTAGCAAACCGATCGGTTTACTAGCCGTAAATAAACCTGTTTTTACCATAGGTTGACAGACTATTAAGGAATAGACTTTAAAAGCGCGTAACAGTCTCTTCAATGTCTCCAATTGAAAGACAATCTTTGCGACGAGAGAGATAGAGAGAGAGAGACATGACAGATTTTTTAGGCATGAAAACTGGAAGAAGGCTGGCAAGAAAATTCCCTAAGCCTTGAGATCATAAACATTTGCATAACTTTTACCCTTTCATGGGATATGATTATAGGTTTTAGTGCACCAATTTTGAAAACCTTGGATTATTTCTGGCAAATGTTATGGAAGATTTAATAGAAATACAGACGTTCTGATCTTTTTGGACGTATATACCTATATATATATATATATATATATATATATATATATATATATATATATATATATATATATATGCAATAGCACATCGATTTGACCTAGTGTTCGAAATTCAAGTTGAAATTACACAGAAAACATTATTTTAAATTAAAGAGGAATTTTGTTAATTAAAATAGCAAACTAAATTAAGTACATGTAATATAATTACATTCTAGCAATAAAAACTTGATAAATGTTTAAGAATCAAATGCAATTACTTTAACCGAAGAGAAGTAAAGGAAGTTCGAATTTGTAACTAATTAAAAAAAAGACAATCTGCCAACCTCGAAAGTTCAGTTCAAATTTAGAGCTCTTCAACAAAAACACCATCGGAATCTTCTTCAAAACTTAAAGGACTGTGTAGCGATGTAGCCTATTTTTACTCATACACAGTGTATGTTATTGTTAAATATAGTGAAAACACGTTACATGGCCTAAAAGCACGTTTTTGTTCTCACATAGACCCAAGAATAAGAACTGACAAGGCACTTAACAAAAAGGAGCACTCTTTGTGGTCCACCCTCACACTCTACGTCTCTTTCGATCGTGACAGGTTCTCTGAGTCGGTGCGTGCTCCTCGTTCACATTGCTACCGTGTCAAGGCATTGGTGGCACTCCTGCGGAGGTGTTACCATTGCTGATGCTTCTGACAAACACTAGACGGTTTTAGCCTTAACACTCGACTCCAATTCCCTTCTCCCTCTGCAATGCTGAGTCCCTCTACATTAAGATTCTAACGCACCAACCAAATTCATCTTCTACTACAATTAATACAACTAAAAAACTTCTCTCACAACTCCAACAGTAGAAACATAATTCTTCAGTTCCATTTCAACTTTACATTATTTTCTAATAGTACATAAACATAGTTTTTTTAACAATTTTTAACCTGTTCGTGTTTCTCTTATTTACCTTTGCATAAAGAAATTGTAAATCTTTTATTAAACATTTTCCACTTTATTGCTATAATCTTCGAAAATATAATTATGGTCAATGTGTATTTATTTATATATTTTCTATCTCGCTTTTAAAGATATTTATTATATAAACATTGTTAATGCAATTTCTACGTAGTGGTTTTAGAGTGAACAGAAAATCCTCCTATATAGTTATTTAAACTTCTCCAATTTATTTATAATAAAATAGGGGGAGTTTAATAACGTGTTTTAGTCATTTTTAAGCGGATGTATACAAATTGCATTCAAAATTACATAACAGATTTATGGAATGTCTTGATAATAAAAAGTGATACAAACAAACACTATGAAAAATGTCGAAGGTTTTAGAACGTTTAAGGCCTTCTCCCGCCCTTTGTTAGACCTTTACAAGTGTGGAAAAGATCGTGGAAGATTCCAAAGAAGTGCAAAAGACGAACCGAGAGAGAGGAATTGCACTAGAAAAGAGACTTGTAAAAAAGTAAAGTAATATTCTTGCATAGCCCAGAAGAAGAAGCCAAGGGGGTTAGATATGGTGAACGAAGCGACCATTGAGTACTTTTCATTTACCCTACCCCAGAAAAAGAAGTCAATAGGGTAGGGGTCTGAAGAACGATGAGACCATTGTGATATTGCCTGTGTCCAGACTTTAGGGATACTATGTATAATGTCTGAATGGGTTTTTTTCGGAGGCTTTCAATCATTTAAAAAGAGAACAAATGGACGCTTCGTGTTTTTTTTCTGTGGAATGGTGGAGTATAGCGCATACGATGCATAAGAATCTCATTTGAACCTTCCTAATGTAGCATATATGATACATTATACTGTGACATACGACTCGTATATCTCGTGCTAGATATTTTAATTGCTATTAATAGTGTACATGTCAAAATATAAAGGTGGCCTATTAATTTAAATGACCCACATATTTTTATCTACTTAAAAAAAAATTCTTTTAAGTTTGAGAGATAGCTAGCTAACTGTTAAATGCGATTGAATCTATAACCATGGTGGTGTACTCTTATGGTTTGGAGCTTTGGTTAGACCAGTGAATGGTGACACTTGGTCGAATGTTTCGGTTGTATTAATTCAGAAAATATATTTACCTTGTTCAAAAGAGGCTTTGGGGGCTATTTCTTGGGTGTTTCCCGACACTTGAAAAGACTTTAAGTTAAAGTCTCTTAAAACATGATATTTTTTATTCATTCTAAGCCAAATATCGCTTTCCCTTACCTGCCCCCTCCCCCCTCCCCTTCCGCCCTTTGCTGCACTTAGTGTACTTTTGTTCTTTTTTCAGTACTCTTTTCTTTCTACTTTTACAAAAAAAACCATCGGTGGCTTATAAGAACAAGAAGGTGAAAAGACCTAAGTCGCGTGCTCTCAATTATTTCAATAATTTTGAAAAAAAATTAACAAACGTATTATAAATTAACAAACATGTATGACATCTGACCTTGCTACCGTCAAAATTTTCAAAAACTCTGAAAATTAAAATGATTATCATCTGACCGACCAACCGACCGACATAGTAACTTATAGAGTCGCGCTCCATGCCACTAAACTCTTTTCTTTCTACTTTTACAAAAAAAACCATCGGTGGCTTATAAGAACAAGAAGGTGAAAAGACCTAAGTCGCGTGCTCTCAATTATTTCAATAATTTTGAAAAAAAATTAACAAACGTATTATAAATTAACAAACATGTATGACATCTGACCTTGCTACCGTCAAAATTTTCAAAAACTCTGAAAATTAAAATGATTATCATCTGACCGACCAACCGACCGACATAGTAACTTATAGAGTCGCGCTCCATGCCACTAAAAATATAAAAATAGGGACGTAAAATCGGCTTTTCAAATCGGCGAGGACTAATCGGTAGTTCTGAGCGAAAGGGGAAGACTCTACCTTATCGACCTTAAATCTTTGGGTATCATCAAGGCGTTCAACCTGTAAATGGACGTCGGCAGTCAACATGCCCAGAGAGACACGACTGTCCTGCTTGTTTGCCCGTCTGGAGAAGCAAACTACCTCGCTCAGAACAAGTCCAATACCATCAACTTTGTATTTGAACCTCGCGTTCTCACATGGATGGTTATCAACGTCGTCACCCAGACCCAGCAAGGAGTGGGCATGTTTGTTACCACATGCCACTATGAGCAGTTGTTCTCCATGATGATTCAAACCAAGAGTATGTTGCGTTCGCAGCTGTTAGATCATTACTTCTCTGATGTTCTCCTCCTGTCAACCATTTTCCCTCGATATTTACATCTGTTTTTGTTGCAAATAAAATTAAGTGTCGCATTAATTATAAATTATCAATAGATAAATCTTACTTTTTAATAAAATTAGTACTTAATTACTTTAAATAACATTACAGCAAACTTAAAAGGTTATGTTTAAACATGGGTCATCCTATGTATTAAACAAATTAAACTACCGTTCATTTTACGTACAGTAATACTAATAAAAAAATCCTTCAAAGGAGCTGCAAGCTACAAGGATAGGAAGAACCCTAGAAGGCCTTACGATTAGCTAGTCGAGCAGGCACAGTTCTGCTCAACGGCTTACGTGCTCAATCGGCCACTTTTCAAGACTGTATCCAGTCTTGAGTTGAACTGATCAGCAGAATTGCTGTTGACAACTTCCACTGGAAGTGCGTTTCAGCTACCACAGATACTGTATGTGAAAAATTTCCCACACATATCGCGGTGGTAACGCTTCAGTTCAAGTTTGTAGAAAACGAATCTCTCGAGGAGAAAGGAAAGTCACTACCAAAAGAAAAGAATCGGTTGTCCACCAGAAGAATTGGAACCAGTCACTGGTGCCCTAAATTTCCCCTCCAATTCCATTTAGACTGGTAATTCTCATTGGAACGCAGAAACATAAATTAAAATTGACACTCCCGAAATTAAACCATGATTTTTGGTTCCCGGAACGTATCTGGATTTTCTTAATTTTGTCAGGAACCGATGAAAAAAACAACAACTAAAATTAGATTCAAAATTCTTAGGAATTGAAACCATTTTTGGCACTTTTTTTCATATTTATCCGGAAAAATTAGGAAAGCTTCGTTATATGTTTGATTTCTCAACTCTTATTGAGAAGGTTAATAATAATTAGAAGTAATTTTTAGAGGATCAATACTTATTAAGAGGGTTGTAATTTGTAGTTGTTATTAAGATTTGTAAAATCCTTTGTATTCATATTCACCTTAGAGCAATCAGGAGTAGCCTTGCTTGAATTCCTTTTCACTTACACTCATTCACAATTATATTAACTAATTAATGCTCATCTTCCTAATAATATGAGGGAATATGTAATATTGTATCCACATCTTTTCATCGTCCTATATTTAGAACACCTGAAAATTTCAAGTTATCCATGGCATTTTCGAAAATTCTTGACTTAAACCATTTTAATCTAGCTTTAGAATGGCAATTTATAAAAAATATATATATAAAAACCATAGACTTGATGAGTTAATTATGTATTTTTCTTTTTGACTTTAAAGAGAAAGATTATATTTAAATATTAAAAATAGCCAAAGCTCTCTAAAAACAGGTACATTTTTGTGTAATGCTTCTTCATGGACTCAAGAGAATCATTGGCAGGAAATTTAATGTGAATATATAGAGTCTAAATCCCATATGAGAGGAAAATAAGAGAAATTGTAGTAGGATTGACTATTTAACTCTCATAAGATCATTTGCAGGTTTAAAATTAGTAAGAATACAGTGTTCAACCTAAATATACGAGTATCAACAAATCCTATATAAACATGGTTTAACTAGTTTAAACTATTTAAATAAAGTAATTTTAAGAAGTATTAGGTTGAGGAATAAGTTCTTGCATTTTTTTTAATGTTGTGTTGATTTAAGTTTTGTTAACGTGATTTGTGCACATATTAAGAAACAATAATAAATAATGAGAGCAAAATTTGCAAAGGTTAGGCTACGTCTCTTAACAGCGTAGACTATTAGGTTTTTGCTTAGGCTACGTCTTGAAGCTGAGTAATAAGTCATTGCGGTTGATTTAAAAGTTGTGTTAATTTAATTTTTGTTCTGTACCCTCAAAATGGAATGTCAAGTTCAAAGAAAGGCGCATTTTTGACACTTGTTGTTATTCATTTTCAATCGAGACGGGAACAATGCAAACTCAGCCAAAGCTCGTCGCGATATTTGTGCTGTGTACGGAGAAAATGCCTTATCAGAGAGGACAGCTCAATGTTGGTTTTCACGTTTCAAAAACAGTCATTTCAATCTTAATGACAAAGAACGTTCTGGTCGCCCTATTAAGTTGGATGAAAATCGATTGAACGACCTTCTTCATTAAATCCTCGTCAATCGATTAGAGAATTGGCTGTACAAATGGCGTGTGATCAGAAAACTGTAGTGAATCACCTTCATTCGATGGGGAAAGTTCAAAAACTCGCTTCGAGCGAAAGAAACAAACTTCAACGCTCCACCATTGCCGCAGGTTTGCTTGCTCGTCACAAGGCTACTAGTGGATATAAGGACAGATTTCTTCACCGCATCATCACTGGCGAAGAAAAGTGGCGTATTTATGTCAATATGAACCATCGAAAACAATCGCTTAGCCCCAATTAAAAAACACTTCCGCGATTAAAGCAAGGACTTCATCCACGAAAGACGATGCTGTGTGTATGGTGGAATTGTGAAGGAATCATTCTTTATGAGCTCCTTGCGAACAACGAGATTGTCAATGCAGAACTCTACGTTCAACAAATGTATCGACTCGCCGAAGCTATTCGTGAAAAGCGACCTCATTGACGTTATGGAGTCCTTCTGCAACACGACAATGCTCGTCCTCACATTGCCAATATGACAAAAGACGCCATCCAAACGCTTAATTGGGAAATCCTGCCGCATCCTCCATATTCGCCTAGAATTGGCTCCATCGGATTTTCATCTGTTCCGATCGCTCTCCAACAATTTGCGCGGCGTTTCGTTCAATACTGATGTGGAATTAAGAACCTAGTTAGATGAATTCTTCGAGTCAAAATCCAGAAAGTTTTATTGCAGAGGTATCGAAAAACTAGTTGAACGTTGGGAAAAGTGGTAAATAACAACGGAGAATACATTATTGACTAAATTGCATATTGTTATCAATTAAAAATAAGGTTTTTCTAAAATTGTTAATGGTAACGAATAAATTTGATAAAACCGCAATAACTTATTCCTCAACCCAATACAATAAAAGGAAATTAGATAAAACAATTTTAAATAAGAACTATTCAAAAGCTACTAGAAAAGGGAATCTTTCTTCTGAATAACGATGAATAGTCTGTTGTTGACTGATGAAGTCAAAGTTAGGATGAATCAGCAGAAACATTCTTTGCAGCATCTTGGATGGCTTCTAAAATGTCAGTTTTATTGTTAAATTGTCTGCCATCTGCTAAGCGTTTCTCTTCAGGCTGTTCCAGAAGGTCTCTATTGGATTTAGGTCGCAACGGTTCAGTCCATGATTGAGGCTCCTACAAATCTTTTCGACTCAACCCAATTCTTAGAGATCTTGTACCTATGACTAGGAGCATTATTTCGCATGAATACAAGTGAATTTCTCATCAATGTTGATGCTTTCATCCATTTTGAAAGCTCCTACTAATAGAGCTTGTCACCAGTAATTGCAGCTCAAATCATCAATTTTCCCTCTCCTTGATTTTGAATTGTGAATTGTTCCCCTGACGGCCCTTGACAACCGAGTCTCTTGTCAAACTATCTAGACTATCCAAATGACTGTTGATACGTCAGTGAAGATAACTTTATTGAACTCAGGGCCGACAACAGGCGTATTTTCTTTGTTTTCTGTTTTGGAACGGCTTTTTGGCTTTAATCCTCACGGTAGAAAATGTCCTGAGAGCCTTTATTCTGTTTCTCCCAAGACAGCCCCCCCCCCCCTCCCCAGCAGTTATATGAATGGCTTTTCTTGTAGTACGAAGGTTTGTAGCCACTTCGCTTTAGATTTTACAAATATCTCTAGGTGTAAGTGCTCGAAATTTGGATTGATCACTTTTTCTCTCATGGCTGAAGCCATTCTCCACAATTTCCCACATATTTCGATGATTACACTTCAAATCTTTCGAAATTTGCTGAGAAAAATTTCCTTTACAATATATTTTTTCTCTTCTTGGGAAAGTTGTTTTTTCTGGCCATTTTATCTGAAAATATCTCTTGAAAAAGATTTATGGACGGTCGTTGTAGTCAAATTTCTGAAAGTCGACTATAAACTAAATACGAGTATGTACTACATGAGAAAAAAATATTTTTGTGACTATATACTAAAGTATGTTTATTACTTTCATAAACGTATTCGAAACAAAATAAATAAACTGATTTTTGAAAAATGATGAGATGCTAAAAAGGTATTGCATATAATTTCTAGACACATTTTAGTTAAAGTTTTATAGGAATAAAACGAATTTATTTTCGTGCGAACTGAAAGTATCCAGAGGAAACAGAAAAAAGTCAAGCTTTCTTGGTTTTTTGGAAATAAAACCCACGGTTGGTTGATTTTGAACTTCTAAAATATATCACAAGTCTAGAAGACATTGAAAAGGTATAACTTGTAAAGAGAGTTGTAGCCGCTTGTAACAACTAACAAGTCGCAGATTCGGGAGATCACGTGACAATTACGTTATGATGCCTAAGATGAAACTAAAAGGATTAATTTATTGTAAATCCAGGAACAAATACAAGTGAGTATAAAGTCGAGAAAACGACACAAGTTTGAGAATGAAAGCTCCAGCTTTCTAGGATTTAAATAAATAAAAGAGAGAAAACATTGTGGTTTAACTTGGATTTAATGATGTTGGAAGACAATTCCAGGTTTCAGACAGAAATGAGTGGCGATTTGGACCGAAGCACAGATCTCCTCAAAAGGATTACACTCGAACGTTACTGTCAAAAATATTGAGCCATCTTGACTTTTGCGCCAGAAAAGACATTTTTCCCGCGTCTGTAATCGTCATAAATCCAGTAGGGAAAGAAATCAGCCCGTTTCAATTAGGGCCTCCTGGAAAATAGCAAACTGAGATGATGCGATTTCGCTCCCAACATATTTTAAATTAGGGGGTGAGATATACATACTGTTTTAAAGCAAGGTAGAGCAACCCAGTTCACAGAAACAAATTCCTTAGCAGATACTTATTTACTCCATCGATCCGGGATATGACATTCCTGTGCACCAGATCTTAGTCTTATTGACTACTTCACATTATCAACATTAGAAAAAAATATTTACCCTCGTCAAAAATACGATATAGTTAGAGACTGTCATTGAGATTTCATAATATAACCTCCCTAAGGCCTTGTTTTACCGATTTTGTAAGTTGAAGTTAAAACCAAAATGATAGTTAATTTCTGCTGTATCGACATTTTTTCTCCTGAGACCGATTTAAGCCTCTTATATCCAGAACTGGTCTAATATTACACGGAACTATTTTAAGAGGCTATTAAAGAAACTCCGATTTGTTATTTAGACTTTAACCCGCAATGCCTGCTTTGATATGGTAATTAAAAGGTCTAGTCCTTTTTTTTTCAGCGTACACCAATATTGACACCAATTTAAATCCAGTGACACATTAATATTTAACAGCTTAATAATTCATTAGTAAAACAAAAATACTCAACCCTACACCCAGTCACCCTTGACTATAACCGGCCTACACGAGACAAATTCAAACTTACATGCCTGCACCGGTATCTTCAGACATTTGCGTAAATCTAACCCATTAATAAGTGTTCCTAAATAAATTTACACACGCGACTGACTTTTCGCACGGACAGTCAAACAAACAAACAAACTCCGCACTCCCAAGTCACGGCAACGCGGCCAAATTATGATTTACGCGCCAAAAGTGAGAAAACAGGCAAAGAAAATGGCGCGAAACGGCGAACGGACCAGAATGCAGGTGTTAACAAGGAGCGAAGGAAAAGGGAGGCGGGACAGGGAAAAGGAGATTTCCTTAAATCTTTAATGGGGTATTTACACGTTCCTGCATCTTATCATATGGTATTTAGCAGCTTCCCGGATCTTTTTAGGGGGATCTGTGGAAGAAGATGATGAAATAATCTAATATTTACTATCAATTTATGGCATATATATATATATATATATATATATATATATATATATATATATATATATATATGGTAAACCACAATATCTGAATCAAGATTTTATTTATAACTATCGGACTAGTTTCGGCAAGATGCCATTTTCAACTAATAATGAAGAAACTAGGCAATGGCTTATAAATAGCTCGCGAACGCAATGCATCTTGAGGATTAGCAACTCTCCAAATTGCTTCCGGTTCCATTTCATTTTGATTAGCTGGTCGTCATTCGCGCCAGACTCACTTGAGTTTCTTTTCAGATTGTTTCTTGTTGTTTCATTTTGTTCAGGATGTGTCTTACCTTATATATACTGTGCTCCTTGCCTAGTTTCTTCATTATTAGTTGAAAATGTCATCTTGCCGAAACTATTCAGATAGTTATAAATAAAATCTTGATTCAGATATTGTGGTTTACCATTATCTTTCATATATATATATATATATATATATATATATATATATATATATATATATATATATATATATATATATATATATATATATATATATATATATATATATATATATATATATATAGATATGAAAATTAACCAACAGGAAAATGAAAAGATGAATCCAAGCACTTTTGAACTATATTTGCAAGTTCATTTTCAAGGAATAGCATGAAAATGGAGAAGACAACCTTATATACGGTACAAAGATACCAATAGAAACACACAAAAACAAGACAGAAAAATAACAATAAAAAGATCATTAGGCAATTAATAACAGATATATGAATCCCCAAAACGATATACACACAACAACGCCGTGTATATGAATGGAAATGGTGGGTGAAAAAACAAAAACATTTTAAAGGATTATCATTAGAACGAAAACATTTAGGGCTAAGAGTTAATCCATGATCCTAGCAGAGACACGTGGTGGGGGAGGCAATGCGAATGATATTACACTAATAAAGAGTGACAACAGGCTACATTATGAAGTTATTTCATTTATTACAAGTTTTTTTAAAACAGGGTCGAGTTTAAATAAGCCAGGGGATATATTTATATTAGGTAAGATGCCAATTAATGAACAATCGACAATATTTCTTTTTGCGAAATCAGCGGAATGATAAAGGAATTTTGCAGAGTTCCAGTCAATGGGGTGGTTATTTTCGGATAAATGGTTATTTCCGGATAAAGTGGATTCATATCTAAAATTTACAGAGATATTAAGTTGCTTAAAAATATGTAGAGGTGAGACCAAAAAATGGTTCAAAGTATGGCAAAAAGTCAATTTTTATAACTGAAAACCGGTGGGTTATCAGTTCTATAAAAAGTTCTCTTTTCAAAGTTTAATGAAGTGTGCAAAAATTGACGAGGGTAACAAAGTTTTTTACCTATTTCAAAGATATTGGATAATTCCTTATCCAAAAATTCCGGACTAACAAGGCATGATGCACACAGAAACATAGAAGTGAATACAGATCTTTTAATTTTAACACTGTGATAAGAATAAAAGTGAATATATGAACTGGAGTTGGACGGTTTGCGATAAACAGAGAATTTAAAACCCGACGGCGTTCTATGTATTAAAAGGTCAAGAAAAGGAAGAGTCCTATTTTCCTCTATTTCAAGGGTAAATTTAATAGAAGGGACTAGAGAATTAAGATTATATAGAAAATTGTGAATATCTTTTGAGGAAGGCCAAAGGCATATAATATTATCAATGTAACGGTACCATACAATAGGAAAATAAATGATTTGGGGCAAGAATAACCTCTCAAAAAATTCCATATATAAATTAGAGAGGGTGGGAGATAAACAACCCCTCCATCGGAAGACCAAATTTTTGAAGGTAAAATTTGTCATTAAATGAAAATTTACAATTTTTAGCACAAAGAGAAATAAGCATTAGGAAAGTATTGACCGGTACAGGGAGATCTAAATTATATAATTTATCACAAAGGAGAGGAAGAAGATCGTCTAAAGGAACTTTAGTAAACAAAGAACAAACATCGAA
Source organism: Ceratothoa steindachneri (assembly GCA_963969495.1). NCBI lineage: Eukaryota > Metazoa > Arthropoda > Malacostraca > Isopoda > Cymothoidae > Ceratothoa > Ceratothoa steindachneri. The sequence continues at coordinate 205,032,416 of OZ018317.1, read as the reverse complement.
GCTGACAAGAATGAAATTGTTGGAGTAAGGCATTGTTTTAAGCTTCTCTATAAGTTCACAACTATTTTTAATATGAGATTGTGAGATGGAGCCCACAAGCGGGGATAAGTGATTCACAAGCTATTTTGATTAGGAATATGAGGCAGAGCCTAACGAACTTATAATGGGGCGCATAGGATTATGGGGTTTGTGAGTTTTTACCAAACCGTACCTACGAGAGGCGGTCAATTAGTTTTGCAATTTGGATATAATGAAACGAGATATGAGGAAAAGTGTTTTATTATTTTTCAATATAACTACCCTCGACTTAAATGCACTTGCGCCACTTGTCCCTGAGGCTTCGAATTCCCGAGATGATTCAGAGATCTCCCGACTGCTGTTCAATCTACTCCTGGACGGCGAGCTGGACATCTTCATCGTCCCCAAACCGGCGTCCACGCAGTGCAGCCTTGAGCTAGCGGAATAAAAAGTAGTCGCTAGGGGCCAGATCTAGACTGTAGGGGAGGTGGTTGAGCTCCTCGAATCCGCACTCGCGCAGGGCAGCTTGTGCAACTCTGGCCTTATGGACTTTGACGACGTTGAAGTCGATCATGGGGCGAGGTTTCTAGGGACCCAACGGGCAGAGACCTTTGTCATGGCCAAATTGTCGTGGATGATGTTGATAACACTTCCATGTGATATTCCAAGTTCTCGCTCGATTTCTTCGACCTTCATCCGTCGATTTTCGAGGATCATCCTCTCCTACGTGCCACATTGTCCTCGTTGGTCACGTCTGATGGGCGTCCTGGACGGGGTCATGTTCAAGGGACTCACGACCATGGCGGAACTCCCTATTCCAGAGAGCAATGGTTGCATAGGAAGGGGCGGTGTCTGTGTACACTGCAACCATGCGCTCATGGATCTCTTTTGTATTCTTGCTTTCCTTGGTCAAAAATTTGATCACTGCGCGGTGCTCAACCTTCTCCATTGTTGAAAAATTTGTGACTGACGATCTGCGATCAACTGCTTCTTAAATAGACGAGGCAGGAGCGTGCGGCTGCAGGTCTTGCCTTGTCATAACTTGTCCTAACATCCCAACAAACAGCCATCCCCCTTCCTCTGTTTTGCCCTACCGATTCGCAAAACTTATTGACCGTCCTTCGTATATGGAAGAGCAGCGCTGCTAGATTTAAATTTAGTAATCAAATCGGGATATTTTTTTATTTGGGATCGAATATTTTTATGAAATTCACTGTTAGTAGTTAATGTAGGTTCTTTTTGTAGGACATCATAAGTAGATTCATCTTCTAATAATAAGTTCATTTTTTCAATATAGTTCACTTCTATGTTTCTGCGTGCATTACGCCTTGTTAGTCCGGAATTTTTGGATAAGGAATTGTCCAATATCTTTGAAATAGGTAAAAAACTTTGTTACCCTCGTCAATTTTTGCACACTTCATTAAACTTTGAAAAGAGAACTTTTTATGGAACTGATAACCCACCGGTTTTCAGTTATAAAAATTGTCTTATCTTGCCATACTTTGAACCATTTTTTGGTCTCACCCGTATTTTTAAACAACTTAATATCTCTGTAAATTTTAGATATGAATCCACTTTATATAAAATGTTAGTCCACAATAATACAAGGAAAAAAGGTGGAGTATATTCTATAGAATATTCTATTTGCAAATTAACTTACTTTGGGCAAACTGGTAAATCTTTATCTACTAGAATTTACCAACATAGGTTTTAATATTAGAAGAAGTGAACTAAACAGCGCTTTATTTTTACATTTATCAGAAAATAACCACCCCATTGACTGGAACTCTGTAAAATTCCTTTATCATTCCGCTGATTTCACAAAAAGAAATATTGTCGATTGTTCATTAATTGGCATCTTACCTAATATAAATATTTCCCCTGGCTTATTTAAACTCGACCCTGTTTTAAAAAACTTGTACTAAATGAAATAACTTCATAATGTAGCCTGTTGTCACTCTTTATTAGTGTAATATCATTCGCATTGCCTCCCCCACCACGTGTCTCTGCTAAATGTTTTCGTTCTAATGATAATCCTTTAAAATGTTTTTGTTTTTTCACCCACCATTTCCATTCATATACACGGCGTTGTTGTGTGTATATCGTTTTGGGGATGGATATGTCTGTTATTAATTGCCTAATGATCTTTTTATTGGTATTTTTTTTTCTGTCTTGTTTTTGTGTGTTTCTATTGGTTTGTACTATGTGATGGGCGTTCCCTACGTATCTTTGTACCCTATATAAAATTTTCTTCTCCATTTTCATGCTATTCCTTGAAAATGAACTTGCAAATATAGTTCGAAAGTGCTTGGATTCATCTTTTCATTTTCCTGTGGGTTAATTTTCATATTATTGCTTTCCTCACGTGCCACTTCAGGAGCTTTACAGATACGACAAGGCAACCATCCCCTTCTCTAAATAGAGAAGCCTTTTGTATAAGCCAACGTCTCACTTCAAAGGAAAACGAAGAAAACGTGAAGTTTAGCCCTCGATCTTCGCCATTTCTAATTTTTTGGATAAATGAACAATAACGTTCTAGTCAATGGGGTTAGGTAAAGGTGATAATAAGGTTCCTTAATCCTCTAGAGGAGTCTCTTAGAGTCTCTTGGAGTTCATCAACCCTCTTCAAGAGCGTTACATATAAGAGCAGGCAACCATCACTTCCCCCTACCCCCCCAAAAAAAACTTTTCCAAAAATGTTCACTCTTTTAAAATTTTCATATACGAATATTTCTTAGGGGGAAAGGGTTTGTAGCAGATCATTTTAACTTATTATTATTTATTTTATGCCCGAGCTACCTTTTGACTTCAAGTGTCATCTTTTTGTGCTATATTGATAAATAGAGAGAGGGATAAAATAAGAGGTGAAAGTGTGTGAGAGAGATAGAAAAAGGTAGTAAAGAAGATTGTGTAAGTTTTGGATATGTGGTGTTGATAATATGAATGAGGAGAGATTTTGATTGTGATAAATGATTTTTAATGAGGACGATGGTGATATGTGCCAGGTTGCCTGGTAACGCTTTCGCTTTGCATTGTGTTTTGCTCTTTTGTTCTATTATTTTTATTTACAGCATAAGAGCCTTTTTTCGTGTTTTTTGTTTTTTATTGAGGTTATTTTTAATGGTTTTGCATTAGGTTTCTTTTTGTTTACCATTCGAGCCTTTGTTTTCCTAATGCTCTCTTGTGAGCTTTGTAATTTTTTTATATTTACTTATGGTTCCAGTTATTGGAGCACTCATACGCTTTTTTCTTTCCTTCTTCGATAGCTTTTATACTTATTTGTATTTTATACATTCTTTTATATTTAATTCTTCTATTGTTCTTCATGTCACTTCTCGTTTGAACCTTCTCTCTTCTGCTTTTGAATTGCTGCCTAAAGTTCAATATTCTCTTTCCGTAAGCTGGATTTTGTCGAGTATTTCGTCTGGGAAGTTTTCTCCTATCTTTTGTCATATCCTTTTGGCGCGTTCGTCCATAAAGATGTTTATTTGTTTTAGATTTGATGCAGAAGTCTTGATGGCATTCCTTCCCTCCTTCTGGATCGCGCAATGAAGCGGGTCGCTTTGTTTTGGACCCTCTGCATTTGCATGATCTTGGTCTTTGCCAAGGTCTGTAGTGGAATAATCGGAGAGGTTATAATTGGGCATACCTAATGCTAGGTATAATTTTCTTTTATTATTTGTTGATAGGTTATAGAACCTGTACAGGAATAATAGGACGGTCTCTGCATAGTTGACTTTTTCATTAACGTGTGAGCTGTATCCTCTTCTTGTGATCTTAAAGCCGAGGACTTTTCCTTCAGCTTCTGCTTTTGAATTGCTGCCTAAAGTTCAATATTCTCTTTCCGTAAGCTGGATTTTGTCGAGTATTTCGTCTGGGAAGTTTTCTCCTATCTTTTGTCATATCCTTTTGGCGCGTTCGTCCATAAAGATGTTTATTTGTTTTAGATTTGATGCAGAAGTCTTGATGGCATTCCTTCCCTCCTTCTGGATCGCGCAATGAAGCGGGTCGCTTTGTTTTGGACCCTCTGCATTTGCATGATCTTGGTCTTTGCCAAGGTCTGTAGTGGAATAATCGGAGAGGTTATAATTGGGCATACCTAATGCTAGGTATAATTTTCTTTTATTATTTGTTGATAGGTTATAGAACCTGTACAGGAATAATAGGACGGTCTCTGCATAGTTGACTTTTTCATTAACGTGTGAGCTGTATCCTCTTCTTGTGATCTTAAAGCCGAGGACTTTTCCTTCAGCATTGTAAGGATATATGATATTGTTAGCAGTGACTTGGTGCACTTTATATCTGTTCACTGGAATCACGCGGAACTTGTCCGTATTTGTTTTAATTTTATTGGCCTTTTCGAAATCGTTGATATTTTGGATTTCGCGAGCAGTTCTCTGCGCGAAATCTCTCGGGTTATGTCGTTCGCTCGTAATGATTTGAGAGATATCGTCTGCCAATTGGATATATATTGCGCAGTCATCCGTGGATTGGGGGAGATCTCGTGTATACATGGTATAGAGTGTGAAGCTGAGACACCCTTCCTGAGGGACTCCTGCATTTAATATGAAGGCTTCTCCGGTGAAAGAATTTATAGAAATTCTTTTTTTCCTTTCTGTAAAATAACTGCAGAAGATTCGCGGAAGGTCTGAATTCAGTCCAAGGTCAGCTATTTTCAGCTTCATTCCTGTCACCCATACTTTGTTAAATGCTTTGGCAACATCGCGGAGCGTAAAACCCCCTCTGTTGCATCTCGCAATTTCTATGGCAGGTTTTTCAGTGATGAGCCAGTTCTGTCTCGGTACCTCGATGTTTTCGGAATCCATGTTGGATGTTATTCTGCAATTCGTTACCTTCCAAGAAATTTCTAAGCCTATTTTTGAGGAGTTTTTCGAGCAGTTAACCAATAAACTCTAACAGTGAGATCGTTCGGTAGCTTTCGATGTGCCCTTTAGGTTTGCTAAGTTTTGGTAGAAATGTTATTCTCGCTGTTGTCAGCGCTGCTGGAAAGTGCCTTGTGTTTAAACGTTGTAGAATTTGAGTAATGATGTAAAAATGTTGTCTGGAGCGTTTGTTAAGTGGTGTTAGGTGATTTCACTTATTCCTGGGCTTTTCTGTTTGAATGATGAAAGGGCTGTTTTAAATGCTTCTAGAGTAAAGGGTCTTCCCTCGTTTTCTTGTGCTTGTTTTCGTCTGCCCGTGAGTGGGGACGGAGTTCGGTTTTTTTTTCCTCTAGTCGTTGTTTTACCCTTTGTTCGATAGTTACCTCATTATTCTAGGTTCTCCTCTTTGGCAATGGAGAAGATTCTTGACCAGTGGTTCTTGAAGCGGTTTTCGATCTCTCTGTCGTCGTTTATTGTAATTCCTCTTCCCTTCAAATGCACCTTTTCTTTGGGCTCGGAACCTTTAAATTTTCTAAATTGTTTCCAGAATCTTCTGGGATCTCTATCTACATATGTCTATCCTTTCAATGAGGTCATTCCAAGTTCAGTGATCATTGATCGATAAGTTCAGTTTAAATACACTTGGGAAAAGGTCTTTGAAGTCTACATTCTCTAAGATTATCAACAAAAGAACAGGTAGAAGGAACGCAACGTCAAGAAAAAGGCTCCCCACAAGCCACCATGGAAGACTACGAGAGTATGAAGATGGTTCTTCTTCATATCCTCCCCGGAAACGATAAACCCATGAGAGAGAAAACCATGCACACCATATACGCCGATATTAGAGTAATTCTACTGAGACTAAAATACCAATACAATGGATACGTTGTGATCTGCGACACATAGAAGGACCTAGACCTCCTCTTAAGTGAAGACGTAGCAAATAAACTGGCAAAAATTGGACTCGCACTTCGTACACCCCCAAAAGTCAAAACAAAGAAATCGGTAATCTGTCGACGCCTCGACCCATGTGTCAGAGCACATTCAGCCGCTGAGTTAAAAACCGAATAAGAAAAAGAACAAAACTAGGCTACCATCGAAAACGTGGTGGAGTTTAAAAACGAGAATGGTGAAGACCATACACACGTCTTCAAAGTCTTTTTCTGAACCACCGAAATGGCGAAAAAAGCTGCAGAGCACCGCCTCCTTGCATTCTACAAGAACATATCTCCCAACCAGATTGAAAGAGAAACGTTCATCTCTGTCCAGATGTGTTTCATCTGCTACGCCCTGGACCAGCACGCGACAAAGGAATGTCCATACAAAGGTGAAGCTTGCTCTGAATGTGCAAGTAATGACCAACGCTGATACCAGCGTAAAAACTCCGAAAAAAGGTGTCTAAACTGTGGGAATGGACACAGAACATTGGTAATATCGTGCCCAATAAAAAAAAACAAATAATAAAGAAAAAGAAAGCTTAAATAATCGAAGAAAAGGAAAAAAGAAATACTACTTATACCGTCGTTGCAGCAGGGCGAACAACAAGGTCACCTGCACCACAAACCACGAAAGTAATCATAGAAGGAAATATGCGACCAAATCTCATACTCTGTATTATACTCGCACATTTCGTGAACATCACAAAACCTAGATCCTATGCGACGAAACTAAATACAATGGTTGAAAAAAATGGCCTTACGAAAATGTGGTTTCCCGAGAACCCACCCTCAAGCGAGATATACAAAATCAATATGAAACCCACTGAGCAAGAAAATAACGCAGAAAATCAAGAACAAAGCCAAATGGAAACTGACCAGGAAATAAAGGAAGAAACATCACACGAAGAAATCACAAAAGCAAGCAGAGAAATTGTCAAAAAACTGGAAAAGGAAAAACAAAAGCAAAGGCCAAAGATAAAACACACAGAAACTGATATTAAAATACACGGTTCACATACGTCCCCACTCCCCCAAAACCTTCAAACAAAGAGAAATCGTTGACGGACTAGTAAAAGGAAAATACCAGTGGGATTATGACGCAGATGAGGATGAAACGGAAGTCCACGACGCCATTAAACAAGGAATAATTCTCATCGTCCCCAAATCATGCTACAACGTATCAAATGACAGGTTCAGAAAAAAAACCCGTACCGGCCGTGCTCCTTCCCCAGCCAGAACAGACAAAATAAAAAAAAAACGAAAGAAAAGCAAAAATTAAATCCAACATGTTCGAGTTTCAACGAAAATATAAATCCAATATACCAAAATAGAGAAATCACAAAAAGACGAATCGGACTACCGATATTGACAACCGGAAACGATAAAACAACCGAAATGGAAAAACCAAATTTGACTAACTGAAGAGATCATAAACAAAAAGTAAAAAAAATGAGAACCCGATGAAGAAAGGAAGATTAATATATAAATAATATATATATATATATATATATATATATATATATATATATATATATATATATATATATATATAATAGCTATAAAATTGCAGTAAAAGTATAAAACAAAAAATAAATAATAAAAAAAAAAAATACAAATGCTTAAATTAGCAAACGAAAACCAAGGCTTGAAGCTAAGAATACAAATTATAATTGCAAAAAAAGGCAAAGTAAATTAAAAAAAAAACCGCGAAAGTGTTTGCCAGGTAACCTGGCACAATTCATCATCCTCGTCATGGTATCATTTCCATATATATCACTCTCTACTCATAACCATTCCATCAACACATACACAATATTTCTTAACTATCCTATATTCTTCTCTCACATTCAATTTATCAATATATTTATCAAGAATATTACCGAGGATACAGTATAGAGCTGCTCGAAGCCTATAGAAAGAAATCACGAAGCCTTACTTTTATAAGGTTTATGCTGAAAAGCTTTGACATGCATGGTAGAGGAGGAAACCCGCTGAGAAGGAATTGAAGCCGTGGAGCTCGTCCAGACAACTTCATATGCTCCCACAGCAGTACAGCCCTGGTTTAGATAGCCTTTCTGCCACTATAAGGTCTTTAGAAGCGGCTTACCTCTGATGTCTCCTGAACCTTAAAAGGAAGCCCTACAGGGGGCGTAAATACGGGGGACCCATTCTGTGGTGGTGTGGTCAAGGCAGGAAGCAGTCACCGCGGTTGAGGCCATCATGGATGACCCCAACGGCGAGAAGCGTGTCCCACTCCGTGTCAAGGAGCGCTGTCAAAAGCCTGCGCGTGAACAGGTCTTTGAAATGCTATATTCAACGTCAGGAATCGTACTCTGTAGAGTGAAAGAGCAAGCATATGGCTATTTGGCGTTCTACAACATGAACCAAGATATGGATAATCTGCTGAGCGAAAAATCCAGACAAAACTTGAACAAATTGGACTCTTCCCGAAAATCTCTCCGCAAATAGCAGCGAAAAGACGAATATGTCGACGAATCGACCCATACGTCGGAATGCACACAGTAGAGGATATAAAATGGAAATTGAAGCAAAACAGGAATGGGCAAAAGTTGATGTGACACATAAATTTAAAAACCATGACGGCGAGGAATATATGCACGTTTCTAAGGTGACCTTCCAGACAACAGAAATGGCTGCGAAGGCATCTGAAAATGGGATGGTCATGTTTAACACCAAAGTCCCTGCCAGCTGCATAGAATGTGAGGTATTCGTCCCTTTGCAAATTTGCTTCTCGTGTTATGCTATGGAGAATCATTCCACCAAAGAGTGTAAATTTGAACGAAAAGTGTGTTCGAAGTGTGCGGAACACAGTCATCCGTGGAGAGAATGCACAAATCCAACTAAAAAAAATGTCTCAACTGCGGTAACTCACACCGCACACTTTCAATGGCCTGTTCACTAAAGAAGACTATGATTACCGATAAGAAAAAAATACCGATTGAGGAAAGAAATAAAAGAGCTATTACCACCTATGCACAGGCGGCGAAGCGAACAAAGCAAGAAAAGACTATGCTCCAGATAGACTAAAATATGAGATCTAATCTGATAATGTGCATTCTACACGCCCATTTCGCCAATGTTATGAAGCCTGGCAGCTACTCAACCGAACTTAATATGATGCTGGTCCACAACGGCCTCAAGCCGATGTGGTTTCCAGACAACCTACCCTCTAGCGAATTATTTCATGCTTAAATCAAGAGAATGACTGAAGCCGTACCAAGGTCTTGCTCCACTTCTCCAGACCCACGTTTATGTACATAATCCAAAAACTGCAGATAGAACTGACGCTCAAATGGACATAAGCCACACACCCGCGAGCGATGAACCAGAACCAATGGGATTCACAACATCTATTACACCAAGTTATATACATACCAAGAACTATGCAGCAAGATATATACATCACCGTCACCACTAATTTCGAAACTGTCTAACACCAAGTACTTCATTGAAGAAATAGTCTAAGAAAAATATAAGGGGGAGTTTGATACAGATATTAATGAAAAAGAATTACTTCAGGCAATCAGGCGAGGTCTAGTAGAGATATGCCCCGAATCTTGCTTCAACTTAAGCCAAGATCAATTTAAGAAGAAAAGGTCGGGAAGGGTGAGATTCCCAGCTAAAGAAAGAGGAGTAAAGAGAAAACAACCAAATATGAGTTAAACATGGATATTAACGTCAGATATATTAAAAAACTCAAAGTCTTCTCCTTCAACGTCAACGGATGGAGTAATAAAAGTGGTATATACCACGAGATAATAAGATCAGTATCCCCAGACGGAAAGAGAGAACATATAATAATCGATAATTATGTAGATCTATTGGTAAACTACTCGAGAAAAAGGTATGACGAGTGGCCATCGTGATCAGAGAAGGAATTAGATCCAAGGAAATACAAGACCTAGATGAATCTTACTTAGCTATCAAGATTAGCATGACATACGACGACATTAGGATGGCAGTTTGATACTAGCTACCAAGGCACCCATACTTACTAGTTGCCAACTCTATAGGGCTGTTTAGAAGGGAAGCATCAACCATCTTATTAGGAGATTTAAACGCCTGTTGCAGGAAAGCCGGATATACCACGGCGTAAAACGGTGCTGGGACTTCGTTAAGTCTTCTAATCGGTAGGGACATTGTACAAAGAAAAGGCCGCGATTTTAACACCTATCACACAGGAAGGTCTTCAACTACACCTGACATTGTACTAACGAATCACAACTTCTCACTTAATCAGGTGACTACTCCAAGCCCATATATCCCGTCCGATTACGTAAGCATGATAACGACCATTTCAACGTCTCCAATCCAGGTAAAGATCTCCAGACGTAGATGCTTAGTCAAAGCAAACTGGGCAGCATATAAAGAATATCTTCAGAACACATAGATAGGCCAGATGGATAGTGCTACGCTTGAGAACATCGACGAACAGTTTAATCACTTAGTAACAAAGATCGTGGAAGCCGACCGCATAACTGTTTCCTGAACGGAATACAAAGTAATTCCAGCTCCAAGGTGGGACAATAATATACTATATAAAGTGCATCAACTGGAGGCTCTCATCAACGAAATAAATAACTACGGAACACACAGCACATCGCTACAGGGAATTAAGAGGAATAGGAAACGAAATTAAGATACTTACTAGGGAGAACCTAGGCGAAAAATGGGACAATATTTTAACTGAAGTCAATACAAAAAGGGATCACAAGAAATTTGGGAGCCAATTAAAAAGGGTGAGAGGCAATCCACTTAAAAAATAGAATCACCATCAAAGTTAACGGCATCGAAATCACAGACAACCGTGAAATTAAATGTAACTTCAGGGAGTAATGGCGTAGTCGATTTCGAATAAACGAGGAGGAAAAAGAAAACTTTGATGAGAGATACGAGGAGGATGTACTTGCAAAATTAGGGAGCTAGGTGATGAACTCACGCCTTCCCCTTTCTAGAGGGAACCCGTCTCGCACAAGAGGAAGGGAGGCCCTTCACCCATGAGGAGTATGAGTCTGCCCTCAAGAACTTTAAAAAAAAACACCAGGAATTACCAGCATTACGAAAATGAGCCTAGTGAACTATCCCCGGAACATCAACGAGGCCATACTGGAGCTGTTTAATTCTTGCTTTAATGCTGGTTATTTCCCAGTCCAGTTCAAACGGGCCAAATTATTTTCCTGTTGAAACTTGGAAAACCAAGGAAGGACATAAACAGTTATAGGCCTCCTATTTCACTCTTGGAGATAATGGGCAAACTCTTTGAAAAACTCCTAAACAACAGACTAAGGAATTACTTAGATTCTAAAGAGTTGTATAATGATCACCGAAACGGCACTAGAACTGATTACTGAAAGAGTTGCTATCGCCAAGGTCAAGGACTTCAATGTAGATCTAGTGCTTCGCGATGTGTCCTCAGCCTTCGATAAAGTATGGCTACCGGCACTTAAAATGAAAATCAGAGATCTCGGGATGGAGCAGAATATAGTACGTATACTCTGCGACTACTTAGAAGACCGTTAGGCAATCTTAAAAATAAATAATATTGAAGGAAAGACCTTCGATCTGGATACAGGGGTGCAGCAGGGAGGATGCCTTAGTCCTACCTTATGCGCAATATACACATATGACCTGCCTCACCCCAATCTCGAATCAGCGCAATATATTCAACTGACGGCCGACATAACATAAATTGTTACCAGTAACTATCGCAACCCTAGAGATGTGGCCAACAAGTCGAGAGGAGATAGGAGAAACAAAACAAGATCAAAACAAATTTAAAATTATCTCAAAGGGACGACGAAAAATAGAAGAAGTTCTGGTGCAAGACGCAAACTGAGCATACTCCAGAGATGGCTGAGTACTTGGTCTCAAATTGACAAACGGGTATGCGGCGCACTTCATAGAAAAAAAATGGTGAGGTCAAGAGGGCATTAGAGTCGCTGTTCTGTTTCAGGCTGCTTTTGCCACAGAACAAAAAGAAACTATATATGCTTCTGGTGAGCCTACTATTGCTATACCCCGCTATTCCCCTGTATGTTTCAAGCAAGACACTGATGAGAAAAGCCTAAGCGATTCAAAATAAAGCAACAAGATATATAAATAATGTTACCCTTCAGGACCGGATTCCATCGATATTACTTAATGAAATTACCGATATTGAACCAATAAATATTACCCTGCACCAACTCGCAAAAGATATATGGCAAAAGATAGACCAATGCTTACCAGAAGAAGTTACCTAACAAATAAATCTGGAAGAAGAAGACCTACTGGATTTACACTTTAAACAAGACTTCGCAAGTAGCCAGCCACAGACGTGGCAGGCGACCTACCCCATTTTTAAATGATAATGATACTAAATTAAAGTAAAGTCAAGATAAAGATAAAAATAATGAAAAGATGACAAAATTTAATAACAGTGAAAAATGAAATGAATAACAAAAGGAATAATGAAGCGACAAGCTCTCTTAACTTACACAAGAGGTTTGTCAATAAAAACAAAGGCCCGAAAGCTAGACTCATATATTTAAGTGATCAAGGAAACAAGAGGAAAAAAAGAGGCAAACAACTGAGGTTACCAGACAACCTGGTACATCTTCTTCTCTTCCTATAAACACTTTTTCTTACCTATCTCTGTTATCTATCCTATACACATTTTTCCTTCTTAAAACGTTGATGATCGTTGATTTATCAATATAGCCCCAGATGATGAAAATTAAAGTAGCTCGGGCCTAAAATAAATAATAATAAGTTAAAATGATCTGGTACAATCCCTTTCCCCTTAAGAAATTTTCACGTATGAAAATTTCAAAAAAGTTATTAAGAAGCTATAAAATGCATCTTCTGCTGTAACAAAACCATTCATATATATATATATATATATATATATATATATATATATATATATATATATATATATATATATATATATATATATCATGAGCCCGAAAGAATGATGAAATAAATCTAACTTCATCGCAGGAATATGAAAACGGAATAATTTTTCTTCGGAAATAGTTATTTCTTACTTCGAAAAAATCCGAGCTGGGGTGGGATTCGAACCATGCACATTGAGGGAGCGAGCAACCGCTTTGATCCCCAATTAGTTTTCTTTCTCCTTCTCGTTCGACCATGCGAAGCGTGCCTTAAAAAGCTTGTCTATTTGGAAGATTTATGTGTTCCGCGTAGCCGAGGGGTCTAAAGGGCGGTTTAATTAAGATCAGAGCGGTTGCTCGCTCCCTCAATGTGCATGGTTCGAATCCCACCCCAGCTCGGATTTTTTCGAAGTAAGAAATAACTATTTCCGAAGAAAAATTATTCCGTTTTCATATTCCTGCGATGAAGTTAGATTTATTTCATCATTCTCTCGGGCTCATGAGATATATATATATATATATATATATATATATATATATATATATATATATATATATATATATATATACCAGGCGCAATGCTTCGCTACTACGATTATGAGTAAAATTTTAAATCTAAAAAAAAGCAGCCATGGTTACATTTTTATAAATTTTCTGAACTTCGCCAATTATAATAATTTTAAAAATGAACTCTAAACTAAATTTCCTCCCTTTCAAAATATCACGTTGCTAAAATATAGAGTTATAGAAGAAGAAGATATATAAAAATATATTTTCTAAACTTCACCATTTGTAATTCTTTGGGTTTTAAAAATAACTTTGATAAAAAAACATAAGTCTTAACCAAACTAAGATGAAATTATTATTCAAATACTCCAAAAAATCCCCTTCTGAAATTATAGAGCTAGTGATGCTATATATATATATATATATATATATATATATATATATATATATATATATATATATATATATATATATATCCTCTCTCTCTAAAGAACAAGTGGCACCCTTTGCCACCAACTTTCCGGCATTGCTATGCTCAGGTAAAACGCGGAGCTCCTTACTTCTGGAGAAAACAGACCTAAGACAGATCCCTCCTGCGAACCGTGCCTTATTCAAAACCATAAACATTTCCTTTGAGACGCCCCTGAAAAGGAAAACACAGGAAATGATAATTCAACTTTTTCCCTAGATGCCCAAAAAGATGGACACACAAACATTCCGTTGCAAGCCCATCCACAACTGATATTGTGTTCGTATCGTGACGCCCATCAATTCATTGGAATAATTCTGACTCCGCCTCCTAATTTCGGTATATTAGGCAAAATTGAGCTCTTTTGATGAGACTTCTTGACATTATTTCATATTACCTGTTCAAAATTATCACAATTGGTACATTATAAATGAATTTTAAAGGATACAATTAGAATTTGACCCCCAAAAGTGAACATATTGATTTTTATCTTCAATTTTTTTACATTTTTTATTTTTTTTATAACGTAATCTGTTATTTAATTTCTTAAAAATAATTTTAAAAATCTATATCTATAAATTCATCGTTAATCTCCTAAATAAGTGAATTAATAATACATCTTTTAGCCAAATTTCATTAACGTTTTTTTCGCATTTTTTAGTAATCTAAAAAAAATATAATAATCCTATATTCATCAACAACCAGCTTCAAAATCATCTTCATTAGGGGCCCGAAGGCTCAAAAGCCCTTTTTGAATTGCAAAACATCATAATTTTTCGAAAGGAAGGAATTTCACATTTCAAATATCCGAAAACCCTAAGATATCGGTTACCATAGTGACGAGTGCTATCAAGAGGTTCGAAGAAACAAGTATACAACAAGTTCGACCAGTGGTTTTCAACCAATGTGCTGCAGGAGCGATCAAGTAATCATTTTTAAAATGCCTAAATTGCAAAATCATGTATTTCAAACATTTCTAAAAAGTCTAACGACTCTTGAAATTATTTTGAAACCTAAAGACAACATAAAAACAGAGAAAAGAGAAACATTGCAGACAGTGAATGGAGAAATAAGATTTGCCTTTTCAACTTTACGCCCAATATTGAAGGATTATGTTATATTTATCAAGCTCAAATATCCTTTAAACTTTTAAAGGTAAGATTTATTTATTTTCAATTTCTTATGTATTATTTCGTTTAATTAGGTTAAATGTAAATAGTGTTTAATTTTTAGGTGTTTCCCACGTAATTAAGTATTTATACCTAAATTATTTTATTTAAGGGAGGGGGCCACGGCTGCTTCTCAATAGCAATTAGAGTGTCACTATCATCAAAGGTTGAAAACCACTAAGATAGACATTACTCGCAGAAGTACAAATTGAAGGGGAGACGGATAGTCTCGTGTAGTGTATAAGGCTTCAGGGTTTCATCTGATGGAGTGATAATTAAAACTTCATGAGTGTTTTACTTCTTGTAATTTTGTTTTGTTTACCAATCTCTAATTTGTGTGTGGAATAAAAAAAAACGGGCGTCATTTCCACACTTTCAATGTCATCATGGCTATAAAATTTGCGTCTGGTGTGTGGAAATGGGTGGCAGTATGCTGCAGAATTGCGCTACAATTCCGCCTCGGCTCCCAAGCTCCCCCTGGCGGGCGAAAAAATATGCAAACTACATTTTTGGCCGGTGACAAGCGCCTCTGTCGTGATAAATGATCACAATCAATCTCCAACTCAGTTTCCCCGAGCTGAATTCTTTATTCGGTAATTCTGCAGACGCGTACACAACATACACACAATCTCGCTCCGGGACACACACCAGGAGCGAGCGGAGACAGACAGAGGGAGATGCACAGAATCATAAACATCGCACACGCAGATGCTGAGTACACGAACATCGACACACCCGCTTGCACTAAGCACATGACGGAAGAAAGAGGGAGATGGACAATCTTATGGCTACCTCACGCGCCAACCAATCTGGTTGCAAAGAAAGAAAACGACAGGAATTATAGCAGTGAGCTGGTGAAATGGGATAGATTTAGAATTACTTAAGCAATGAATTGAGGATAAGAAGCATAATATAGTCAATCATAACCTACATTTAACAGTGTAAACAGCAACATTGTATTTGTATACAACCTTGTATTTGTGTAAAACATTGTATTTATATAAAATATTGTATTCGTATCAAACATTGTATGTTTATACATTGTAATTGTATGCAAGATTATATTTGCAGAGATTGTATTTTCATTCAACATTTTATTGTATACAACAATGTATTTGTATTCAACATTGTATTGTACAAAACATCGTATTTGTACATAACATTTTGTTTGTATAAAACGTATTCGTATGAAACCTTGTATTTATATACAACATTGTATTCGTGTAAAACATTGAATACATCATTATATTTGTATACAATATTGCATTTGTATACAATATTGTATTTATATTATGAAACATTATATTTGTATACAACATTGTATTTATGTAAAACATTGTATTAGTATCGACAGTATATTTGTAGAAAACATTTTATTGCTGAAAAACATTGTATTTATGTAAAACATTGTATTAGTATCGACAGTATATTTGTAGAAAACATTTTATTGCTGAAAAACATTGTATTAGCATACAAAATTGTATTTGTGTAAAAATTTTATTTTTTAGACATTTTGGGGGATAGACAAAATTTAATTTGTAAGCAACATTGTATTTACATAGATTGTATTTGAATTCCACATTGTATTTGTAGACAACTTTTATTTATATACAACATTGTATTTGTATGCATCCTTGTATTTAAATACATTGTATTTGTATAAAACAATGCATTTGTATACAACACTATATTTGTGCAAAATATTGTATTTGTATAAAAAATTGCATTTGTGTAAAACATTGGATTTGTATAAAACATTGCATTTGTGTAATTGATTGTATTTGCATACAATATTGAATTTGTATAAAAAGTTGTTTTTTTTTAACATTGTATTTATATGCAGCATTGTATTTGTATATAACATTAAATTTGCGTACAAACATATATGTATGCATCATTGTACTTGTATTCAGCATTATATTTCTATACAATATAATTGTATACAACATTATATTTGTTTCAAACAATTTTATCTGTATATCTCATTGTATCCGTATCCAAAAATTGTATGTGTGTAAAACATTATATTTGTATACAACATTGTATGACAGTTACGAGAGAGACAACTCTAAACAAAGACCCTGACTACAAAATGCGGTTACGATATTTTTGGCAAATTTATTCCTTTGATTTAAAAATAAAATTTCGTGACTTTTTCTCTTTATTTTATTCGCCATGAATTCTTCTTAATTTGCAATTTATTTAGAATTTGATTAATTAAAGGAAACCTTAATTATCTACCAGTAACTTGAATCTTCAAACTTGGTCCAATTATTCATCTTGTTAATTTATGGTTGTGTCTCTGCTTGTGTACACATATTGCGAACGTTTGTGAATATTTAGATGTACATTCAAAAGCACGGTCGTTTCTCGTCCTTCTTGATTCTTAAGGACCATCGAATGTACTTGGGTCTTATAGGGTTAAAATATAGATAACCTTTGTAGGGATAATAAGGAGATTCCCTCATTTATTTGGCGTAACTAACGAGGGCATTTTGACATGAATATTCCTGAAAATAGTGATGTTGGGGGAAGTGAAAAGGTAAGAAAGGCTTATAGTTCAAGTAGATCGGTGTCAGGTCTTGAGTTCGAGTCCCATTAGAAAATATCAATTTGAAACAGCACTTAGCAAAGTTAAGCTTGATCGAGTGTGGTTAGTTGCCGGGGAGAGTCAGGATACGGGTTGACTGCCCTGTTACTTCCATACGATGTAAATCCCCTTGGTTCGGATCCCACGTTAATCAGTAGGTCCACCAAACAGAAATAAAATGCTTCGAGACGCCTGAAAATCAATGAATTAGAGTTAAAAATAATACCCATCTTTTTTGATGGGAAAAATATGTGAGGAAGATGGACTAAATGGATGTACGATGTGGAGTGTAGTTAGGAAGAGAGTGGATATCAAATAAATGTAAAGGAGTCCAGAAATAATTGGAATTAGGGCAGGAAGATCAGGAAATTTGATTGGAATTTTGTTTGGAGAGTTGCGTAGAAGTGCGATGAGAATGTGTGGTAATCTGGCCTAAGGGGCAGAAATGTATTTAGAAAAGCGATTTTAACTCATACAACAAATTGAAGCAAACCATGAAAGATGGTCCACAACCACAACAAATTTAAACAAATCATGAAAGATGGTCCACAAACACAACAAATTGAAGGGAGCCATGAAAGATGGTCCACAACCACAACAAATTGAAGCAAACCATCAAAGATGGTCTATGTCAGAAAATTAGCGCGCGCGCGCGCGCGAGAGAGAGAGAGAGAGAGAGAGAGAGAGAGAGAGAGAGAGCGTGTGTGATCGAGTCACAAGAAAGGGATTTCGAGCGAAGGAGCCCTGCTTCCAGACCGTCGGGAAACTTCCGGAGCCATAACACGCCAGAGCCCCGTCCCGTTTATGGTGTTACGACCTTCACCGCCGATCCCCGCCATCGAGGCTGTGGGACCGAACCGATAACGCTTCCGTCGGCAAACATTAGAACTTCCGGTGTAGTAATATATATTCTCCTTCCCGAGAATAATCGAGGAAGTATTCTTAGAGCTTTCGGGTCGCGAGCTATCCCCATGTTGCTTCCAAGTAAGCAAGCTCATGCACTACAGAATGTATTCACGCGGCATCATAAGAGGTCTTTGGAATCATTCATCGACGACGCGCAATCGTCGAGCGACAACCCCCGGTGCTATTTGGTCTCGCAGCAGGAATTCATATTCGGAACGACGAAAACTACGTCTGGAATATCGCGCTCTACCCCACTTACACGGCGAAATACCTTCCCCCGAGGACCCATACTCGTGTTCTTCTGCAGAAAATCGTAAGACTTACATTTTCTTTCATCGTCGAAGAGTAGTGACGCTCTGCGACTCACCTCGGGATCTCCTCCCGGTGCCTCTCAGGTAGTTATTGTAACAATTATTGATCCTCGTAAGGCTAATACTTACCTCGCAGTCACCTCCCGCTTTCATTCGGGTAATTAGTGTACTTATTGAGCCTAGTATGGCTAAGACGAGTCCTACTTGTCATTTCAATTTCATTAATTTAGTAAACGCTCTTAACTAAATTGCCTGTAAAATATTCTGTAAATATCTATTGTTGTTTGTATAAGATTAAAAGATTATCTTTGTTTTTCCTGTTTAAATCTTCCAACCACCAAAGTATAATTAAATAGTAGCAATACCGACCAACGATTAATTCACTCTCGCCATTTAAAATGCCATCGCACTCAAAGAGGAAATCTTTTCCTAATTTGGGGCTGTCGTCTCCCCTCCCCTGCATCTTTGGAGGGAAGACAAACGGGTCGGGATCGGGCTACCTGAATTCTACGACAGTCCACAACCACAGCAAATTGAAGCAAACCATCAAAGATGGTTCACAACCACAACAAATTGAAGCAACCCATGAAAGATGGTCCACAACCACAACAAATTGAAGCAACTCATAAAAGATTGCTGTCCACAACCCCCCAAAATTCAATCAAACCATTAAAGATGGTCCACAACCACATCAAATTAAAGAAAACCATGAAATATGCCCCACAACCACAAGCAATTGAAGGAAGCTATGAAAGATGGTCCAAAACCACAACAAATTAAAGAAAACCATGAAAGATGCCCTACAACCACAACAAATTGAAGGAAACCATGAAAGATGGTCCAAAACCACAACAAATTGAAGCAAACCATTAAAGATGGTGCACAACCACAACAAATATTACAACGAAACCAAGATAGATCACAACCATAAAAAATATTGTAACGAAAACAAGATAGTCCATAACCACAGCATATACAACAACCAAAACAAGATGGCTCTTACGCTTAACACACTACAACAAAAACAACATAAAGAAACAGCAATAAAGTCTTCATATACAACATAGAACTAAAACGCGTGCAACCACAAATTAGGTAATTTGATTTACTAAATAATTGCTCCCTTTATTACAAATCTTTAATCTTTCGTTACGTGATTACAGAGTAGTGAATGAAAGGTTCATGGTGGGATGTAATCTCAGATTAAGTCACATGGAATCTGCGATTGATTAGTTAAAACTAGTCAAACTCAATGATCCCACTATAATATCGAGGATTCTTTCGAGTGTAAGAAACATGTCGCAGTGGTTGTGAGGTAATATAGAGTAACCCTATCATACAGAGTCAGACCGCTATCAATTTACCTCAGTAAATGTTTGTTCGAACATTCGGATCATTATAGGTACTTGGAATTTGAAATTGTCTTCTTTCTTCCCCTCTTATTTTGTCAGATGTTCGTACAAGGAGAGCAGATTTGATAGTGTGAACTTAGATTTTACAACATATGAAGAATTCACTCTCTCCCCCCAGTGTTCCTAAGCATAAAAAAAAACCCTCTTCCAATTCGCATAAGTTTCCATCTAAAGAATAGCCACCACCCTATAGTTCAGTGATATATATGTGGTTCGCTTGGTGTTATTGCCTCACAATTATGTGAACTCTATCCA
This sequence comes from Ceratothoa steindachneri, assembly GCA_963969495.1. NCBI lineage: Eukaryota > Metazoa > Arthropoda > Malacostraca > Isopoda > Cymothoidae > Ceratothoa > Ceratothoa steindachneri. The sequence continues at coordinate 205,012,062 of OZ018317.1, read as the reverse complement.
ATGAATCGCAAGTCAAATGTGTGTTGTTGTTTTTTTTTGCTGTGTATGGATCTTTATTACTCAAAATAAATCTATTCTTATTCCTCGAAAAGCGGATGAGTAACAATTTTGGTCCGACTTCGGTTGTTATGGGAACAGGACAAGACAAAGCTAACCGGTGAATGAAAATTGGAAATATGTCAAATAAGATTCAGGCGGTTGATCAGAACTAATCGCGGGTGGAACAAATTCAAAATTTCTCTTAGATATATATATATATAGATATATATATATATATATATATATATATATATATATATATATATATATATATATATATATATATATATGAATCCATTAAACCATATTAAAATAGAAAACGGAATATTTTTTCCTTGCAGTAATATATACATTTGTATATCTGCCACGCGTTTAACTATTCCTCATTTATTCTTTGAATTCCCAATTAATTTTCTATTTCTTTCATAGTCTCCGTTCTCTGCGTAGCGTAGTGTACTAACAGCATACTTTTAACTGTGATCAAAGCGGTGCTCGCTGCCTCAGTGTGCCTGGTTCGAATCGCTTCCCTGCACGGATATTTTCGAAAAAAGGTAATAAAAATATTACTGTAAGGAAAAATTCTTCCGTTTTCTCTTTCAATGTGGTTTAATGGATTCATTTTTATCATTCTCTCGCGCTACTTTGATATATATATATATATATATATATAATTAACAATAAAGATGATTTTCACAACCTATGGTGGTTTGAAGGATGAATTACAAATGACTACTCTCGTACATAGATGAAAGGTGACTTATCATCGATCGAAACTAATGAATACAGGTTGACAAAAAGTTGATACATGAAAAATAATGAAATTTGAAAAGGGTCTTCGTGGGAGGCATCTTTTCATTGAAAATAATGAATAAGAACTTAGATGAATGAATTCGCCATGATGGCATATATACACCGTATCTCCAGCGATAAATAGAGCTGAAGAGGAGGGGTTAGGTGGTGAATAGAGGATTAAGCGATTCCTAGGCGATGGATGAGTAAGATTAATGTGTTTTTTTTTCGATGTGTATTTTTATTATGGTGGAACTCAGATTACACCTTATAATTTTCTTTGCTACGAGGTATGAAAAATAAAGTTTGTGGCGTCAACTGATGGGTGAGATTGCGTGCATGTTTTAAGATTCTTATATGTGTGTTTGTATTAATGTTTGTTTTTGCGCAAGGCCTTGTAAGGGCCTGTATGAAACTGGCACTTGTATATCAGGATCGAAGAAGTGCAAGCTTTAGTTCAGGTTCTTTGGAATAATGGAACCCTGCGGCATCAGTTTTCGTGGGATGAGGGGTTTGACCTAGTTCATCTTATCCTGGTCAAGACAAACTAGTTATGGCAGGGGTCATTCACTGGAGTGGTGAAGAGGTCGCCAGGAAGACGAAGACGACAGCCATATGTTCTTTTATATGGTGGAAATTCGCTATCGGCTTTGGCAAGTTCCGTAACACCATATGAACGGCAAGCAAATAGTTTAGCCACATAGTTCGTACAAAAGAACAGACTTCCACAGGTACAAACTTCCCTATGGAATGACGTAAGATATCATTTTCCTATTTTTATTCGTTAGGGCCCATATATCCCTTGATTATTCCATTGTATTTTTTATTCCTTCCGTTTATCTATGTTCTTTTTCGCCATTTCACCTCAACATGCCAGTCCACGTAGAGGCACCTTTTCCTTCCTTTTTTACCTTACATTTTGTAAACTTGGCTATTCTCAAGAGATCGCCCATGCATCATGTAGCCTCCAACTCCAATATAAGCAGCCACCCCGTTGCCTTTCCTCACCTTTGAGATGGGCTGTGCGTCTACCTAAAAGACCTCAGGGGAGCTTTCGACAACGCACATTCGCGTGTTTTGAAAATAAAAACAACTTCAAAACATCTAAACAAAATAAAAAGATGAACTTTTAAAGGATGATAGTTGGAGTTGGGGAGGAATATGGTCATTCGCCGATCTATCCTTAAATAAATGTTTAATATTTTATACAAAGTAGTTCGATCTTTATTCGAGCGAGTAATAAAGTATAGGCTCACTGCAATTACTGAGAATAAAGCTAGCCGTAGCAGAACCACAATATTATATCATCTTTATAACCATTTTTTTTTTAGCCTATTACTACGATTACCATTCAAACAAAAAAGTTAGTAGTTAATTATTAGTTATGATAAATCAGAAACCGCGGATGCGTCAAAAGTTCATGAATTTGCTCCAAATTTCACCTAGAATATGAATCATAGCCGCCGTTTATTTACTTCTGCAAAGAAAGACTCAAAACTGTAATCTCTGGGATACTAAAATAACCCTTAAATCATTTTATATTAAGAATCAAAGTGGTTTTATATTATTGGGTTCTACATGTCACCCTACGACGTTACAGGTTTAAGTATTCATCACTCCGAAACGGTGAGCTGCCTTCGTCTGATGATGTGGTGAAGAGAGGATTGCGATTTACTGAAGACTACCGTTTAAATTAAGCCCCGCGAAGGGGCTACGAGCTCTCGTCATCAGAGAGGATTATGGCTTTAGACTCATACGCTGATACCACCGCGTTGGTAAGTAGCTCCACAAACATCGCGACACCGCTATCATTCCCTTCCCGCCTCCACTGCTTTACATACTAACTCTTTCTCTCTCCAGTTGCCTATAGGGGTACCCCTGCACACATACCCTACGTGGGGACCCACGAATGGATTTATGATAACTGGTTCGGGTCAAAACACAAAACTATCCTACTCTCGACGAGGATCAACCCCTGGGGCCTTAGGACTCGTCGATAATTATCATTCTAATCTTTGTGTTCATTTTTTTACATATATATTGGGTTTCTATATATTTATACAAATGTCCATATATTTACAACATAAGTTATTACAATAACGCTGTCTCTCTACTCATCTCTTCACACAACATAACCCCACGTCTACATAACTCGCCGAATAGGTTTCATTCCACACTCCCCTGACTCGGAATGATGGCTCTCCCTTAGGCCACTAAAGATTCGTTGTTGGGTGGCTGGTTGCAAATAAGTTCTACCGTTAATCTTCTCTCAACGGTAAATATATAGATTGGCGACGCGAACGATGGCACGTAAACATTTCGTCCGTGTTCCAATATGTTTCACGTTTTGGGAGTAAATTTAAGGGGACGGCTCGTGTGGGGTTAAACACAATGGGGGACCACCCTACGATGATCCTGAGTTTCAATCAATTGGGGGAGGGGGTGGGGTCTGGGGGGCACAGACCCCCAGTATAGCGTTTTTCGTTTTGTTAGTTTCGGGCATTTTTCTAAAAAAAAAATGGCGCTGGGTATAATTCAAATAGGACTCCAACGCGCATGAATATTCAGGCAGGGGTGAACGAAATATAAACAAACAAAAATCCACTTTTTCGACCGAGCCGCCAATCTACATATTTACCCCCCCCCCCAACATCATTTAACGAAGACACGGTTCCTAGTGCCCTGGTGCTTGCTAATGATTGTCCATCTGATCTTTATGTAAACGTCATTACTCGCCTCCTTCCTCAATGTAAGAAAAGGAGCATTAATAAATATATAATTTAAAATAATTGGGGAAAGACATTAAAAATATTCTTACAGTTATTACAATCCATTCATGTAAGTAATTTAAAGCTAAATTTCTCATTTTTGTTAATTTTGCTAATGAGTTGTCATTGTAAAAGAACAACCTCTGACTAACCCTCCTCCCCCCACTTTATCGGAGACCATGTACGATGGTATCGCGCCATGAACAACGTCACTGGCTGTTCGAACATTCACGAATTTTAGACTCCTGAGCGATGAGGAAAATATTCCCCAATCCTGCGAACTCGTCCCAAATTCCCCCCCCCCCCTCCCGGTGACGGACGGGGCAAAGAAGAGCCACTGTTTCCCGCACCTTGCTGCTAAATGATGAATCGACTCCGCCTCCGGATTAAGATGCCTGGAGCTTGTGACTCCTTTCTCCAAACTCCCCCTTTCCCCTTCAGAATCAGGCATACAAATACTCGGGTTATATTGTAGTTCGATGAGTCCAGCCCGCACTTCAAGGCCATCCTCATCGTCTCAGGTCTAAGTAAGTCCGGTGAGCGTTCGTCAGACAGCAAGACTTTCTTCGCCGTGATTCTACCCCAGTCAATCGGTAATTTCTGTGAATGGCAAGCCTTTGAATTTGCACAACACTCTCCCTTCGTTTAATCGAACCGAAGAAAATCCCCATCGATTACCTTTGAGGAAAGGAAGTTTCCTCTTCTAGTGGAATTACGAGCAACAAAAAATGAATATAAGAGTTTGAATTAGTACTAATTCATTCTCCATATGCTTTACCTCTCCTACACCTCTGACTTCTGTCCTTTACACGTTTTTTCAGCTAGCTTTGAGTGGACATCTTGGTTTTGTTGGTAGGTAATTCTGTAATCTGCTCTCGGCCACAACACTAGCTATGGACCTATGGAAATTCATAATAATTGACCCCACTTTGCGCCTCCTTGCTTCTAGAGATTTTGGAAACCTACCCATATAACTTTATATTCATTTTTGCTATTCGTATAGTCCCAAAGTCAAACCTTCCGTTTTTTCCTCTATGTTTTTTACGGGCTTTACGAGTTGTTAGTCCTTAATATATGGATTCTGAATTCTCCAATATCTTTGAAATTGGCCATAAACTATGTTACCCTTATCTCTTTCTTCTAAACTGTCTTTCTTCTACAAAAAAGTCCTTTTATAATACAGCTCCTGCTCTTCCTTAAAATTTAAAAAACATTTTGGTTTTACCCTTCTCTGTTTGTTTCATTGACCTTCCCAGTCTTTTAAAAAACTTTAACATTTCAGTTGCTTTCAAATACGAGACAACTATAAAAAAAAAAATTCTAGTTCACAATAATTATAATAATTTTGGGGGAGTCTATTCGGTCGAATGTTATGTTTGTTCAAGTAAATATTTGGGCAGACAGGAAAGCAATTATCTGTCCGTATTAATCAACATAAATACAATGTTAGGAGAGGTGTAAATAATAGGGTGTTTTTTGTGCATATGTCCGAACATAACCACTTAATTAATTGGAATTAGGAAAAATTTATTTTTCGCTCAAATGACTCAATTAAAAGAAACCTTGTTGAATGTTCATGTATAAGCCAATTTAATAACTTTGACATTTCCCCTGGCCTTTTTAAAATTGATGTTGTTATGAAAAAACTCATTCTTATATTCCTAATTTTTTTTCAGTTTTCATTTTTATGGGAACCCGATGTGTCAATTTAGTTATTGCATTGATTTTGTATTAACATTATTATATTTCTCTTCCTCTCTCCTTGTCCCTCTCCCATTCGTTTCGTGTCTCTCCTAATTGGTAAATATGTAGATTGGCGGCTCGAACAACGAGACGTACTATTTCGTCCGTGTTCCAAAATGTTTCACGTTTTTGGAGTAAATTTAAGGGGACGGCTCGTGCGGGAGCTAACAGAATGGGGGGGACCACCCTACCATGATCCTGAGTTTCAATCAATTGGGGGGGTCTAGGGGGCACAGCCCCAGTATATAATCCTAATTGCTTATAGAATAATGCTCTAACGTTTACAGAAGTGAATGATTTAACCAAAAATGGCGTAAGTAAACAGCGTTTTTCGTTTGTTTAGTTTCAGGCATTTAAAAAAAAAAATGGCGTCGGCTATATTTCGAATAGGACTCCAACGCGCATGAATATTCAGGCAGGAGTGAACGAAATATAAACATACAAAAATCCACTTTTTTAGGCCGAGCCGCCAATCTACATATTTACCTCCTAATCGCCCTCTTTAGATTAACGTTTTATTCCTTAATCCTTTTAACCCCTTTTTCTCTGTTCTTGACTCTTTCTTGCCTCTCGATTTGACCTTGCTATCTGTTATAGCTAAATCTTAATGTGAATTTACCCGTCCCTCTCCTACTTCCTCATTGCTGATTTCTTGTCTTAGAGGCGGTCCTTTATCTTTTACTAGCTTATATATACCCTTATTATATTAATTTCTCCTGTACTTATCATTGACAATGAACTGAATAAAGTTCGAAAGTACTTGGAAGCACTTTTTCATTTTTCCTGTGGAACATTGCATATATATATATATATATATATATATATATATATATATATATATATATATATATATATATATATATATATATATCCTTCGAAAAGAGAGTAATTGGCACAATCACCAACATGTCTCCTGTCTCGCTGCCAAGCGTCGCATCAGTTTGTGTAACAGCGTCACAAGAAAAGAGAGTCCCTTATAAAATTCAATTGCGGACGTCTTCGATTCAGTTCCATTTTCATGTGAAATTAGAGTAGGAATCAAAAAGGCCCCTCTTGAAACTCACATGGCCTTTTTTTCCATTACCATGAAATTGATTACTGAATTTAAGTCCAAACTTGCGACACCGTTTTCATGTTGGGTTATTAATCTGGACTGGATCCACAAATCTGGTGACGCCGCGTGAAGTGACCTTTCGTAGTGAGACCCCCCCTTTCCCCTCCCAACCCCCGCAAGAGCAATTAACGAAAGAAGCGGCACTTCAGCCCAGCAAGAGAGAGAAATTGCCACAATTTCAGACCTGTTTATCTTTATATTTCTTTTTTATGCCATATTTGTATTCTGCTATTCAGAGTTATGTAATAATATAGAATATAAATAAAACAAGTTTTTTTAAAACTTGCGATTGAATGTATCTTATATGATACATGTCTAAAAAACAGGTAAATCTCAAAAATAATTATTAAATTTAGTTTTATACCTTGGCAAATGTCCAAAAATCACAATTCATAGTTTTCTGACGTGGGGAAAAATATTCGGATCTGAGAGAGTCGGTGCTCACTCCTTTATGAGATGCTGTTTACTGCTCACTCCTTTATGAGATGCTGTTTACTGCTCACTCCTTTATGAGATGCTGTTTACTGCTTACTCCTTTATGAAATGCTGTTTACTGCTCACTCCTTTATGAGATGCTGTTTACTGCTCACTCCTTTATGAGATGCTGTTTACTGCTCACTCCTTTATGAGATGCTGTTTACTGCTCACTCCTTTATGAAATGCTGTTTACTGCTCACTCCTTTATGAGATGCTGTTTACTGCTCACTCCTTTATGAGATGCTGTTTACTGCTCACTCCTTTATGAAATGCTGTTTACTGCTCACTCCTTTATGAGATGCTGTTTACTGCTCACTCCTTTATGAGATGCTGTTTACTGCTCACTCCTTTATGAGATGCTGTTTACTGCTCACTCCTTTATGAGATGCTGTTTACTGCTCACTCCTTTATGAGATGCTGTTTACTGCTCACTCCTTTATGAAATGCTGTTTACTGCTCACTCCTTTATGAGATGCTGTTTACTGCTCACTCCTTTATGAGATGCTGTTTACTGCTCACTCCTTTATGAGATGCTGTTTACTGCTCACTCCTTTATGAGATGCTGTTTACTGCTTACTCCTTTATGAAATGCTGTTTACTGCTCACTCCTTTATGAGATGCTGTTTACTGCTCACTCCTTTATGAGATGCTGTTTACTGCTCACTCCTTTATGAGATGCTGTTTACTGCTCACTCCTTTATGAAATGCTGTTTACTGCTCACTCCTTTATGAGATGCTGTTTACTTCTCACTCCGTTATGAGATGCTGTTTACTGCTCACTCCTTTATGAAATGCTGTTTACTGCTCACTCCTTTATGAGATGCTGTTTACTGCTCACTCCTTTATGAGATGCTGTTTACTGCTCACTCCTTTATGAGATGCTGTTATTTATTATAAATAAATAATAGGGGAAGGATAAAAATTAGCTTCCGCCCTCCCCCCATTTTTATCCTGGTTCCACCATTGCCCTGGTTCATTCAAGTAGAATTCCATCTTCATTTACAAAGGATCACAAGCAATTAATTACCACAACATCTAAATGTCACTTAATGACCGGTATTATACATCCTCATTTCCTCTTCCATTTCAATTTAATAATTAATCTTAAGAATTAAAAATTGTTAAACGGAGATACTCAAATCATGACCTGTGTTGTTAAGTGTAATGATTTAGCACCCCTAGTGTGGTTGTACATATAACGGACCTACTACTCATTGCTCTACTTTCAGAGTTTAGTAATTTTTATGTCAAAGAATGGCAATTGTAAAATTAATGCAGTGACTAGATTGAGTGTTCTCACGTCATTCATACCTCAGATAATAACAGAAGGTTCACTATGTGCACACAGAACCAGAAGAGTCCTTTGCGTATCCAGACATCATGAAATGTATTCACTTCCGTACCCACTATAAAATTCTTCTCATCACCTACAAGGCACTAAACCTTGAGGCTCCACCTTATCTCTCGTCTGCCCTCTCCCGTCGTCAAACTCCTCGGGCACTCCGGTCTAACCTCGCTTCCCTCCTGAACACTCCTCGTTCTGTCCTCTGCTCGATGGGTGACCGTTCCTTCTCAGTTTGTGCTCCTAGACTCTGGAATACTCTTCCTGCCGAAGTCCGATCCTCTCCCTCCCTTGCTACTTTTAAACGTCTCCTGAAGACTCATCTCTTCAGAATTGGTCTTCTCTCCCATGTAAACTTTCTCTACACTTGCTACACAACCTGCGCTCTGGGAGGACTACCAGCCCTGAAGGGCGCATTATAAATACCTATTATTATTATTATTTTAGTCTTATAGAATCGAATATCCATGTGTACAAAAGGCAACAGCACTGCGAATTTCTAGTAAACAAGTCAACAATTCTGTGTAATATAAATACTAGACATTCACCACAGGCTAAATGGGCTCGGCCCAGTAAGTCTATATGTATAATAGAATAATTGTCCTATTACTCCTTATCTCTCATGGCACAAATGCAATAATAATAATCTCATCTGCACTCCTTTGAAGATTCTCGGTGCAGGAAGCAAATTCCACCTGAGAACAGGAAAAACAGCGCGTAATCATAAACACGTCTCACGTCTTCTATACTCGAATTGTTATAGACACATAATACTTCCTGCCCCCTCTTCCCAAGGAGGACCGGAACCCGGTGCCCTCGGGCTCACCATCGATTGTCATATTGACCTTTATGCCTATTTCATTATCCGGTCGGGATCCACCTGGATAAAGACGGGTCGGCGAAACACTACTTACTACTAAAGGATATCAAATTCGAGATAAAACCGTTGTCATGGAAACCCGAACACCTGAAATTACCCACCAATGGAAGTGTGTGACCAGATCAGGCCCTCCCTCAAGGTATGACAGTTCACCCTCACTGGTACGAGAAAGACAGACACCCCTCTTGAGGTCAGTATAACACTCCAGCTAGCCATTAATTGTGGTACCCACTATTTAAGGTAATGCCAGCCGTTCTACCCACCTACCTTTTACTCATTATTATTATTTATATTTTATTATTAATATCACTGTTCGATACCCATTCATTGTTCTGCATAAGTTATTCCGACTTTCATCTTCCTTCGTTGGATTAACTTAGACTGCCTTCCCCGCTGTCTTGTTCAATCCATTAATAGTTTTTTAACCAATTAAACCCGTTTATAAACCCAATAGGGTTTCTTTTTTCGCGAACTCAAGCTCGAACGCTGGACACCCTTTCTTCAAGGGTGGTTATTTTTTGTGTAGTGCCCCCCTCCCCCCCCCGCCCAACACTACAATTCGTCCCCTTCAACTTGTTCACAACTTTGCGGGGATCGAGTTCTCCTCCGTCGAGGGCAGTTCTCTCGAGCCATTTCACCTGCTTCATGAACTGCTCTGACTTCCCAATGCAACTCTCCCTTGCCTCTCATCCACGCTGGCTGTGTCCAGAGCACAAAGAGCCCTTGGCTCTGGAAGGGCCCTCCGTGTTCGTGCCTTCTCTGTAGTTGCTCCTAAGCTGTGGAATGGTCTGCCTCCTGGCATACGCTCCTCTTCTTCAAGTGTGCTCTGAAAACGCACCTCTTCTGTCAGGCCATTTCCTAGTATATGGAGGGGTGGCCTGAGAAGGCTCCAAGGTCTCGAAGGTGGCCATATAAAACCTAGGGTCAATTTTGTTTTCTCGATTCCACTCAAGTTTGGTTGCTACTAATACTAAATTAAAATAAAAATAAGAAAAATAAAAATAAAATAAGAATAATAATAAAATAAAAAATATTAATAATACGTGTACCATTGAAGCTTGAGGAAGAAAATGGAAGATATAATATTCCATTTTCTTTCTTAAGCTTCAATGGTACACGTAATAATTTCCTTAGCATTTTTCCGGGTTGTGTTACCAGTTTTCATTTCCTTGGGCCTTAAAAATACATCTATTATTCTATTATATATCACGGTGTCATGTGATTTTCGATTTATATATATATATATATATATATATATATATATATATATATATATATATATATATATATATATATATATATATATATATAATATCCTTATTGACTTGGAGCACCTATAATACAGAATTAATTAATCATTTCCTCCATCCGTCCACAATGACTGCATGTATGTGCCTTCCAGGTCCCCAATACCGATAGGAGACTACTGCAATATCCCTTTCACATTTTCCTTTCTATTTTCACCACTTTCTCTGCAGGTCTATCCTACCAAACTGGCTGTGGGATACGCCTCTGTTGGTTTTCGCTTTAAATTTGAAAAAGAAAACCGTTCCTTCATCTCCGCCCGCGACCATCACCGCCATAATACTCTCATATTCCCGTGTAAATAGCTATGATAAGAGATATTCATCTTGACTGCGAATAACATTCTCATTTTCCCCCCACACATGACTGAACGAACTGCATTAAAACCCATGCAGTATCTTTTACCTCGCTTGTATACCTAATAAAAAGAGTAATATGGAGCAAGAATATTTAGATTTTAAATTTGCTTACCCTTACCCCCTGAAGGGAACTTCTCTTTAAATTTAAGGAAAGCCGCAAATATTCCTTATCTTTTGCCGTTAGTAAGAAATAACAGTCTGTTTGAGCTCCAGGCTAACCCAAATAGATTGCCTGAAGATCTCGCATTATCGCATAAATGTCCAGCGAGAACGCACATTTCCCTACTGCCCTAGCAATGTGTGTAAATATAAAAGGTGCCAGATAGCTCTATTTTGGCAATGCTTTTATTAAACATATTTTTTAAACTCGTCTTTACAGCTCCTTATTTATTCTCTCAAGGAGCAATAGACACCTAAAAGGAATTGCTTGAAGCTCTCGCATTATCGCATAAATATGCAACGGGAGCGCACATTTCCCCACTGCAATAACAATGTGTAAACTTGAAACAGTTGCCAGATAGCTCTATTTTGGCAACGTTTTTATTAAACATATTTTTAAACTCGTCTTTACACCCGCTTATTTATTCTCCTTGTTATATAACGGAAGCAGGGCGTCAGGTGGTGGGTAGCTTTCGAGTGAAATAGGATGGAAAAGTTTTTTATCAATACGGTAAATCTTGAATCTAATAACTAAAATATTCTTGGGCTCCCGAATTTTCACTTCACACCGGGCCTAATTTAATACTATTTTTTAGCTATTCCCTTTAAATTAAACTTAGAAAAGAGGGCGGAACTTGAGATTATCGTGTCGGATGGGGGGGGGGGGTATAGCATAGAATTTCTCTTCTAACTAAGCAAAAATATTTTTAAAGCAATTTTACACGCCATTTTAACCAATCCCCTGAAAGTCATGAGGCCTGCTTCCGAACTGTTCCAGATCAAACTTCAATTAGTCAATTATATAGCTAATTACAATTAGCTATATTAAATATATATATATATATATATATATATTTTTTTTTTTGAAGAGGGGACATCGGGTTATTTTTTCAAATTGACCAATTTGAAGAATAGGAGTCCCAGCTACGCCTATTTCAACAGGTGTCACCAGAAAACCCTACCTTGGGGCGTCCGTGGTTGATCAAGTCTTCTCGGGGTCATAAAGCCCGAAAAATCCTCGTACATATAAATCTCATCGGGAGCGTAATCCAAAGGGGCCCGTTTTTTATGACAGCCAAATTTCAATGTTAGACAAGATTGGAAAGCGCCAATCAAAATGGATGTGGGCCTACAAAATATTGGCAGGCAACCCATTTCTTGACCTGCTTTCAAGGGGCAACAAACAGCAAAAATCAACAAAATTCTAACATAAAATTATAAATGAATATAACACTTAGAAAACGGAGATTGTTAAATTAGTATAATTGACAAAGTGCAAAAGGTGAGCGTCCGCAATTAAGGCGAGGATAAAGGTAAAGACAACCCAAACACGTCAGCAATTAAGGCAAGGACAAAACCATATACAAGTGTCAGCAATTATGGTAAAGGCAATTTAAAACAATTGAAGGCAATAAGCTTCCGTCGCAAAATAAACCAAGAGGTTTCCTCAACTGAAGAAAGAGGCTACTGAAATGAAGCAAGGGTCCTCCTGAAAGGAAGCAAAATGCTTCCTCAACTGAAGCAAAAGGTATCCTTAGCTGAAACAAGAGGCTTCCTGAAATGAAGCAAGAAGCTTGCTCAACTGGAGCAAGAAGCTTCCTCAACCTAAGCAAGAGGCTTCATCAACTGAAGAAAGAGGCTTACTTAATTGAGGCAAGAGGCTTTCCTCAACTGAAGTAAGAGGCTTCTTCAACTGAAGCAAGAGGCTTCCTTAGTTGAGGCGACAGGCTTCCTCAACCGAAGGAAGAGGCTTCTTCAACTGAAGCAAGAGGCTTCCTTAGTTGAGGCAACAGGCTTCCTCAACCGAAGCAAGAGGCTTCCTTAGCTGAAGCAAGAGATAGGCTGAAACCAATTAAGAGGAAGTATACGTAAATAATTACTTCTCATCACACCAGTTATAAAGGTCACTAAAGACCCATTTTCCCCCAAATATAAACTATACAAAAGGAATGAGTTTTACACCCCCCCAATCAAAGAGATTAGATCACCCATATCGAAACCTCAAAGAACCCCCTGCCCTCAAAAATGTATCACGTTACGGACTAGAGGTTTCACACTCTGTTCCCCAGATACCCAGGGTACAATCAAATTGCTCCAAAATTGAGTTGCATGGGCAGGCGTAATCATGCTCCTGGAGTCCCAATGGGGCAGGACGAGGGACTCCCGTAGGAAGGTGTCTCAATTTAACACTTTTTGCCGAGATTAAATGATAAGCCTCTAGTCCAATTAACCATCTCGATTTGTTAAAACGTAAGAAATCCCGAAAAGTATGTCTGCACTCAAGGAAAAACCATAAAACGAACTATTTTATTTACAAAAGGGTGGAATAAACTTTATAGGTTTCAGGAAAAAGGTTTGAAACAAATTAAGACCCATAATCCTGACACAAGGAAACTTGCCGCAATTCTCTCCGTGAATGGATCATGAATATGATCCTAAAGTTAGATGGGGAAAATATCGCCTCCGAGATCGACTAGGCCATGGGTAGCAAATTTAAACCAATGATATCAAACTTTGGGTTCTTAAAGTTCATCTGCCCAAAGACGAAGAAACCATCGACTACATTCGTCGCACTACCAAGCTTCGCACTAAATTTTCCTCATCACTAATCAATCTTTTAGTTTGATAATCCCAAATGTGGGAACAATGTGATTATCCTTCAAAGTTGTCCACAGGAGAACCTACTCAAGGAAACATAAATTAATGTTAACGAGGCTTCTTAATGGATTACGGAAAACTGATACAAAACAACGAAAAGATTGGACATTATACTTGAAGAGCAAAATCCATCGGGTTATAGGCACAAAAAAGACTAAATAAGTTGACTTCCGGAGAGTCTAGTTAACAGTTTTCGACCCCCAACGTAACTTGGTTGAGATTATGTAATGACCACAGGTTTTAAATTAATTGTATATAAAATTGCATGAAAACTAATTAATGATTTCTACTAAATCTGGTTGAACACTAGAGCCTTAGCCTAGAAGAAAACGACTAGGTTTTGACCAAGATCCGGTTTTATCAGGTTAGGAAATATTTCCCTTATTATTTTTTTAATTATAAATTATATCTTTAAAGCTGCAAACGTCAATGTCGAGTTTCTAAATATGCTAACAAGTTTTTTTCTTGTCAAGGTAACTTTGTGGAAATTATGTAATTACCATGTTTTCATTTGTTTGTTTAAAAAATTTCACGAAAATTAATTACCGGATTTCTATCAAATTTGGTGGACTAGAAGGAAACGATTAGTGTTTCACCAAAATCGGGTTATATACGATTAAGTATTTCAAAATATGAGGAATGAATGGGCTCTCATGGTGGAGATTTGCTCTGTATTAGTGCTCTCTTTGCTAAACTAAATTCTTTGGAAAAGTTTGAAAAGTGGTTTAAATTACTAATTCCTTTTACTTAGAAGAAATAGTTATCTCTTAGCCTTGCAGAAAAGGGAATTAATACGAAAGCAATATATCATTTGAGAGTGAAAGGACAAATGAAACTTTTGGGGACAGTATTTTGGCCTTAGGATAATGGTTGACAGCTGAATATTTATGGGGGGATTTGGGAGGATCCCACACAATGGTCATTTTCCAATATGGTGCTTTAAACTCTTTGAATACCATGTTCTTAACAAAGATTTTAAAAATATCATAAAATAATTATAAATAAGGGTAGAAATAAGGGTATAAATAACGGTTGACCTGTTATAAATATTCTGGGGGATATAAGAATTATTTTAAATTGAATAAATTAAGTCACTTTTTGATTGAGCTCGCAAATAAACTTCCTATGTTTATTGTACCCTACAAAAAACTGACCAGGCCTGGTTTCAATCAAAGTTTGTGGCACATATTTCTAAATATTTATGGAGAAGAGATTTGAGGTGATTTTACTTATTGCTCCTATTTCAGTCTCAAGAAGTAAACTCTTGGAACGATCAAATTTAACAAAGAAAGTGCGATTATATTTTCCCAGCAGTGAAGTGAATAAATAGAAAATGCTTTTGAATTTTAAATTCAGTTGTGTCTTAGACATCTTTCGAGTTGATGAACTGGCTTGCATACACCCAAACTTTCTGAACTTTTTAGATATCCAGAACTCATATACGATTCAGTCTTTATGAGTTTCACTTTAATAACTTCAAGTGATTAAATTATTTAAATCTATAAAAGTTCAATTATTTCATTGGTTAAACTTCTCTTAGACCCAAAATATGGCAGCGAATATAATATCAAACCATGGAAAGCCAAAATTTGAAAGTGATGGGTTTTTCTATGTCTTTGATAGATATAGCATGGATAAGGAAACAAAATTTCATAGGTGTGAAAGAAAAGATTCCTGTGAATCAAGAATTCATATTCAAAATGCACCTTTTCCAGCCAAAATTGAAAGAAACAGCTTTCTAACTCAAATAAAGACGCTTGCAAGCAACGCAGTAGAAGGGACTGCTAGAGTTGTCAACGAATGCTTACAGAATTGATCTCAAGCTTGCCAAGGAGCTATGCCAGATAAAAGATCTTTAAAAAAAGATGGTCCGTCGACAAAGAAACAAGGTAAGATCATAAGATAAGATAAGATAAGATGGATAAAGTTAGAATGTGTAGAGAGAGTGAGATAGGATAGATAGAAATTAAAGTGTTGTGTGTGTGTTAATATGTGTAGGATGATATGTGAAGATGATAGAGATTTGTGCCAGGTTGCCTGGCTAACGCTTTTGTTTTTCTTTTAATTTTATTATATTTTTGTGATACATTATTATTTTAAGCATTGGAGCCTTTTTTTCCTTTGCTCAATAGAGCGTTTGTATCATTTATTATTTTTTATTATTATTTTTTATTTTTATGATTATTAATGCTATTATATAAATATATTTATGTATATCTATTTTTTTTTGTCAGTAATTACTCTTAGTTCCTCATCGGGATTCTCATTTGAGTTGTATAGTTGGTAGTCGCAATCGGTTGTCCTGTTTAGATGTTGCATTCTTGGTAGTTACCTGTATGTACTATAGTTTATTACCTATAGATTAGATTGACACTTATTAACGTTTTTCTCAGGCTACCGTCGAAGCGTTGTTTATATTGCGTATGATGGATTTGGTCTTCTTGTACGATGGTTTGGTTTATTATATTCTGTGGAATCGTATTTTTAATCTTTTCCCACAGCTTTCTTGCTCTTTTTTGTCTAACTATGTTTATGGGTTCTATAGTAGATCTGCGGTAGAGTTCTTCTGCTGGTATGTAATATAGTCTTCCTGTGTTTGTTATGAATCTAGTGGCTTGATTTTGGACTCTTTGGATCTTCTTGATTTGGGAGTTACTTAGTGTATTTAATGGTACTATTGGGTATAGGAGCTTAGGTTGTACTAGGGCCAGGTATAATTTTATTTTATTTTTGGTTGAAAGTTGTCTGAATCTGTATAGTGCTGATAAGGTTGATTTTGCTTCTATGATTTTTTGTGGTAGGTGACTTGTATAGCCTGTCGATGTTAATTTTAGTCCGAGGACACGTCCTTCTGTTGAGAAAGGATATGCCTCTCCATCTACGCGTACAGGGACTTTTTCCTTCTCTTCATGGGTATTAGTTTGAACTTATCCTTGTTAGTTTTTATTTTATTCCTTTTCTCGTAATCATTTAGGTTTTTAATTTCTATTCCTGTTCTTAGGGCGATGTCCTTGGGGTTTTTCCTATCGCTGGTCACTATCTTAGTGATATCGTCCGCTAATTGTATGTACATCGAACTTTCATCAGTTGGATGTCGAAGGTCCTTGGTATACACTGTGTACAGCGTTGGTGAGAGGCAGCCTTTCTGTGGGATACCCGTTTGCAGATTGATTGCATCGCCCGTTTTGCTGTTTATCTGCAATATCGCTTTCCTCTCGTCTAGATAGCTGCAGAGTGTTTTTGCGGAGGTTTATTTCCAGGTTAAGGGCGCATATTTTGGCTTTTAGGCCGGGCAACGACACTTTGTCAAAGGCTTTGGCAACATCAAGAAGTACAATGTCAACTCTGTTGCCTCGCGCTGTTTCAGTAGCAATTTTTTCGGTAATGATTGCTAGCGCGGTGTCCGTCCCTCACTTGCTCCGGAACCCGTACTGTTGTGAGTTATATAGGTTGTTTATGTTAAGATGATTGATCAACCTTTCGTTAAGGAGCTTTTCTAGGACTTTGCCTAGAAATTCCAGGAGCAAGATAGGACGGAAGCTTCCGACTTGGTGTTTCGGTTTGCCCGGCTTGGGTAGGAAGATCATCTTTGCCGTTTTAAATGCTTGGGGGAAGTATCCCATATTTAGGCAGGCATTGAAGATCTTCACTAAAGATTTGGGCACATTATCTGGGGCATTAATTAGGTGAGCTTTGGATATCCCACTTTGTCCTGGAGCTTTTTTTTTAAATGATTTTAATGCTGTCAGGTATTCCTTCATTGTAAATGGCTTTCCTTCCCCCACGGGATTGTCTCTTTGTTCGTCGACGTTTTTAAACGGTATAGTACGTTCACATTGTGTTGCCAGGCTACGTATGAGTTCTTCCTCGTAGTTTTGGTCGAAATCTTGATTTTCTTCCTCGTAGTTTTGGTCGAAATCTTGAATTTCTTCCGGTGAAGTAGAAATAAATTTTATCCAGTGTGTTCGGAAATGTTCTTGTAGTTCCTCATTTTGCTCTACTTTCTAGTTCTGTATTTTCAGGCTTATTTCTTCTTTTGGCTGTGATCCGCATAATTTCCTGAATTGTCTCCAGAATTTCCTTGGATCCTTTTCTATCTCCATTTTGCCTATTATATTATCCCAGAGCCTGCCTGAATTTTCCTTGATGAGGGTGTCTATCCTCCTTCTAATTGTGATAATGTTTGTACCTTTCGATCGTATTTCCCGATACCAGATTTCATTTATTACATTTTGAAATGCATCCATTTCATCTTGGATCTCTTGGGTCCATCTAGGTGCAGGTATGGTTCTGTATTCTATTGTTGGGGTGTGTAAACTGTCCGCTTCTCTGATTTTACTGGTAATTAACTCTAATTGGTCATCTATTTCCTCTTTACTTTGGTTGTTAAAGGATCCGATTTCTATTGTGTTTAAGTATTGTTTGAATCCATCCCAGTTTGTTTTGCTGGTTGCTTTTCTTCGTGATATTTTTATTTGGATGGGCCAAGTTGAAATGGTGGTAATTATGCTTAAATGATCGGAGAGAGTTGCGGGGCCTGGCTGTGTGTGGTGATTTAGATTGAAGTTTTGATTAGTTAAAATAATATCTGGAGTAATCGAGGCTCGGGCTGTGAGATACGTAGGGATGTCAGGTCCTTATTTGTTTAGTAGGCCTCCTTGCATTAGTAGTTGTAGAGTTTTTCCCGTTCCGTTTGTATGGGCTGTGTACCCTGCTTGCCTGCACCTTGCGTTAAGGTCTCCAGCTAGAAAGGTTGAGGCTTGTCTACGGAATAGCTTGATGAAATTGGGTATCGGTAGGTACGAGCGTCTAGGGGCTTGGCAGGCCCCGGCTATGACCAGGTCTCCTGTAGTCATTTTTATTTTTACAGCTAAAAAAGATTCTTCTAGCCCTTTTATTTCAGTAAAGGGTATGCCTTTTTTAATGCCTAGGGCAACCCCGTCGCACCTTGACTGTGAGTCGTTTGTTGTTAATATTTTATAGTTGGGGATTTTTATTGTTTCTGTATCTGTGGATATGCCATGTTCAGTTAAGATGATTATGTCCGGATCTTCCTTTCTTACTATGTTGGAGTAGATTAGGCGTTTTTCTTTCCAGCCGTTAACATTCAGGGTGAATACTTTAAGCTTTCGTTGAAACACGTCCATTATTGTTATTATTGCTTGTTCTCTCTACCTGACTTTGCTTTTTTCTGGACGGCCTGGGGATTGAGTGCGCCCATTTCTCTTCTTTTTGAATTCACCGCATAAGATGTTACTGCATGATTCAGGGGCGATGAATAACATGCCCTGTTTTAGTGCGTTGTGAACTTCGGTTTCGTCCGCGTCTGCTTCGTATTCCCATCTAAATTTACCCTTGACAAGTCCGTCGACTATTTCCTTTTGCTTGTATTGCTTAGGAATGGAGTAAGCATGGGATCCGTATATTTTGATGTTGAAGTGTTGGGTGGTCATTTTTGTTTTTTGTTTTTCCGAGGTCACTTTTGTGCTTTCTTCCTCTAATTTGGTATCCATTTCATTTTAGTCTTCTTCTTCCTCCATTTGTCTATTGGTTTCCTTTGCAGTCATATTCATTTTGTATAACTCATTCGAGGGTGGGTTCTCCGGGAACCACATTATTTTTAGCCCGTTTTTCTCAAGCATGGGGTTAAGTTCAGTTGCATAAGAACCTGGGCTCGCCATGTTGACAAAGTCTGCATGCATTATGCACAGAATTAAGTCGGGCCTCATGGTGCCCTCGATATTGACCGTTGTGGTCTGTGTGGTGGGTGCAGAGATGCTTCCGTTAGCTGTTGCTGCTGCGTAGGTAGTATTTTTTCTTCTTTCTTTCTCTGTGTTGATTTCGGCTTTCTTCTTCCGAATTAGTTGCATTTTAACTGGGCATGACATGGCCAGAGTTCTATGTCCATTTCCCCAGTTTAAGCATTTTTTCTCTTTGCTTCTGCACTCATCTTACCTGTGTTCTTGGCTTTAGCATTCAGAGCAAGCTTTACCTTTGACGGTACATTCCTTGGTTGGATGCTTGTCTAGCGCGTAGCATGTGAAGCACACTTGCACTGACACGAATGTTTCCCTTTCTACTCTGGTCGGGGGAGATTTTCGTGTAAAATGGTGAGTCCTTGCTCGGTGTCTTTCTTTGTGATCTCTGTCGATCGGAAGATCACTTTGAAGACGTGGCTATGATCCTCTCCATTCTGATCCTTGAATTTTATTACGTCCTCGACCTTTGCCTATTCTTGCTCTCTTTCTAGTTCTTCTTTATCTCTTGGGCTGTATGTTTACCTACCCATAGGTCAAGACGCCGGCATATTACTGATCTCTTTGCTGCGTCCTCAATCAAAAGGAGATCGAGGTCTTTCTTCGTGTCGCAGAGCGCCATGTAGCAATTGTATTGGTCTTAAAGTCGTAGGAGGACCACTCCTATATCTGCATATATGCTTTTCAGCGTCTGTTCCCGGGGGCGTTTCTCCCGGCCGGCGAGGATGCGAAGGGGAACCCTCTTCGCTCCTTCTCGGTCGTCCATTGTGGCTGGCTTGCAATCTCCTTCAAGTGGGTTGTGGGTTTTCGTCTCTGTATTTCCCTTACTGTAGGGTCCGATTTTTCTTTTTGGAAGGGTTTGTGGATATGTTCATGGAAGCAAGTTTCCATGAACATGAACTACCGGATAGAATGGATGAATGATGGTGGGTGGTGATAGAGTCAACTACCACCGCCCGGGGGTGCCACCTCGTTGGGGGTTTGGTTATCGATGCTGCTTCTAACTTACACAGGGACGGTTACATGTCTTCCTGTGGTCCTCTGCCGGAAACTACCCTTAGAGATTAGAGCGAACTCTTCCCCAAAGCTTTCAGCATCGCCTCGTAACTGAGTGGTCTCTTCCGTAGAGTTCCACAGTGGGCTAATCCTCAAACCTGCTTTCCTTTACGTCTCCAATTATGTCTATCAAAGTAGACCGACATAGCTGGAGCGAGACTAGATGAATGGCAGTTCAGTTCCGCTCCCTTGCCCCGATAAGGGGGCCGCGGGGGGAATTAGCCAGACATGGGTCGGCTATGTGTGGCTCCGTAAATTATGTTCCATTTTTGGAATCCCCGTGGGGAAAAAGTGTAGCAAGTTCACATTTTTGGCGTGGCTTACCCTTTCCTTTCCCACCTTTGCCGGTGATAAACTTCTTCGGAGAGGTTGAGAAGAGATCCGTATCGTACGATGAGTCTATGATGAGTGGGTGTAACTATGTATCCATGTACTCTACCCGATGAGCCCAATCGATTTAGCCAGTCTTGTTATTCCAGAAGAATTCAAAACTTATACTTTTAGTGGAGAACAAACGGAAGAATTTTTGCTTGAGACAGTGGATGTTCTGAAAGTTCTTGTAGAATTTTAATATTTTGACGTCAAAGTAACCTGATATTATTATATGTGTGTGAAAAGTTTTTTGTTGATGGTACTTTTAAAATCGTCCCAACTCTTTTTCACAGTTTTTTTGTAATCTCAGGTGAGAAATACGGGGGCATCCATCCCTTGCTATAAGCTATGCTCCCAAATAAAGTTCGTGGAACTTATAACAGATTTTTCGACATAATTTTAAAAATTGAACCTAGATTTAGTCCAGCAATTATCAACTGTGACTATGAATTGGCAAATTTTAAAAGCTTAAAAGTGCATTTCCAGTCAGTAGAATTACATAGGAAGAATGGACAGAAGAACAAACAACAGGAGAGAGCCTCGTTTTCCTCCTGCAATGTGAAATCTATATCAGCGAGTACTGAATGAAGAAGACAGGACAAACAATCATGCAGAAGCTGCAAACAGAAGGTTGCAATGGGAACTTAAAATGCAACATACAAGTGTATGGAAATTTAATGAATGTTTGCCTTAAAATTGATGAAGTTCAAGGACACAGATGAACGTATTCACAGACTGGTGGGGAATTTTGAGAATATCACGTACATTGAATATTTAAGTTTATTGTTTTTTCACTGTGACGTACATATCTTATAAAGCCCTAGTTTCTGTGAGATTATTATTATTATTAATAATATGTTATTATTATTAATAATAATAATAATATATTATTATTTTATGCGTTATTAGTCTCATACATATATGTATGCCAATATTAAATCTTTGTCGAGATATTAATTGTTATTTTATCTTTACATATTTTTAGTTTAAAATTTTTCAGATGCTTTTAATAAATTTCCAACATTTAGTTGTTTCACGTATTAAGAAAGTTTAGCTTAGTAATATAATATATAACACTAGAAATAAATATCCTAATATTCGTTCAATATGCTTCAATTATATATCAGGGAATTATTTTTCGTGCAATTTTGTAAACAAGCAAATTAAAATATGTTAGTGACCAGGCAATGGCTTCGCCACTCGCCCCCCCTCCTACGGATGAGCTTGCGCTTCGCTACTAAGATTAAAATTTAAAATCCCTAAAAAGTAGACATGGTTAAATTTTCTGAAATTCACCATTTGGGTTTTAAAAAATTCACGAAATTTCGATACTTATATTTATTTCTGAACTTCACCATTTTGTTATTATAAAAGAATTATTAGAAATAACTTTGATAAAAAACATAAGTCATAACCTAACTAAGATAAAATTATTATTCAAATACTCAAAAAAATCCCTTTCTTAAATTATAGTTAGTGATGAATATATAATTTTCACCAATTTATCTTGGCAAAAAAACTAATAGTGTTCTTTTAGGCTAAGGCTCTAGTGGTTGACCTGATTTGGTAGAAATAAGTTAAATAGTTTTTGAGTATATTAAAAGACGAACGAAAGAACGAACGACGTCGCTCACAAGTAGATCTGGTTGACTTTCAAAATTTTAACAAGGTCTGCACCGAACAGGGTCTGCGCCGAACAGGGTCTGCGTCGAATAGGGTCTGCGACGAATAGAGTCTGCATCGAATAGGGTATGAGCCGAAAATGGTCTGCGCTGAATAGCGTCTGCGCCGAAAATGAATGGTCTGCGCCGAAACGGGTCTTACGCCGAAACGGGTCTGCGCCGAACTGGGACATTCCCTATGAAGAAAGTATTTAACAGTAAAATTATCTTCCCGTCCTCTCCTCAATTACGAGTTTTGCAAAATTCCTTTTGGATCTTTGGAGAGGTTTACGTGTGTGATAGAAAAAGACCCGTCAAACAAACTTAAAGCTCTACTCTCCCGGCATGTGACATTGAAACGTCTTTTCCATTGCATGTCGGTGTGTCGAGATGAAAGTCAAAGCAATCGAGATCTCTGCTCTCCTGCACCCGGGCCACAACAAGTCCGACATAGCAGGGCGGCTAAACGTCAGCCGGATAACCGACCACAGAGTCGCGGAGAGGCTCAAGAACGGGGAAGACCTCAAAGATCTACCTCGTTCAGGCATATCTCAAGTTGTTAACCGTTTGACTGTGAGAAAGGCCCTCACAACGGCCGATTTACATTGACACCTTAGCCGCAAAAGTCCTTCTTTTGGTGAGATAGACCACGGAGAAGTCAGCCTACGTCTTTCAGCAGGATGGTGTCCCGGCCTACACGGCCAAGACCGTGCAAGAGTGATTGGGATCGAACGTGAACTTCTGGTCGAAGGAGTTTTAGCCCCTGCAGTTGCGTGACCTCAATCCCCACGACTACAGGGCGTAGGTGCATGTCGAAGGCAAGGACTGAAAGGTCCGCTGCAGCAGCGTCGACGAGCTGAAGTCCTCCGTCAACCGCGTATAGGCCAGCATGAGGAAGGACTTGGTCAGCAACGTGTGCGCGTCCTTAAGGTCTCGCCCGGAGCGCGTGCTCGCTGTCGACGGCGACCAAACTGATTAATATTAAAATTTAAACAGATATTTATCTGATTAAACACAAAAATGTGTCTACCTGCATCAAGGCTATCGTTAGGTCCTTTGTTGAGAGCGTCGTAACGAGTATAACAGGACTTTTGCAATAACCAGTAAATAAATTTAGAAAGTTAGCTAAGGCAAACAATTTTAACATTGCCTTTAAATATGAATATACGATACGACAAATAATTTTTTCAAAAGAAGATTCTCTGATAAAGAAAAATCGGTGTTTTATGTACTATGTAATGATAGAATTTACATTGGTGAAAAATGTAGATTCCTTAAGATAATAAACTATCACAAATGCGACATACACCCATTCACCGAATCTGCTAGCTTGTTCTTTCATATATCTAATAAACACTATGAAATAGAAGTTGAGAAAATGTTCAAATAACTTAGAATTCTAACATTGATATTCACATACGCATAATTGAATTCGTTATCATTAAGAACATTCTCAACTTTGATAAAGGAAGCCTTAATCCGACCTTTTTCTAAAAATATATATATATATATATATATATATATATATATATATATATATATATATATATATATATAATTAAAGAGCAACTAAACGTTCTGCGGGTGATTATACAACTACCACAGGGCTATGCCATTTTTATTTTCTGCCTTTCAAATAAATTGGAAGACAGAAAGAAAAATGCAGAAACCTGGTGTAGCTGACTCTAAATACATATAGTACAAGAGGAAGAAGAATTGGACGCGAATGAGCAAATGAGACAAGAAACCAGAGTTTTTTAAAGGCAAGCGAGAGGGACATTAGAAGAATCCAGAATCAAATGGAGCAGAGGGCGGCACAGTGAAGTCGATCCTTTACCGAGAAGTCAGAAATAACGCCTGGGGAAAAAAGTTTTGAATTCCTGGCCGGGACTCGAACCCGGGTCTGCTGATTGCCGGTCAGATGCTTTACTGCTAATCTACCAGGCACAGTGACTATATTTCGCCCAAAGCGTTACCCCATCAAACCCAGTATCTCTTTAAGCTAGGAACCTCCAAGGAATTTTTATACTACATCCTGGGTAGATTCGAGGAGCTCAACCATCCTTCCTACAGTCCAGATCTGGCCCCTATCGACTACCTTTTATTCCGCCAGCTCAAGGCTGCACTGCGTGGACGCTGGTTTGGGGACGATGAAGATGTCCAGCTCGCCGTCCAGGAGTGAATTGAACAGCAGTCGGGAGATTTCTGGTTGTCGGGAATTCGAAGCCTCAGGGACAAGTGGCGCAAGTGCATTGAAGTCGAGGGTAGTTATATTGAAAAATAATAAAACACTTTTCCTTATATCTCGTTTCTTTATATCCGAATTGCAAAACTTATTGACCTCCCCTCGTACCAAATCTCATTCTAAAGGATATTGTTAATCACCTAAAGCTAACCACTCCAGATTAAAGTCAGTTGCCTGTTATTGTATATTACAATATTTCAGTTTTCTTTGTCAATTTCTCTTAGTTAACTGCGGAAGATGATATGGTAAGCTACATATCGAAACTGGTCCCATTTTAATAATAATAATAAACTTATGTTCCAATAATAGTGGTTTTCTTGCATATTTATTTACTCGTTATTGAGTGAAACCGTGTTTTCATATATATATATATATATATATATATATATATATATATATATATATATATATATATATATATATATATATATATATATATATATATATATATATATATATATATGATAAAAAAGAAGTATGTCTGTTTGTGTGTGTTTGTGTCTGTCCATTTATAGGAATAAAAAAAAATCATGTTCTAACTCTTCCCCCATCTCCCTCATTCTCTCCCCCTCTCTTCCCGCTCTCTCCTTTTCCCTCCCCCTCTCTCCTTCCCCCTCTCCCCCCTTCTCCCTCTCATCTATCCCCACCCCCTCTCCCCTTTCCCCCTCTATCCCTCCCCTATCCCCATCCTCTCTCTCTCCCCCTACTCTCCTTCCCCCTCTCCCTAAACCTCTTTATTCCCCTCTCTCTCCTCTTCCTCTCTCTCGCCTTCTCCCCCACTCTCTCCCCCCTCACTTCCCCTCTCCTGTACCCTCTTTACCTTATATCTTCGCCCTCACTTCTCCCCCCCTTCTGTTCTCCTTACAAAAGGATAATAAAACAATAGAAAAAGTCTCTCCTGCTCTCTCTCCCCGCTTCCCTAATATCTCCTCCAATCTCTCTCCTCTCCCACCTACAAAAGGACATCCAAATCCAGAGAAAAAAAATCCCGTTCTTAAAATATTGAGTTATAGAGGAAGAAGAAGAAGAAGAAGAAGAAGAAGAAGAAGAAGAAGAAGAAGAAGAAGAAGAAGAAGAAAAAGAAGAAGAAGAAGAAGAAGAAGATAAGACGTTGGATCTGTTTCTGTAGCCACAACGTTGTTCGCTCATAACTAACACTCAGTCACGCGTGAGCGTAAACTGCCGAGAAAACGGCGGTGAAACGTTCGCTCATTTTAAGTATATTATATGATAGGGAGAGTGCGCACCTCTCCTGGATCTGTCTTCAACCTATAAATAATAATAATCAGAAAGATATTTTTCTGCCACAATATGAATTTCAAAACAATGGTCATCTGTATTTATTTGCGACAGGACTCTTTGCCCGGGCAACGGCCTGGATAAAAAGTCTTACTTAATTTTCTAACCCATATTTTACCCAGGCAACAAAGGGTATGTCTGCTAGTCTATATAATAAAAATGAAGTTTGTCTGTCTGTGTGTGTGTTTCTGTCTACCTAGAGGAAGAAAGGTTCGACAATATACATAAAAACTAAAAGTGTTTTTTTATGTAAAATTTTCCGAGGAAGATAATGGAAGTGGTCCCTGTTCTAAGTCCCCCCGCCCCTCTCCCAAAAGAGTTACAGGCCATTTTCCAAACTTGCTCCCGTCTGTTCAATCTAAGGAACGTGATCTGGGTTTAGACTCACGGGGGACTCCTTTTTGTGTGTGTAATAACTAATGCACCATTGCTAATTCGAGGCTCAAATAAACATTTTTGGAAATCGGAGCAAAAATGTAGTTCTGACGTATGTTTTGGTTCCCTTCAGCCCCCAAATAAAAAACCGTAAAAATCTCCCCTTTTTTTGCAATTAAATTTAACAGCAATTTTTCCGCCCCCTTAAAATTTTCGCAGAAAATGGGGGCAAGCACTAAAATGTCTTAGAATGGCCCAATTTTTGACTTACGGCATCTAGAAGTTATTCTGACAAATATTTCCTCCTAGTCCATTTTTTTATTTTCAAGGTCTAGTGGGGAAACGGTCTTGTCAGGCGGTAATTTTGAAACACCGTGAAATAGAAACATCCGATCATATACAAAGCAAGTTTTTGAGCCTTTGGACTTCAAAACCAATATATACTAAGATTTTTGAGGCGTAGAACATGATGGTGGTCTATTGTTTTTGTTTAAGACCAAAATTAGGGCGGGGGCTACCCCCGAGGACCACACTGCTCACAATGTGTCGCTCTCCGAAAAAAAGGTTGATTATTGACGTTTGTTAAAATTTACGAACCCTTAGAGATATCGGGGTTTTTGCACTCAGCGAACCGAGGGCGAAGTCCAAGGGATTTTTTGAGTTAAAAAAATTGGAAATAGCCAAATATTTTCCCGCCCAAAACGGTTTTTGAAAAATCCCACAATTTTTCCACATATAGATTTTTTTCGCTCATATTATAGTACTCTTTGAGCTTAGTTTAACCGCTGTACGATAATAAATAAACGCGTAGTATCCATTCCAAGATGTGAACTCATCATCGGCTGAAACCTTCCCTCATTCCCTGTAATTTTCCCCATAGGAAATTAAATATACTTGTGCTCGATAGAGTACTGTGACACGCCGAATTGGCGAAAAACGGTTGGTAACTATATCTCCTTAAAACCTCAATTGAGGGAAGATACACCTAAACACTTTTTTTTGTAGTCCTCTCTAAGGCCTATCTAAATCCGAACTTGGCATCGCGCTCAAGCGTTAATTAACCAGTCCCGCTTCCCCCGAACATGGGGTATTTTAACCTACTTCAATAAACGATTATTTGGAAAAATAGATTTTATATTTTAAATTTATTCTTGTCAACGCCTTATATACGACTTATAAGAAATGAAATATTCCAAATCGCGTTATAATCAGAGCCATAGGTTAAAAGTTATCCGTTTTCGGAAAAAAATCCCATTGCCCCCAAAAGATTTGGAACTCTATTGCTACTAGATTATTGGTTGTATCTAAATACTTTATAGTTTGCTCCTTGGTACGCGTCCATGGAGACACTCACGGTTCACGTAACGTCGCACTGGTGACACGTAATAATTGTTCCACTGCTAGCCAGATTTGCTTTCAATTCCTTGGAAGTGACTTATGGATTCTTGTTGACAATTCGAACACACGAACGCACATCCCTGTCAGTTATTTTTCTTGGCCGTCCTTTCCGTACACAATTAACAGGAGTCCCATCAGCCCTAAATTTTACAATAATATTCCTTACAGATGAAATTGGGATATTCAAACTTGCCGAAATTTTTCTATATCGATTTTCTTGGTTGTGCACCTCAATTATACGCTTCCTATGTGATTCTGAGTGTTCGGATATCTTCATCAGGTTGCTATTTCAAAATTATTGTAGAGATCATTCTTCAGCCGTGTCTAATACCATAATGAATACCCAAAGAAGTTAGCCGTGCAAGTAACCTGCGGTCCTGGATTAGTCTAGACTCTAGAATATTCCATTAGTCATTCTCGAATATTTTTTACCACTAATTTTAATAATTTGATTTGTCAAATCAGTATTATCTAAACGTTTGCCAATACTTTTGCTTCTTGTGTTTTTCTTATAAACACCATGTTTAATGTTAATAATTTGTTTTATTATCATTTATACATTATAATATATTGCTTTTAGGCTAATATAATTCAATATAATATAAATATGTACATTTCGAACTAGTAACGTATCAAAATTCATAAATTACAAAATTTTTAATGTGTTGCCAATAGATATGCGCGCAACTGTATTTCCTTTCTTGTGTCTATTTTAAAATTACAGACCTTGGTGAATTCCAGTGAGCTCGCCCGCGCCGCCCGGGAGAGTTGATGCAACGTCATGCTGGTCCGGCTTCCTCTGGAGCAGACTTCGCCCCGATAACTGCATTACTAATCCCGTTTCTTCCCCCTGCCCAGGGAGATTTAGATTTTCCCATAAACCCGTCTGGGATGATCGTTCCTTACGTTAGTTCGGACGACGATAGCGTTGCTGATTATCCCGGCGTTTCCAGTCCCCTACTCCCTGATTATCCCTGAGTTTCTGTTACTCCCCCGCCCGTATAATCTGATGCTTATAATGACGTAGATCAGCCCCCTATTAAGATCTTGGATCAACTGGAGAATCCGCCGCCCAGGTTGACAGAAATGTTCCAACTGGGGAACCCGCCACCCAGAATTGCTCACTTGGAGAATCTGCCAACCGAGCTTATGTAAGCTAACATAATATACGGTAAATAATTATAAAAGATTGAATGGTTTTATTTTTTAATAGAGTAAAAACCTATCATGAATATAGTTCACTTATAGGTTCTCATAAATAGTGGAAAGCATTGGTTCCAAACCTATCTCGCCACATCATTTCACTTAAATGGGTTGCTAATCAATTTCTTCCACAACCTCGCATTTGTTTAATTTTCTGTTTATTCCAATATGACTCAATAGCTTGGGTATGCACACTCGTGTGAGGATCTACAAAGTTAATGCTATGATTTACTGTCCTGTGTTTAAGTCCAAGATCTCGTTGAATATGGCGATAAGATTTCCATTCATCCGTGTGAATAACAGAACCGGGTCGTACAACAGCATCGATTATTCCAATAAGCGTAATGGAATCTCTGCGTTCTATAATTTCCATGTAGCCAACAGCTGGAGTGAAACTAGTGTCCACTAGTCCAAAAACCCAAATAGGTTTTTCATTTCCTCGTCCTCTGTGGGGCTTTACTTTATGGACAAAGCATGCATGATTCATCGACTTAAACAATGATTCCAGGTCCCTCCAGTTGAATTGGAAGCTTCTCAAAGTACCTTTGACGCACTTCATGAACAAAATTGCAAAAAGAAACTGGATCCCGAAATGAGCATCCAAACTCAGAATAGGAGACTCCCACAAGGTGCCTTTGCGATTAAGAATGTTGTGCCCTCTTTGGTATTGTTGTTCAATATGTTTTGACTCCTCTAAGCATCTAAACAAGGTGCATCCCGAGATAAGCTCTGACCAGGACATTGACTTTTATAATAGTTTATTGTCTTTGGCCCAAATTGACATTAATAAGAGGTCGTTGGTTTCGCGTTTGCGCGCCTCGTCTCAGGCGTCTAAACCATCCTAAAGCTACCCTAAGTGGAAGAGACCAATTGCTGAAGAAATATGGGATGACCCTCCTGTCGGTCATTTAGTGATATCCGTTAATGTTCACGTGTTCGCTTTGTAAATGCAAATTCAAAAAAGTTGCACAACATTTCCAACGAAAGTACCGGGAACTGGAGGCTGATCAGATGCAATCGGCTATGAGTAAAATAGAGCCAATTTCGTCAGAAAGCTTTAGGGCCCCAGCGTTTCTCCCTGAGCCCCGCTTTTACCTGTGGATTACTACACAGAGTATATAAACTCTCTAAAACCTCTTGAGATAACTCTTCACCACCTTGAACTAAAGTTAGTAAATCTAAATAATGTTGTTGCGCAATTTCAATCTAACAAAACTCGGTAATTTCACTTGTCTGGTGGTAAATAATTTGATGCCCCTTGTCATGGAGGCAGCCATTCTTACTGGAAGTGGAAAAGGAGAGGATGTCTTCATTCAGAGAATATCACTAAATCCATCACGGTCAGAAAAGCCATTTAAATTCAGAAGACTACATTTCCCAATCCAGGTAAGTTATGTAATATGAATTAAATAAAAAATTAAGGTGAGACTCTATTAGTGACATAGTTGCAATTAAAGGAACCCTGTTTTTCTTATTGTCAACTTTTTGTTGATTGCTCTAGAGGTAGAAGCAAAAGTAATCTGTTTCTAGTTACTCCACAAGAAAATATTGCGAATATTGTGAATCATCAAGAAGTTCTGTAGCGTTGCTGAACAAAATTAAGATGGTTCATAGAATGAGAATATTGATTGTGAAGAATAGAAAAAGAAAAAGATCAAATCTGTCTTAGTTTATTTACGAACGCATATTTTACCCGGGACGATGGGTAACTCTCCTAGTATATATATATATATATATATATATATATATATATATATATATATATATATATATATATATATATATATATATATATATATATGTTTGTGTGTGCGCATGCGTGAGTGATTCTCTTTTCGTTAAAAGGAACCCTTAAATAAACTTTTCATTGAAGGTTGAACAGCACGGGAGAGAAATATGACGTCATGGTGCTCTTTTTTAATGGGACACACTTTACGGTTTTATTAAAAGGACAG
Organism: Ceratothoa steindachneri; assembly: GCA_963969495.1. NCBI lineage: Eukaryota > Metazoa > Arthropoda > Malacostraca > Isopoda > Cymothoidae > Ceratothoa > Ceratothoa steindachneri. Next base: position 204,981,109 of record OZ018317.1, on the reverse strand, counting down.
GATCAAAATATGGTTACTTTCCGCTTTGAAGAGATTAGTAATATGAACACTTTGAACATAAAATGTCCCATATTTCATGAAGCTGTCGTATGATGCCGTCATTTTCGCGAGTCAAAATATTTTTAGCTTTCATTCTGGCATTCAACGGTAAGTCCCCATAGGTCCCGCTTCGTTTTAGCTTCCAGACAAACAGGTTTTATTTCGCGAAATAATATCTTGGATGTGTATGAAGACAAGAAATACGTTTGTACCTTTATTATTTTTAATAATATTTTTTTAAAAGTAGACAAGGTGGAAAATACATTTTGTTTTGAATTCAAATATTTTTCAGCCGCTTAAACATGTCTGCTTTTCATAAAAGATGATTATGGTTTGTCTGACGAGACGTTGAATTGTGGAAGCGAAAATAGTTTTCATTCGATAATAAATAAATTATTTTTATTTTTATTCTTGTCTTTAAGTCCGCTTATTTCTGGTATTTATTTAGTATTTTTCGAAAATCTTGTTTTAAAATTACATATGAATAATCTTTTCGATAAAACTTTGATGAAATATAATTAATATATGCCAAAATGTCTCACAGGAAAAAGGAAACGCGAATTCCAACTATTTTCGACCTTTATTTGATTCATTATACAATAATAATTTTTTTTTTAGGAAAGGGAAAAAGGAAGAGAATTTAAAATAAGGAATACAAAAGGTCATATAAGAATAAATAAATAAATACATATAAAAGACAAACTAAATTATCCCAAGAAACTAAAAGGATGACAAAACAAGGAGAGATAAGTATTTCTTAGCGTTTCAGGTGACTCTTTCCTATTGGATATTCAAATAAATTCCTATTATTTATCGATATCTTAGAAAAAAAAAACTCACTCGAAATCACTTCTGAAAATTGCTCTTCATACAAAATGAATTCTCCAACCATCAACGCTCAATTACCATATTGTTTGGATGTTTTAACGTATGAGTGAGCACTTCACGCCACATTAATATTATTGTTTCATTGAGTTAACAATGGCTAGGACTATCATCCTAGCTTCATTACCTAGCCACTGAGGGCTCAAGTTAACCCAACTCAGTGCTGGTCCCAAGCCCGGATAAATAGAGAGGTTTGGAGTTAGGGAGGGCATCCTCCGTCCGTACGATCTCTGCCAAAACCTTAATGGAGGAGTCTTTTAACGATAAACGGCGAGAGGATTGAATTAACAAAGGCTGCCTCCATAGATCTCGTACAGCCAGCATTGTTTTGATCTCAAAATGGCCTTACTAATGCAGAAAGTGGTTATAGGTTTATTACGTGTGAACTGACCATCTAACGAGTCGTTCTGAGTGTAAGTAGACCAAAGAAGTCTTTAGGGGGTGTAAGGGTGTTCAGCAAGTGGTAGGAGAGCTTCTCTATATGGAAATACCATTAGAATTGTGTAAAGGTATCTGAGGTATTACGGAAGGCAAAATGATCCCCCTGCATTCTCTGACAACATTTCGAACATGCACCTAAAACACCTTTTTCCAAGAGGCAGCAACGCTCTCACACAAATCTTCAACTAGTTATCTCCCATATCTATCATAAAGATAGGGAGATCTGCCCACATAATACCCTTCCTCAAACCATACAGACCACCCACTCATCCGACACCGTACCATCCCGTCTCCTAGTTCTGCACCACTTAGAAAATCAAGGAACTGCTAGACTTAAACAAAATCAGCCCCCTCATCTCACTAGATGCCTCCAAACACAGACTACGGTCATTGCACTTAACAAAAACTGTACACACCAACATCAAGTCATACAAGAAAGCTTCTACTAATTCGCACCATGAAAAGAAATAATAATATATATAAGCAAACCCATTAACAGACTACCTACACATTTTCATCGATTATATACTAACCACCACACTTAAATACAACTACATAAAATGGCTTACGTCCTTACAAATTGACAAGTGCACGTAATACACCACACCAAATTATTACTAGAGCATCAAATACATAATGGCGTTCTGCAGGGATCCGTTCTTTCTGCCACCATATTTAAACATTATACCTATTATAACCCTCCACCAAATCAAAACAGTAGACTCTTTAGATACGCTTAGAACTTCAAGCCTCCCCCCTTCCCCACACACACACACATTCGTACACAAAAGCAGCTCATGACCTACAACTCTGCATGCCGAGACTTGAACGCTGGACCCAACGGAGCTTAAATGACCATTTCACATTCAAAATCTTCTATTACCCTCTTCACAAACTAGAGTACAACAAACATTCCTACATCATACACTTACAAACTAGAGTACAAAAAACACTCCACGCACCATACAACTACAAACTAGAGTACCATAAACTCTCCTGCACCATACACCTACAAACTAGGGTGCAATAAACACTCGCATCATACACCTACAAACTAGAGTGCAACAAACACTCCCGCACCAAACACCTACAAATTAGAGTACAACTAACACTCCCGCACTATACACCTACAAACTATAGTACAACAAACACTCCCGCACCATACACCTACAAATTATAGAACAACAAACACTCATCATACACCTACAAACTAGAGTACAATAAACACTCCCGCACCCTACACCCACAAACTTGAGTAAAAGAAACACTCCCGCATCATGCACCTACAAAGTAGAGTACAAAATACCTACAGTACTCGTTCTTACATGCGACAAAAGATTAACTTGTCAACAATACACAACAACTTTACAAAGTGGACGCAAAACTAAACACACTCCAAGAAATTAAAGAAGCCACATTCAGAAAGGCCGAGACTTCCATCTTTCACACATACACAAAGTGTATCCTTGTCTCACTCCTCTACGGAAGCCGCAAAACAAAGCTCTCTGCCTAGTCACAGCACTCCAATACACCACTTACACGACCTCCATGCAACGCCTCCCTTTCTCCCACACGAAACAAAAGCCACCCATGCCATTACATCCAACACCCCGACCACATCCACCAAAACATACACAAAACTTCAACACATTATACTACACATATATGTCATGAAATCACTCCTCACGCCACCAGGCCACCTCTACACACAACAATATCCACTAAGTATTAAGGTGCGCCTTTATGAACGGGAACCCCAACCGGATAATGAAATGCACATAAAAAATAGAATGCCATTCGCTGCCAAGCCAGAGGGCATCAAAGGCCGGCAATGGTTCGGGTTAGAGGGGGGGGGGGAGATGACATGTATTTCGTTAAAGGTATGTGGATATCAGTACGCCCATGAGTGTGGATAAGGGTATGTGGATATGAGCGTTGTGATTGGCTATGTGCGTATGGAATTCCTTACCCACGCGGAGGTATGATCAGTGTATCCTCCAATGGACGGCCAGGTCGTGACGCCACTGAAATATTTGTGTCCGCTCGCTAGAAGTCCAAAACCGTCTCTTCTCTCCGATCAAGCGTTCCAAGACAATCTATATATAGATGAGCATAAAATCCAATTTATGAGTCCAAACCACCTCCTCGGTGTCGTTCCACCAAACATTGTCCAAGAAGAAGCATCCCTTCCACATCACATACGAGTCAGTTTGGCAAGGCGCCGGTGCGGTCAGTACCCCAAAGTAAATAGCCATAATTCACAGGCATAAACGATATAGATAGACATCTGATCACATCACCATCAGGAACCAGATACAGTTCAACACATTAACAATATGCTCGATATAATTGCAAATGAGAGTCCCTCCTTCCCTAGTAAATCCAGGGGGGGGGGATTCCTGGAAGAACCCAGAGTGTGCTCGATGGAGTTCCTCGAAGCTGCCGGCTTAAGGAACGGACCTTAGCCGAAAGAAGCAAGTAAACGTGCCCCGTATGTCCACACTTTAGGACCTTGTTATGTTTGGCCCTTGGGTAGGGGAAGTACTTGTAAGGAAACCACTTTTTGCCCAAGAAACCGTTTCTGACCAACATCGCCAAAGGCTGACAGGTGGTTTTGCTCAAATTACAAGGATGAGATGTGTTGCGTTAAGCTACATCGTCCATATGTGGTATATTTAGCCACATATGGTTCCTTCAGTTACACATATGCATATGGCACCTTCAGCTATATATGGTGCTATCACCACCATATAGCGTCAACAGCTAAATATAACACCATCTGTTATATATTATGTTGGTACATACATATGACATCTTCAGATATATATATATATATATATATATATATATATATATATATATATATATACCGCATCAGAGTATATGTTGGATATTCTGATATATAAGGCGTCATTTACTACATATGGCAGATTCAACTGTATATGACGTCATACAACATTTATTAACTTCAGCTATTCATACTTGCCATCATCAGCAACATATAGCGTTATCATCAAGATATGTCGATATCAGCAACATATAGCACTTTCAGCTACATAAGGTACCGTCAGTTATGTATTGCATCAACATCTAAATATGCCACCTTCAGCTATATATGGCATCATCAGCTAAATATGCCACCTTCAACTATATATGGCACCATCAGCTAAATATGCTGCCTTCAGCTATATATGGCATCATCAGTTAAATATGCCACCTTCAACTACATATGGCATCATCAGCTAAATATGCCACCTTCAACTATATATTGCATTATCAGATAAATATGCCACCTTCAGCTATAATGTCATTATCAGCTAAATATGCTACCTTCAGCTATATATGGAATCATCAGCTAAATATGCCACCTTCAACTGTATATGGCATCATCAGCTAAATATGCCACCTTCAGCTCTATATGGAATCATCAGCTAAATATGCCACCTTCAACTATATATGGAATTATCAGCTAAATATACCACCTTCAGCTATATATGGCATCATCAGCTAAATATGCTACCTTCAACTATATATGGCATCATCAGCTAAATATGTCACCTTCAACTATATATAGCATCATCAGCTAAATATGCAACCTTCAGCTTTATATGTCATCAGCAACTAAATATGCTACCTTCAACTATATATGGCATCATCAGCTAAATATGCCACCTTCAACTATATATGGCATCATCAGCTAAATATGCCGCCTTCGGCTATATATGGCATCATAATCTAAATATGCCACCTTTGGCTATATATGGCATCATCAGCTAAATATCCCACCTTCAGCTATATATGGCATCATCAGCTAAATATGCCACCTTCAACTATATATGACATTATCAGCTAAATATGCCACCTTCAGTTATATATGGAATCATCAGCTAAATATGCCACCTTCAACTATATATGGCATCATCAGCTAAATATGCCACCTTCAACTATATGTCATCATCAGCTAAATATGCCACCTTCAACTATATATGGCATCATCAGCTAAATATGCCACCTTCAGCTCTATATGGCATCATCAGCTAAATATGCCACCTTCAACTATATATGGAATTATCAGCTAAATATACCACCTTCAGCTATATATGGCATCATCAGCTAAATATGCTACCTTCAACTATATATGGCATCATCAGCTAAATATGTCACCTTCAACTATATATAGCATCATCAGCTAAATATGCAACCTTCAGCTTTATATGTCATCAACAACTAAATATGCTACCTTCAACTATATATGGCATCATCAGCTAAATATGCCACCTTCAACTATATATGGCATCATCAGCTAAATATGCCGCCTTCGGCTAAATATGGCATCATAATCTAAATATGCCACCTTCGGCTATATATGGCATCATCAGCTAAATATGCCACCTTCAGCTATATGTGGCATCATCAGCTAAATATGCCACCTTCAACTATATATGACATTATCAGCTAAATATGCCACCTTCAGTTATATATGGAATCATCAGCTAAATATGCCACCTTCAACTATATATGGCATCATCAGCTAAATATGCCACCTTCAACTATATGTCATCATCAGCTAAATATGCCACCTTCAACTATATATGGCATCATCAGCTATATGTAGGTAGATAACTTCGCACCTTCTGACCGGTGGTTGAGTTTTAACAAGAGTGGAATATTTTCCTCTCTGAGTATAAAAAAAAAGAAATTCTTATAGCACTGAGAAACCGAAGGATTATTACCTTCATCCATATATTCATTTCACCACTCATCTCCCGTTTATTCACGATGAATAAAAAGTTGTTCCAATTAATTGGGAACGACCACAATAACGCTTCAAAAGAATGAGGACCCGTTACCATGGTGACACATTCGCGTGGGGATTATTTTTTTTCAGTCAACTTTGTTTAGACAAAAAGAATTCATCCGAGTCGACTTCTTTGTGCTTTTATCTCCGCGTTTGACACGCGAGGGAAATAAAAATAGTTTCTTTCTGACAATTTTACTCTTCCGACCTGTCCTTCTTTTACCCCCTTGAAGTGGGGAGTTGGGGGTAGACAGAGAACTACCGCAGTGCAAGACGTTTTTCCCCCTCATAACTTGGAAGAATTTTTTTTAATAAATCTCCCTAAGATCCCCACCCCTGTATCACCCTCTCTCTCTTACACACACAAATAAGCATACACACTTCTACAATGCTTTTCATCTTTGAAGTTTTGGGTCCTTAATGACTGAAAGCCATTCAAGGCACATTCCTATCCTGTTACTCAGCCCGTCTTGCCTCTTATAACATACGAAAAGCTGAAGGCGATTCGGAACAACAAAGTGATAAACCTTAAGGAATAGAACACAAAGAGTGTAAAATAAACACTTGGATAAAAGCGCAAACAAGTGTGACGGATCGCGTAAAAAGAATAATAGTTCTGAAGTGGAAATGGGTTGGCTATATTACCACAAGAAACGAAAGACTCAGAGACCCCCAAATTGACGACAGGGAATGTCGCGGTAGGAGAAAATTCCATTAATGGAAAGAATTAAGTGGCAAACTCGAGCGTTGGACAGTGATCAATAGAAAGCTTTTGCAAGATGCGTCAACAATGTTACTTTACTTGAATCGCTACTTCTCTCGTTACTTTAATTCCTCTAAGGGTTAAGTAAACGGTATTTTAATTTAATTATTTTGTTACTTTAATGAGTACTTTATTGGCTTGTTACTTTAATGGTTACTTACATGGCTTAATTCCTTAATGTTTTTGTTACTTTGCTGGTCAATTTAATGGTTTTTTAATTGAATGTGTTTGTTTTTTTTTACTTTAATTTCTCTGTTCCCTTAATGGCTAATTACTCCATTGCCTTTGTTACTTTATTGTCTTGTTACTTGAATGAATTTTGTACTTTAGTGCCTTGGGGATTTTTTTCATTAATGCTTCTGTACCTTTAATGGCCAAATACGAGGGACGGTCAATAAGTTATGCAATTCGGATATAAGGAAACGAGATGTGAGGAAAAGTGTTTTATTATTTTTCAATATAACTACTCTCGACTTCAATGCACTTGCGCCATTTGTCCCTGAGGCTTCGAATTCCCGACAACCAGATATCTCCCGACTTCTGTTCAATCCACTCCTGGACGGCGAGCTGGACATCTTCATCGTCCCCAAACCGGCGTCCACGCAGTGCAGCCTTGAGCTGGCGGAATAGAAAGTATTCGTTCGCTAGGAGCCAGATCTGGACTGTAGGGGGGATGGTTGGGTTCCTCGAATCCGCACTTGCGCAGGGCAGCTTGTGCAACTCTGGCCTTGTGGACTTTGACGACGTTGAAGTCGATCATGGGGCGCGAGGTTTCTAGGGACCCAACGGGCAGAGACCTTGGTCATGGCCAAATTGTCGTGGATCAGGTTGATAACACTTCCATATGATATTCCAAGTTCTCGCTCCATTTCTTCGACCTTCACCCGTCGATTGTTGAAAAATTTGTGACTGACGATCTGCGATCAGCTCCTGCTTCTTAAATAGACGAGGCAGGAGCGTGCGGCTGCAGATCCTGACTTGTCATAACTTGTCCTAACACCCCCACAAACAGTCATCCCCCTTCCTCTATTTTGCCTTACCGATTCGCAAAACTTATTGACCGACCCTCGTATATGGTTGGTTACTCTAATGACTTTGTTACTTCAGTGGGTAATTTAGTAGCCTGTTAGTTTAATAGCTTTAAAGAGGTAATAAAGGGTTGTCTTTGTTGCCAGAATTCACAGAAATATTTATTATAATTCTAATCACTGACAACTAAGTATTAGCGCTTTAGTCGCTAATAAGTTGCTAAATACAATGTTGGCCAGAAAGTCCTGACTCAGTTCGGAGGCGAAAAGAAAACCAAATTTTAGGGCGCAACACCAACATTTATTCTTCAAAATAAAGTCCTTCATTTTCTAACATCTTCTCTCAACGATCAGCCAGATTCCGAATCTGTCCCCGATACCAGGTTGATGGTCGGGCAGAACGTCGTTGATCGTCAAGGGTAAGATCTCCGGAGTTGAAACGTCTGTACCATCTAGAGACCTGACTAACTGTGCCTTCTGCTTCAGTATCGCAAATTTCTATCACAACAACTCTTGGAGAAGGTTTGCGGTTTTAAGAGTAGCGAATCAAAACTTTAATTCCACTTTCTTCCAAACATATTTCTGTCATTTGAGGCTCAGACAAAGAGGGATATAAACTGGGCAAGAGCAACAAACAGTAGCAGCGTACGGAGGCTGGTAGCCGAATGAGTAAGGTCAACCCAACCTACATAATGTAGTAGAATGAATAAGGTTAACCTAACCTACATAATGTAATCGAATGAGTAAGGTTAACCTAACCTACATAATGCCGTCGAATGAGCAAGGTTAACCTAACCTACATAATGTAGTCGAATGAGTAAGGTTGACCTCACCTACATAATGTAGTCGAATGAGTAAGGTTTACCTAACCTACATAATGCAGTTGAATGAGTAAGGTCAACCTGACCTGCATAATGGAGTCGAGTGAGTAAAGTTAACCTAACCTAATATTGTTTTTTTCCACCTCCTAAGTGAGTCAGAACTTTCTGGCCTACCATATACTATGCCTAAATACACCATTGTAGAAATATTTTTCTATAAGAAGGAGTTTAAAAGATTAAAAAGGTTAAAATGCTTTGTGTTTTAGTGTGTTTAATTACTAAAGACGCTTTTCTATGCTTATAGTTACGTTGTTTCATAAAAAACTTCGAATATTATTACACCATGCCCTATTTTATTATTATAGAGGGTATCAAGGGGTGTCTGCTATATTTCCTAAATGTTCTCTAATATAGTAATTATCGTATGATAAGAAGCGCTTTCTCGCTGTTCCAAGTGTTCCACGAGAGAATTAGAGTCGAGTAATGAAGATCGGAGAAATTCGACTGTTTGCCCAAATACACAAAAAGATGAAGAAAAGAATGGCGTTCGTGGAGGTGGTGTTGCGTCCATAGCAAAAGCCAGAGCTCTCGCTAGTCTAATGGATAAGGCGTTGGATTTGTGACGCCAAGGAATTGGTGCATTGGGTTCAATCCAAGAGACCCCCGGCGCAAAAACTTTCAGCAGCGTCAGGAACTGCCGGCCCATTGGACGGATACGATGGTACTTGCCACCCCTCCACGGGGTTAGTAGTTTAACACGCATCATCAGGAGCATAAACAATGATAACACCGCTATCATTCCCTTCCCGTCATTACAGAAGAACTTACCGAAACTCTACCCAGTTTCGGAGCATTGCCGATGGAGTAGTAGTAGCCTCTATGGAGGTACTCATATTCAAATGCCACTCGGGATGGCCAGTGAATGTCATTCTAATTTTTATGCACATTTCATTATCCAGTACGGGGATCTTGTCTAAGATCCGAGAATCGGACGGCGAAATTTACTAACAACAAACTTGAGTCACCTTTTTAGTGACTCAAGTTTTTTGTTAGTAAATACTTAAATACTTCACTTTAGACGCTGATGCGGGGAACCACACCAGGAAGTCTTAACAAATAGAGTTTAGTGAATAAGGAACATTTCTCACGTAATTGAAGTGGCGATGTCTTTGTATTGAGGCAACAAGTCGCGTGAATGGGGTTAATCCAGGAAAAGACCACTCAAAATTAGCTAATTTAACCCATTTGCTGGTTTTAGTGCATTGGGACCAGCAATCACCACATGCTCGGTATAACTTAACTTGATCTTAACCTACTCAGGGAGAAACAGAGACTGAGATCTACAGAGAGATGAGCGAGTAAGACTCAGAGCTGTAATTATTGCTGTTTAGTGTTGGGATGAAAACAGTATACGAACTTAAAACTTAAATAATTGTGTGGGAGCAAGTTTCCTACGTGAATGTAACTTCGTACGGGGATAAGATAATTCGTGCACAAACCTTCACACACAGTAAGCGTACAGAGTCTCAGGAAGGAAAGTGATCGCTCCCAGTCAGAAGACCGCTTCCAGATACCTGCCTCGCTACCACCCGGGAGTGAGTTGTATGTTTAGTACAGTTCCGCCGGAACATCAGGATCATGGAGAAATCTGAAGTCAGACTTTCTATATATTCTCTCTCGACTGAAAGTTTCCATTCTCCCGGAAACTTCTTTCCAAGCAGAGAAAAGCACAGAATTCCCCAGGGGAATACAAAAGTGTGAGTGGTTAAGAGGGCATCTCTTAGTTTCTTCTTTTATTTTTATTTTATTTTTTTTAGTTTGCCTTTCAGGACCACAGGATTAGTCCACTGGTTGCCGAGTTGATCGAGTGACGATCCTTTTTCTTTTTTGCAGATTTCTCTTTCAAATCTATATTTCTATTTCCTTCGTCTTTGGCATTTAAGCCTTTCAATTTGGTTTCTGCTAAGTCGAAGGTTGCGTGATTTTTATTTATTTATTGAGGTTTTATCACTTGACCTTTTTCTATTTATTGAGGTATTGAGCACTACGACTCTTTTATATTTATTAAGTTTTGAGCACTCTGTTTTTCTAAGGTTTCCTTTTTTTATTTTATTGTGGGATTTTTGCCTCTTATTATTTTATCTATTTTGTTTAATTCTTGTTGCACTAACTTGTAGTTTACTGCTTATTTTTTGTCTTAAGGTAGTGGTCTCGCATAGGTATAAATTCCATTCGCGGCTTACAGGGAGCAGTTTCTTCCGTTCACAAACCTCAGAACCACCTCGCAAGAAAGGGTTGATCGAGGTTTTCTTTGCGGTTCTCTTCTACGGAAATCTCACAAAGAAAGCGTTATAATCCACTCCACCTTTGTCTCACTCGCCACTCCGAACTATCGTGTCACTCCAATACGATCCAAGTAGTTTCTTCATTGTGCCGCTAGCACAAACCTTCCCGAACACGAAACCAAGTTTCCCGCGAATAAATTACCGCACTAAGGTACTCTAAGCTCTTAGGAAGAATCGGAGAGCTATATTAGTGACTCTATAAAAAAGTCCCCCTTATCTCTCGTCTGCCCTTTTCCGTCGTCAAACTCCTCGGGCACTCCGGTCTAACCTCGCTGTCCTCCTGAAAACTCCTCGTTCTGTCTTCTGCTCGATGGGTGACCGTTCTTTCTCAGTTTGTGCTCCTAGACTCTGGAATGCTCTCCCTGCCGAAGTCCGATCCTCTCCCTCCTTTGTCACTTTTAAACGTCTCCTGAAGACTCATCTCTTCAGAATTGGTCTTCTCTCCCATGTAAACTTTCTCTACACTTGCTACACAACCTGCGCTCTGGGAGGGCTAACAGCCTTGAAGGGCGCATTATAAATACCTATTAATATTATTATTATTATTATTATTATTTGTCGAATTAAGGAATGAAGCTTATTGAAATTTGGGGCCCGGTTTTTTTTTTTGTTTTTTTTTTGGGGGGGGGTCACTCTGTATTAAAGAAATATTATTTTAATTAATGATATTAAAGTTATATTATTATATTCAGTGTTTATTCTAACGAGTATGCCATTAAAGCGTAATATCATACCATCATTGAAATCGAATAGACAGCGAGATCGTTTTCCTATACTCTTTTCCATTGAAATCATGATTATACTAAATTGGCAGATTCATTAACCTATTTCTATGTACCTGTTGAATAATTAATTAATATTATTTCTTAAGTACTTTAATTAATCACAAAAATTAATATCTTTTCCTCCATCCACATTTGGAGAATATTAAATATATTCATCAAATGTTTATTTAATAAAAGGTTGGTTGCTTGAGGGTCCCATAATAATGTAAACAATGTCCCCAAATTGGCGCAAGAATTGGCTCTTTAAAATATTGAAGATAACTACATATGTCAGAAGGTTCGGTTTATGGTTAACCGTTTTACAAGGAATAGTCTCACTGTGGTGGAAGATAGAGAATAAAGGTTGATCTTGGTGTACTAAATTAAACCTTTGCCTGTTTCTCGAAAGTTCGGATGGCGTAACTATGGAAACGACCGCCGATTCCAGGCCCATTTCCGTCGAAGACGACCAGGTCGAATTCGAGCCAAAGATTTCTCTAACTCAGGAGGCCGAAGTACTGATGTGTAACCTATTTTATCGGTACTATCGAGTGAAATGTAGGAAGCAAACATGCTAGCTTTGATAGAACAAATAACATTATCCAACTGCGGTGTCTAAGGAAACTAATGACGCATGAAGAGCTGGCAGACGAGATAACAACGGAATTACTTCACACAATTTCAATTTCTGAGAGAGTAATTGTGGGGGCATGTTTACTACATACACAAAACAACGCACATAGCCTAGCAAATACAAACCCAAACATTTGTACACGGCAGGCGCACAGTAGGGCGTAGTGGCGCAATCAATTTTAAGGCACATTTCAGGTTTTGTAGAGCGGACCATAAAAAATTTGGAAATGAAGACGAAAAAAATAGAAACGCCCACTTTTGGGGGGACCAATTATGCTTAAAAATTGTCTTTTCCGTAGGGTGAGGCTGGTTGTATTCAGTTATTATAGTTCTTGTCTCTGAAGCTAGAAATGGGTAATTTTTGAGCAGGAAGAAAATTTGCACTTTAACTCCTTAAGTATCTAAGGTTTAGGCAATTTTAGATTGAGGAATTCCTTGTTTGTAAACTACTCGGAGGGAATTATAAATTAATCGATGTATGACGAATTTACAAGGTATTTACAGAGTATTTCCAATGGAGGGATATGGTTTCACCTTTTTGAATGTATGTTATAGATTCACTCACCACATGTATTAGAACATCAAGCACAGTCTCTTTGGCTCCCCACTTCCAGAACTTTCTCATTGAGTTAACTTTTGGATATAGTAGGCTGCCAGTGTTCTGATCTCTTGGATTGCAAGCGTGAAAAGAACATGAAACTGCCACGTCGAGAGCATGAATTTCTTATTGACCAAAGAATCGGGCGTCAAATGAAAATTGGAGGAGTGGATGTAAAAACAAGTTAAATGATTAAAAAAATGAAAATCAGAGAAGATGGAATCCAGGAAAGAAGAGAAGAAAAGTCACAAAAAGAGAAGAGGGAAGAGAAAACTATAATTTCAGAGGAAGCCTCGGATGAAGAAACCTCATCTTCTTACATTTCTGATGATGAATGGAAGAAAGTCTTTGCAAATCGGTATTTTGTGTTAAATAGAGTAGGTGAGAGAAGAAGGGGGTGATAGAAGGATAGCATGAGAGGGTGGGTGGGGGGGAAATGCGAGTATATGTGATTAGAGTGTATATGTGCCAAGATACTGGCTAATCTCTTTATTGTTGATTGTTGCTGCTATTAATAGTGCAGTCTTATTCGACTATGGTATTATAAATTCCAAAGACCGCTGCCATGTAATTGACGATCACAAAGTCTGGAGAGCACGACAGAAGTTAAGGCGGAATTTTACCGAATCTGAATGTTTGGGAGAAGAGAAAATTACTGCTTTGTTTTATGATGGGAGGAGAGACACAACACTAACTAAAAAGAAGAAAGGGAACAAATGGTACGGAGCAAAAGAAATTCAAAATCACTATGTGCTTGTAGGAGAACCTGGTACTTTCTATTTAGATCATCTAACTATTGAACGAGGAAGAGGTGCAGGTATTGCAGACGGACTCATGAAATTGCTTGTTGAAAATTATGTTAATGATTAGATAAAGGCAGTGGGAGTTGACAGCACGGTAACTAAGTCGCGTGCTCTCAATTGTTTTGACTTATGACCTTCCAAACTTTCAACAAGTGGGGCAATCAGACCCATAGTTAGTTTTATTTTGATAATTATCGGACTATCCTTGTGAGGACCTTGGCAATCATATCATCTGGAAGAGAATGTAAACCAACATAAGGTTTTCAAATCTCGTTAGAATCGGCTGAATAGTTAGGATGTTATTGCCAAAAAACTCATTGAGAAGTAAAATGTTACCACCCGACCCATTGACCTACGGACAGGCATTTTAATTTATAGAGTCGCGTGCACGTGATGAAACATATTGATCCCATTTATTTCATTTTTTTTAAATAACCTTAAAACAATTACCTCAAAGTAAAACTACGAAATGCAGGTTTGTATATTCATTATTTTCGCTGCCAAACGACATCCCACAAATCCGAGTCGAACTTGGAAATGTCCGACACCGGCGATTGTTTGGACGTTTTAGGCAATTTCAGGGATAATTTCAGGTGATTGTGATGTCTATCTCCTAAAACGAGCTCGATTGACGGTTTTAGGTTTGAATTTGTACCGCTTAATATCCGTGATATGGTCGTCCGCTTAATATCCGTAATATGATCGTCCGCTTAATATCCGTAATATGGTCGTCCGCTTAATATCCGTAATATAATCGTCCGCTTAATATCCGTAATATGGTTGTCCGCTTAATATCCGTAATATGATCGTCCGCTTAATATCCGTAATATGGTCGTCCACTTAATATCTGTAATATGGTCGTTTTCTTTCCACATGTCACTTATAATACAGGGTGAGCCAAACTCTTAAAATAAACCCTATTAAAGTTGAGGGCCTTTTTTTTTTGGGGGGGGGGGGAAGAGGTCACTGTGAGGGAACCCCACGTAGAATCTCTTGAGCAGACGAAACTTCCATGTGCTGCAGAAGGCCCGGTTAGGCCAAAATTGGTAAGCCTACCCCCTTCATCCTTCCACAAGCGGTAGCCTCGAACCGTGTCCACCACGATTCACTTTTACACGGGCAGAATAGCCTCTGCAAGAAGATTCGAGGCCATTCGAGAGTAGAGCTGTTTCCCGCTTACCGCCCCCTCAACCCTGGGGAGTGCCTCGGACATAAATAGCGCTCAACTCCCATGAAGAGACACAGAGTTGAGAAGTCTCACCCGGACCCCAGAAGATTCGCCATAGTTCCAAGTCAGGTGCTAACAACAAAGCAAAGTGACACTGAACTATTTTGTGTATTTGGAATTAGCCCCAGCCAGTGAGGTAATTCCACTTAACGATGGCCACCGAGTGATTTTCCGGACTTCTCTCATCAACTCCTGTCAAAGCCCTCCTTCGTTCGCCCCTTATTTCGGGTGGCCGAAATACTCTCCCCTGGACCGGAAGTTACCCCTCCCCCCCCTGTTTTTGGAGAACCGTTATCACTTCAAATTCCCGCTCAGAAGTTCCGAGCGGCCTCACCTCACGTGTAGAAGACATCCGTAAGCCAACCCCTCTCCCCCCCTTCAGTAACCCAATTGAGTTAATTTCCCCTTTCCCTTTGAATAGTCTCCTCCTGTAATACCTTAAGTTCTAACTTCATAGTCTGATTTATAACTACAATTCCCCCCTTCGTTTACTGATGTGATTTTGTCCGTTAATTCTCTAAGGTAATTTTACCCATCAATTCTCTCATTATTTTTATGTAAATAAAATTATATTTTTGTACATGCCTCTTTAAATAACCTTGAGCTTTGCCATTGCCCATTTGTTACCTGACCTCGTTGCACTCTCATCTCGCATTTCAGCCCGTCTAAACTAGCAGTGTTCCGTCCCTTCGTCGGTTCACCTGTAAGTTATCGGTCCCTCCCCCAATAGATATAATATGGTATTAATGTAATATAATGTCATACCATGACAGTCACCCTGTAGTAGAGGTCTTTTTGTATGGCATTCTTCAAGGCTATATGACTCCACAAAGCACCTGTTTACAGAGTATGGAAAAGGTCTAGAGGAGAGGTGGGCCTTCAAGGCACGTCTGTATCTCAACAGGTAAATTATTCCACATTCTCGGGGCAAATATAGAGAAAGAACGATCGCCCACGTAACAGAGACGAGTGCGAGAAATAATCAGTAGGGTACCAAAGCCAGAGCGTAGGGTTCTTTGAGCTTGGGATGAGGTTACTGAGGGGGGCGAGTCGGAGGGGGAACAGCAGCGTGTATGGACGTATACGTAAGAAAAAGGCCCTTGAAGATGGCTCTGTATTGAAGGCGGTGCCAGTGCAGATCGGGCACGATCATAATTAGTTTCAGAGAGACAGGAATTCACTGAGGCGTTGAAGAAGAAGGGTGTGGTTAATAGTACCAAATATTGCGAAGCGGTTCATTATTACCTAAATGGAATAAGGACCAGCCTTGAACCCGTGGGGGAGGGGGGGCGAAAGCGGTGTGTCAGGAGAGTTCATTCAGTTCGACGTTGTCCTCCTCTCTTAAAAACAGACGGCAAAATCTCAGCGTTGGAGGACAGGTGATATAAACCCCTCTCTGACGACACGAGCCATCCAAGGACCATCAAATAGTGTCAAGAGGTCCGTTAGTAGCCGAATGGAATGGTGACCAGCGTCGGCCGCAGAGCCAAGGGGTCCGGAACATGTAGCAGAGCAGAGTTGTGTGAAAAACGGCATAAAAATGGAACCGTTTTGTTTTCTTGTATTCTTCTTTTGTGTTTGCTCTGTTTCTTTTCTTTCTCTATCTCGCTCTCTCTGTGTCTCACAGAGACAGAAAAAAATGAGAGACATAAGAGAGAGAGAGAGAGAGAGAGAGAGAGAGAGAGAGAGAGAGAGAGAGAGAGAGAGAGAGAGAGAATGTTTCTACTGCTCTTGGTGGTGGTCGTGGTAGTGGTGGTGTAGAAATAATGGTGGTAGTAGTGTAGTAGTAGGGTGATGGTGGTAGTGTGGTAATGGTAGTGGTAATAGTGATGGTAGTGATGTAGTAGTAATAATAGTAGGGTTAGTAGTGGTGGGTGTAGTAGTAGTGGTGGTGTTGTAAAAGTGATGGTGGTGGTGGTAGTAGTTGTGGTGGTGGTGTAGTGGGGTGGAGTGGTGGTGGTGTAGTGGGGTGGAGTGGTGGTGGTGTAGTGGATTAGTGTTGGTGTAGTTGAGTGGTAGTGGTGGTAGCGGTGTAGTAGGGTGGTAGTGGTGCAGTGGGGAGGTAGTGGTGCAGTGGGGTGGTAGTGGTGTAGTGGGGGTAGTAGTGGGTAGTGCTGTAGTAGTAATAGTAGTGGTGGTGGGGAGAGTGGTCAAGTAGTAGTAGTGGTAGTAGTAGTAGTGTTGGTGTAGCAGTAGTGGTGGTGTAGCAGTAGTGGTGGTGTAGCAGTAGTGGTGTAGCAGTAGTGGTGGTGGGGCAGTAGTGGTAGTAGTGGTGGTGTAGTAGTTGGTGTAGTAGAAGTAGTGGTGGTGGTGTAGTAGTAATGGTTTGGGGGGTGATGGTGGTGACCTAAGTATAGTAGTAGTGGTGGGGTGGGGGTGAAGGTGGTGTAGTAGGATCGGTGATGGTGGTAGTCTCAACCTCCAAACAAGAACTCATATCTGAGTTAAACTCAAAACAAGAAGAATCCAATTCGCATTTCTGGAATTAAAAAAGAATAGATCCTAAAAAATCGTCGCGGCTGAACTCTTGAAGTAAGCGACTTCTTCTGTTTGGTCTCATTCAACACATAATTATCAAAATGCCTCAAATGGAATAGGAAAATCTGGTTCCTCCACCGGACAAAAATTGGCAAAGGAAAAGTTATCACTTTTCTGCTGATTTTTCCGACAATTACTTAAGTACTGCACTCAACTAACTTTGCTATACCTTTTACTTCCTAAAAGGTACTGAGAAATTTGAGTACTTTCACTTTTACTTGCGTATTTTTCTTATGTTACTTTTATTTCATTACATTTGAAAAACATAAAAGTATTCGTTACTTTTCAGTTAATTTTGCCCATTCATAGACTTAGAAGCAAAAGTCAGACGATGACGAATCACAAGCGTGTACTCTAATTTGAACCAATCATAAGAGCTTGTTCATGTTTGGACCAATCACATGCATCCTTTCATACCCGATAGACAAATCGTTTGTCTCTCCCACTTTCCTGCAGTTTATTAAATTATTCCTCATTGTTCTAGACTCCCAGAGTGCTACCACGCCATAGTCCATTGAAAATAAAAAAAATAGTGGCGATTCCACCTCCCCCTCCATGGCCATACTTGGACTCATTTTTCAAGTCCAAGAAGAATGTTGGAAACTAGGTGAAGTTGCAATGTTTGTTGTGTTTGCCGAAAATTTCCGAGGTGACCGCATACATCAATTCACCTTCAAATTTAAAGAAACACATTGAGGTGAGTATACACGCTTTTAACTATGTAGTGCATAGGCTATTTGGTAAAAATATCCACATGCTGGAGAGGAAAACGTATAGACTATTTATCAGGTCAGAGACCCCATCTACTGTAATCTCTACGTTAGTTTGCTAAATAATCCTGTATTTGTATCGGTAAATATTTGAATAGGTATATGTTATTGTGCATTGAAACGTTTATATAATTCATTATAATATGTTCCCATTATTTTTTTCTAGGGTATTGATTTTGGAAGTGTATTTTTTCAGTTATGCCCAGTCGTTTCAATTCGGGGTTAACTTAGATCAACTTTAACTTTTTAGGCTCATGTCAGGTTCTCTTTACCATAATATAATGCAGTTATGATTAAAAATATTTAAGGTTTGTATTAACAAACTCCGGCCCAGTCAGTCAAAACAAATGCACGCGGATTGACCTTTATGCGATAAATTTCTTATAATATTCATGATTTGATGATCTGACTTTGCAGGAATAATTTTCGTCCCCAAAAGTTCGTAGTTAGATATCCAGAACTTTAAAATCAGTTGCTTGTGAAGCTGAATAAAAAATATGTCAGTAATTAATTCCTCTGTATATTTTTTTACCTAATAATTAGTTTAGTTAACCAGACTCTTATATTCTGGAATTCTGTTAAACTGGATAAACTAGACTTTCTGATCAATAGAGGGATATTTACAGCTTGATTGTTAAGTCCATTTGAAATGAATTCCAATATAAATATAAGGGTCAATATAGTGAGTATAAAAGGGTTTACTGTACAGTATACTGAATAGTGTCTGAGGTGCTAGGTACTTTATTATTTGACGCTACTTTTTACTTTCACTAATTGAGTACTTCATGGATAAGATACTTTATTACTTTTACTTAAGTACATTTAAGTTTGGGTAATTTTACTTGTACTTTGAGTACAATTTTATCATGGTAACAATACTTTTACTTAAGTACCAAAAAAAGGTACTTTTTACAGCACTGTAGGAGAGTTGCTTCAGTTCGATGTCCTGTTCTAAACCAGCCTGAAAGATCTCTTTAGCGTTGGAGGAGGAAAGGTGATATAGACTCCTGCCGATACCAGCTATTCAAGTACTTTGGAAAGGAATGGGAGTTGAAAGATTGTGCGGTATCTTGCGTAGGTGTTTAGGCTCAGGTTTGATTTCTTTAGGATACGCCTCCAGCAGCCTGTTTGAAATTAGATAGTACTATTCCAAATGAGAGGGAAGTATTAAAAATTTCAGTGAGATAAGAGTGTAGAATAAGGAGGAATTGTTGCTTTAAAACTTGATGGGTCTCACTTTAGAGGATATCAAGAATTTTTCGAAGAATTTTTAGGACACACTCGGAAGTGAAGCAGAAGTTATAGCTGGGCAAGAAAGGAAGCACTGCGAGATGATTGCCCCGAAAAAAAAACAAGTTTGCTTCAAAAAATGGTTAAAAACAATTTGAAATTCAATGGGTGTGGTGAGGTGATTTTGCACGGGTGATAGAAGTCATGAATGGATCTATGGATGGATAGTGTGGTGATTTGTGCGAGGATGACTGAAATAGGTAACATTTTCAAAAATAAAGATCCAAATATTGGAGACTCTAATATGGAGCTTGTATAGGAGTTGCGTCTCCTCTAGGTAGCGGACGATTCTGATGCTGAGGCGAATATTTCTCATCTGATAAAGCTGATCGTAGAATAGAGAGTGTTCCTCTACTGTCGCTGGGCAGGTGCCGTCGTTATAGTTCTCTATACGTCGAGCATTTTGCTGCGTGGCGGGTAATCACGAAGGGCACAATACTATCTTGGCAGGGGAAAAAATAAAATATAAAAACAATAAATAAATTAGTAAGTGAAAGAAGAAGAGGCTAATAATTATTAGGAATCTTTGTTTGATTAATCCGTGTCCGATGCGAAATCGGCACACCAACACTTCCTATCAGCAGGTAAGACTTTAGGCCTCCATAAAAAAAGATTTGGAAAGATGTGACGCATCTTATTCCATCAGTAGAGGTCTGCTCATTTATCCGTCCAAACCTCTCGGATGAAGGCTTGTAATGAGACGTTGTATTCTTCGCAAGGTATGTGAACGGGTCTCATTAGCTGAAGGGGACAGGCTTTGCCGCTGTATCAGCCTTCTCATTCTCGGTGACTCCCACGTCCACCTGAACCAATCAGGATATTTGAGCGCCACGAAGGTCTCCACCTAGCTGCTTGTTTATAGCAGAGATCGCGGTTGGTGATGCTGGGATTCGATGGATGCGGACGTAAGATGATTTTCGCACTATGGAGGTCCAGCAGCATCTCTCCATTCCCGATATGTACCTATGTAACCTCGAATTGGTGAGGATCGAAAAGCTCGGTATTGATACATAGGTTTTCAGTGGCTACTGCCAAATAAGGACAAGGCGTCTATAGGATGCGGAGGATAGACTTCGCATCTGTAGGTTAATTTAGGACGAATTAGTGAGCGTTAGATGAAGGTGAGGGTATCTTGACCCGCTCCTTAATTGCGCCTGAAAACTGCGCGTAGGATGTTCATCGCCCTTTTGCATGATGTGGATTTCTCCTGTCAATTTCCCATCAAAGTTCATCCTTAAGACTTTGCATTTCTCAACGAGTGCGACCCTCTGCTGATATAAGTAGAGATCGGGATCCCTGATACAGCCTCTACTGCGGCAGAAGTGAATTACTCTCGTGTTCTCTATCTAGAAGTGGTAGCCGTGTGCAGAGGTTCATCTGTAAATGTTATTGATGGCGAGTTAGAAGTGATGCTCTACCGTTGCTATTTCTGAGCTTGCTAGGGAAATTGGGAAGTCATCAAAGTATAGATTGGCTGAAATCTACTGGTACTGGTGAAGGTTCGGAATGATTGCCTTAGGATTTTCAGTGTAGCAGAGCATTCACATTTCCACCGGGGAACTGGTCGACGGCGGGGGTATCCTGAGCTAACTTGGATAGATTTGTAGCCTGTTTAGTGCAAAAGAAATGTAAAGATCTTCACCACTTTATTTGTTTCTTCGATATTGTTCTTTTCTTCTGAATGTCTGCAAAATTGGTAAGTTAGCGAAATTTGAGCCTATTCACCATGTATAATCTCCAACAATACGTCCCTGAGATGATTACTCCCTCACTCAAGGAGAGGACGATTGGGAAGTGATCGCTTCCACCCCAGGTCGTCACAGACGCGTCATCGGAATTTTGCAGCAATGTCGGGTGAACAGAGGTTGAGATCGAGTGCTGATATGCTTCCCGTTTGCATAATAAAGCTAGTGCACTCTCCCTGGTTCATGATTGCGAGTTAGTGCCTCTGTATTAATTGGAATGGTTAATTCCCTTTGGCGTTGTAAGTGCTGTTTCCCAACTCGAGATGACGACTTTTAAAATACCCCATTAGGATCAAGGGGCTAGGTAAGGGTGAGAGTAATTCTCGGAGATTGACCCTTGGAAGCGATCGGGTTGTAGGCATTTGCGATTGCATATCGTTTTCGAAGTGCTGGGTCTCGGCACTCGTTTCTAAGGACGAGTTTATGGTAAGGTGCAGGAAGGGGCATCTTGGTGGATGTATATGGCATAACCACCGGATGTGCTGCCGTTGACGCGAGCTGTGGTGGTTACGCAAGTATAGCCCGCTAACGTTCGCGGTAGATGTGTTCCCAGATCGACTTTTTCACCAGTTAATTCTGACTCTGCAGATGTTCCACTGGATTAGCTTCAGTGGAATTTTGGTTATATTAATAAATCGTTTTGCTATCGCAGAGGTCATGATCCCCTTTTGAGGATAAGCCTTTCTTGCTTCTTCCAACTGCCCAGGAAGGCGGATATATCTTTCGATTTTCTGGCGGGGGAGTCATCCATCGGAGAATTAATCCGAGCTTTAGTGCGCTCGGGGGCCAAGCGGCGGGTCCAGGGTGATCCTAGGTGCCCTCCTTTTTCCAAATATCTACCTTTACTGTGAAGGTGGTTTTTGAGATAGAAGGTTCGGGTACGAAGGCTGCGCATTTTGCGTGGGTTACCGCAGGTCTTGTTCAGGGTGGGGGTGAAAGGGCTCAGAGAGATCCTGGGTGTCCATCCGATATTCTACCTTTTGGGTGGGGACAGCATCCAGAGTGGATATCTGGAGTGCAGAAGCCTCGCAAGGGGGTAACTGCGGGCCAACGCCATATTGACTTGCCTAGCAAGAGCTCTAGCTAAGAGGTTTGGAGACTAGCATTGACATCAAGTAGTCCTTGGTCCATATTTTTTTACCAAATGATTCATTCACCATTCCATCAAACTGTAACCAAAACCTTTAGTGGACGCAACATTGGTTTTGGCTTAGTTTCTCAGTGGTGTCAAACCATTCACCAAACTTTTTGTTATGATTTAGGATCCATTTTCCTTCACAGGTCACATGTTCAAACTTGAACATGTCGGAATTTCATTCATGTTGAACTCACTTTTCGCATTGTCTTAACCTTCCGTATTGCCTTAAGACAGGGATGGGCAATAATTTTAAGTAGCTGCCACGTTGAAGCTTATGTAAAGCTTTGCGAGCCGCACTTAGATAAGGGCAATGAGAATAAGTATTTATAAATTATCGTATTTTTTAAAGATCCTTTTATCTACGAAGGAAATATATTTGAAAAAAAATATTCAAAAATTAATTTTCAATATTTGGTCGAATTCTCACATGAAAAGCGGGCCGCAGTTTGCCCACCCTTGCCTTAAGATGACGTCATAAGGTACCTGCCGATGTCCGAATGTTGTCAGCAATGTTCCAACTGTTGTTTGTGAGTATTTGCCACTGTAGGCGATTCCCACAAGGGGGTGGATGGTGGAGGAGCTGCACGCCCTACTGACCCCAGTTCTTTAAGAGAAACTAGTTTTGTTTTTCTCTCTTTTCTTTCTTTCTCTCTAAGTTAGTCTTCTGCTCCTTTTTTAAAATCTCGCGCTATCCTTTCCCCGCCTGTTTAGACCCAGTAACGGGTGAAAGATGGCGTTAAACGTTCTAAAAAAATGTAGCCAATAATTTTTCATTATTGAGAACAGGTTTGGTCCTCTCCTGTGGTTTGATATTGATGTCCATATTTCCAAACCAAAACTTATTGAACCAACGCTGAGTAGTTTCAACTGTGGTTGTGTCCTCAGCAGCGTGGACAAAAGTGTGTCCCAATAGGAATTCGTGCTTGAAAATTACTATAATTTATTTTGTAAATAACACTCTATTTACATTGAATTTGCCAAAAAGATACAATTACATTAGTAAATCATTCATTTTAGCGTTTTCCTGCATTTTAAAAATAATAAATTTCATGTGAAACACCATAATAATAATTGCAAAAACTAAATTTAAAATAATTTCTCCAAAAAATTCAATCTTGATCCAACCTTCCTTCCTTCCCTTCTTCTCCCCCTTGTCCTGATGTATGGGGGGTCCCCCTCTCCCCCATTCCAGCCTCATCCCTTCCCCCGACATTTAGAGCCATGTTACTTCATTTCTCGCTCATAATGTATTTTTGATCCGAAGACTTCCTAGATTCTAGAACCGTTAGAATGGCCTGGCAGGAGAAAAGAACCAAGGTTTCCGCTTACACACAAACACATACATACACACGAGAGCGCGCAAACAAACAAATATTTACATATATTATTGGGTTAAGTGAGCGGTCGAGTGAATTGAAGAAAAAGGTTTTGCGCTGTGTTGCAGAACCCAACGAACAGAAAAGTCTACAAATTTTCTCCTCATCTTATTTCTCATTTTACCTAATTATATAATAAATACATTTTCTATAGATCAGCTTAATCTAATTAATAAACAAAACTCAATCCCATCAACCAATGAATGAATTACGGCTTAACTTCTGCTCAAATTCCACTGCTCATCCCTCAATGTTCTTAACCTTGATTGGAGCATTTTGGGGAAGGAATCTGCTAGCTAGGCGTTGATCTGTCAAAGCTGGTGTCTGCTAGCTAGGCGTGGATTGGTCAGAGCGGGTTGTCTGCTAGGTCAGCTTTGATGTGCACTTTTAGGTGAAGGTTGGTGAGGGTTGGTGTATTTAGAAGTATTTACACAATATTTATATGAAAAAATAATTTGAAATGTGATTTATCACCTATCTACCCTCTTTGCGGCCTTAAACGTTTAACGGGGCATCCGAATCACATGTATCTACAGCGTATGGGAACTACAGCAGGGCCGAGTGGCACTTTGCTTCTGATTTCAGCTTAGTTAAACCTCATCACGTGTGCTTAGTCGCCGGATGGACCTAGATTTCGATCGCCTTCACGGAGGCTAACATACGCTATGGAACGAGAGGCATATTAACTATTGTCTCCTGACAGCAACCACGGATGACGGTCATATCCCCCCTCCTTAAATAATAGCGGAGGGAGAAATTTTTATCCCCTCAGAGGTGGGGGGGGAGAAATCGCAAAGCCTATTCATTTTCAAGGCATTCTTATGCAGGTTTTTAGCATACTATGTGTATGGACTACGCAGGTCAACACAGTACCATAAAAAAAATGCCCACATTATATGCAGATTATTAGTATATTATGTACATGTCCTAAATATGTTAATGCATGATTCTCTTAGTGTGTTTTATGCACGTTCTTTACATCCTTCCTGCATGTGCAAAACAAGTTCTATTAAGGTTTTATGCCAGTTCCTTGCAGATTACGAGCGATCCTTATGCATACTCTGTAGGGTAAACATGAAGATCGGCGGCGCGGCCGAAAAAGTGTACTTTTTTGCGTGTATGTTTCGTTCACCAGCGCATGCATATTCATGCGCGTTTGGTTAAATAAAAACGTTAAAAAAAACGTTAGAACATTATTCTATAAACAATTATGATTGTATATTGGGGGCTGTGCACCCAAACCCCCCAATTGATTGAAACTCAGGATCATCGTAGGGGGCTTCCCGTAGTGATAACCCCCCTTCCCCCCCACGAGCAGTCCCCTTGAATTTACTCCAAAAAGGTGAAACATATTGGAACAGGGACGAAATATTTTGCGTCCCATCGGTCGCGCCGCCGATCTTCATGTCTACCCTCTGTAGCACCCGTATGTGCTTGGATATTTTTAATCAATTTACTTTTCAGATTATGCGCATCCGCCATGCATGTTCGATGCATGATATATGCATGTCCTTGAAATCGATAAAACGAAATCTTCCCAATTTGCCGCACAATTCATCCCTTTACTGTGACTCAGCGACCTTTATCGAACCCGGAACCAAATGGGGTCGGAAATTCCGCGACTCCGGTTCGATTTATGGATCCGCTCTCGATTTCCGACTTTTAGGAATGGGAGCGAGAAGGGACTGAACTGCTGGACCATGAATAACATGGCGTACACCAGCGAGGGCTTTAGCCGATAGTAAAGTGAATGTAAAATGATACGACATGCCCAAAACATGCATGAATCATTCAGGGAATATGCAAAGAACCCGCATAAAACATGAATAGATCATGTATAAAACATGCATAAAAAGGATAAAACATAATTAAAACATGAATAGAAAAAGGAAATAACACGTTAATAGCAAGTGTAAACGAGCATATAACACAGGCATAAGGCAAACATATAGTATGCAAATAATATGCTTAAAATAGGGAGATAACATACAAGGAACAGTTATAAAATCCAGACGGTCATTGATGAAGGTATTTTTAACTTATTTATTTATCTCACTAGCATAGGTAACCGGCGTTGCCCGGGATAAGAAGTCATGCGCAAATAAAAACAGATGCTATTATTTGAAATTTTTATATTGTGACACAAAAATATCTTTACTTGCTGATTATTAAGTTCATCATATGTGGGGTGAAGGCAGATTCAGGAGATTTGCGAACTCTCCCTATCATATAATAGCACATAATATAAACGTTTCACATCGTACGCCTGGCATTTTACGCTCAGGCGTAAATGACCGTTAGTTATGAGCGAACAACGTTGTGGCCGTATAAACAGATCGAGCCTCTTATATATATACATATTAGGATTTTATTAAATATATATTTTATGCTCTCTCCTACTCCGAAGGTATTAATTTCAAATGAATTTAGTATATTTTCGACCACAATTATGTTTGCCAGGTGAAGGTAATATTATATTTGAAACAAAAAAAATAATGCCTAAAAAAATGTATGCATAATAGGGACTAAAATATTAAGGGTGGATTTGTAATCTTAATACTTAATACACATGTGAATTTAATATTGAAACCAGCAAATATAAATTTCAAGTAAAACTAATATTTACAATCAGAAATATTAATATGTAAAAATAAAATATATTTATGACCACATTAATTTAAAGAAAATTATTATATTTATGACCAACATATTGATTTGATAACTATTAAGGCAAAGTCGAAATATACGAGTATATTGTGATGTCAGAAATATAAAATTAAAATAGTATTGTACTTGTATTTGCGGCTCAAATACCAATTTTAAATAAAAAAAATAATGGTAAATTTTGAATACACAGATACCAATTTGAAAAAAAAATTAGGACTCCATTTCTAGCTCTTCTAGCTCCGCCCATTCGGGAAGGAGCACTGCATAAAAATAATAAACATTTGAGTTCCTAAAAATGTCTGGCAACCCCATTGCATTCGAACCATAAAGTAATTATTTTGAAATGGGGGGGCTTTGCCCCCCAAACCTCCCTTCAATGGTGGGAGTTGCACGCCCACTATTTTAAATCAGCTAGTAGTATTCACAATTCGAAAGCCTAGCATTAGATTCGAATTCAAAGCGATTGTCAGACGTCGTTAGGCGTTATGATTGTTCATTGTTTTTATGCAGTTTCTTTACTTCACACATTTAAACCCCGCCTTTGAATGCTATTTTAATCAATATTATTTTCTTTAATATTGAGTAATATAAAATGTTCATATAATATTTTAATTCATAAAGAAAATTACCCTTAAAACAGAAAATCCAAAGATTACCGAGAACTTAACGAGATTCTAGAGGCGAGGCAGCGAGCAACCGCTTTTCGCCCGTCTGCCCCCCCCCCCGCACCCCCGGAGAATGCTTCTAAATGATATATAATACAATATAATGCGATACCAATTGACAATGTGAATGTGAACTAAATATTAACCACAATTAAATTATATTAGCTATGTTCATTAAAGTGTTTGAATTTGCCTGAGAATATAATTGTCCCAAACCTTTTTTTTACATCTAATAAATATTTAATTAGTGTTGTTTATGCCCATAGCACTAGATTCCATATACATATATATATATATATATATATATATATATATATATATATATAAAGATCAAGCAAATGGGCATAGGTTTACAATAGGCCACATTTTATATTTCCTTTTATAAAATTATATATAAATTTTAAAAATATTTTCATAAAGTCAGACGAGTCAAAATAAAACGAAAAGTACATTTATGTCTAATTTGATCATAGAATCAAATAAAATTTCCAGTTTTATTACATACAATATCTATTTGATATCCGAGCGCTCATTAAAACCAATCATCAGATTTCAACTAACTCAAACACGTTATTTGTTTACTATATGAGGCAATTTCTTTACTTATAAAATAACTGCTGCGCGAAATGCTCTCGCACGAGTCATTAAGCTTATTTCAATAAATTCTACTGGATGAGTTCTTTGAGAGAACAAATATTATATTCACCAAAGCTCCCCCTTTCCCCCCAGTTGCAATTAGCGAGTATTTAAAGGCAATTGAAGAAGGATTCATGGGATAAAAGTAATACATACTAGTGATTGGTAAAGCTAACAACTCAATGTCCCGCAGAAAGCAGTTATATAAGTGGTTTTAATCGACTTTGCGCACTTTTATACGAGCGTGCTCCTCTTTTATTACTAGCCGGAGATATAACCTAACCTATTGTGAATGGTTCGTTCGAGAAAGTACCTTGCCTCAGGTAGACCAACATTGAGAGCGTCTAATTAACGCGAGCATAATCTTCTTCTAATTTCCATTTTGGTCTCTTCTTCCTTGATTCTTTTCCTTCAGTTTGACCCTAATTCTGAAGTTCTTTCCTTCACAAGATCGCATAGTGGACTTCAGGGTTTTTGTTCTTTTCCCGTTCTTTATTTTCCTTTCTTCTTTTTCTGCAGCTAATTCATTGGTTCCTTCTTCCCCTTTTACGATAGGAGGGTGATGGAGGAAAAAGGGGAAGAATGCCAGAAAGGGGAAAGGACCCAGGAAGGAGAATTAAGCGAAATATTTATATAAAACGGATCTTTTAG
The DNA here is from genome assembly GCA_963969495.1 of Ceratothoa steindachneri. Classification (NCBI taxonomy): domain Eukaryota; kingdom Metazoa; phylum Arthropoda; class Malacostraca; order Isopoda; family Cymothoidae; genus Ceratothoa; species Ceratothoa steindachneri. The sequence continues at coordinate 204,952,487 of OZ018317.1, read as the reverse complement.
GATGCAAATACAACTCGAAAACTCGAAAGGAAATGAATGGGAATTGGTCAGAGCCTATCCGAATCCTCCTTTGATCTTTGATTCATTCCTGGTCTGGAAATATAACTATCTCCCTCTCTCTCTCTTTCTCGACTTCACATTCACCCACAGCCCTGTATACACACACACACACACACACACACACACACACATATATATATATATATATATATATATATATATATATATATATATATATATATTGTTTGGAAGGAAAGAGTCGAAAATACATACCAAACACTATTTCACTTAAGGAATAAAGAGATCAGGCTGAGCTTAAATAATTCAGTCTCAATGATGTCAAAAAATATACGGGAAACATAGTGGGTAGAGGAAGTGTGGGTGGGGGGCGAGGCTAGAGGGAAAGAAAACTTAGCATTTCATTCAATATCTCAGGATATCCATGTCTCCTGATCTGCTAAGATTCCGCAGCGTTGCACTATAGGAGCCACGATTTGGAATATTCTATTCAAATTGGTGCAGCCAGCGAACCCTGGCACACTCACGTTACCCGAGCCTATTTTAGTGCCACTGAGAAGAAATGCGAAATATAGATCGTGTTTTCATCGTCGCGACGCTCGCTGCCACCAACACTCCACGCCAAGTGTCCACTTTTAACGTTCACCTCCAAGCTTGAACAATCAAGAAGAATTAATGCCTGAATTTGTAAACAATAAATAATATATTACATAATTGGAGTGTGTTTGTATAACCAAATGCTCAAACAATGTTACCGGCATCACTTTTTCTTCTTCTTCTCGGCTTTTCCATACAATGGGTCGCCGTTCTTGATGAGTCATTTCTCGGTGAAAGACTCATCTATCAAAGTTTTAGCAGACTTTACGGACAAATGCTCTTCCTGACTCCAACCCTCTCTATTTATCCGGGCTTGGAACAGGCACTGAGTTGGGCTAGCTTGAGCCCCCAGTGGCTAGGAGGATATTCAGAGTGCCAGCGAGGATGTTAGAAATGATACCAACCGAACACAAAACCTGACAAGAAAGATTGGAATACCCAGACCTATTTTTTTGGGGTAAGTGGTGCTAATGGAGATATTGAAAATTATAAACGGATTAAAAACTTACAAAAGTTGAATGGCTTATCCATTATTTTGGACGTAAGATAAAACTATTCACACAGGAAAATGAAACAATTATTTCCAGTCCGTAAAAGTTTTCGACCCAGTTCCTTAATAAACCCGTAATTTGCATTTTCTTTAATTTAACATTAAAGGTGCCAAAGATCGGAAGGTAAGTTCGTTCCCGCGAATTATTTAATTTTTCAGCGTGGAACTTTCTATATATTTTTGGAACTTTCTATATATTTTTTTGGAACTTTCTATATATTTTTGGAACTTTCTATATATTTTTTGGAACTTTCTATATATTTTTTGGAACTTTCTATATATTTTTGGAACTTTCTATATATTTTTTGGAACTTTCTATATATTTTTGGAACTTTCTATATATTTTTGGAACTTTCTATATATTTTTTGGAACTTTCTATATATTTTTGTAACTTTCTATATATTTTTGGAACTTTCTATATATTTTTGAAACTTTCTATATATTTTTTGTAACTTTCTATATATTTTGTAACTTTCTATATATTTTGGGAACTTTCTATATATTTTGGGAACTTTCTATATATTTTTGGAACTTTCTATATATTTTTGGAACTTTCTATATATTTTTGGAACTTTCTATATATTTTTGGAACTTTCTATATATTTTTGGAACTTTCTATATATTTTTGGAACTTTCTATATATTTTTGTAACTTTCTATATATTTTTGGAACTTTCTATATATTTTTGTAACTTTCTATATATTGTTGTAACTTTCTATATATTTTTTGAACTTTCTATATATTTTTGTAACTTTCTATATATTTTTGTAACTTTCTATATATTTTTGGAACTTTCTATATATTTTTGGAACTTTCTATATATTTTTGGAACTTTCTATATATTTTTTGGAACTTTCTATATATTTTTGTAACTTTCTATATATTTTGGGAACTTTCTATATATTTTTGGAACTTTCTATATATTTTTGTAACTTTCTATATATTTTTGTAACTTTCTATATATTTTTGGAACTTTCTATATATTTTTGTAACTTTCTATATATTTTTGTAACTTTCTATATATTTTTGTAACTTTCTATATATTTTTGTAACTTTCTATATATTTTTGGAACTTTCTATATATTTTTGTAACTTTCTATATATTTTTGGAACTTTCTATATATTTTTGGAACTTTCTATATATTTTTTTCCCCGAAGCGTCACTCAAACTCAAACAATGAAGTTTTTCTATTACGTAAAACTAAAAAGTTATGAATATTAAATTACTTTGAAATGGCCAAGAAAATTGTATGTATATTCAAAGAAGATTCAGAAATATCTCGGTGAACATCCCTCCGTGAGAGGCTAACAGCGCCTCTCGTCCTCACCTAATCTCTTGAGTCATTTCACAAAACTTTGTCCATTTGTATATATTATACATCAATAAAAGTGGTAAATAATATTTGGTAATATTACAATAAATATTAAATTATTTTGAATTGAAATAGAATAAATTATTGTATGTATATTGAAAGAATATTAAAATAACCTCGATGGATTTAACTTCACTGCGAGGCTAGTAGCGGCTCCTGTCCTCACCTAATCTCTTGATTCATTTCACAAAACTTTGTCCATTTGTATATATTATACATCAATAAAATGGGCAGATAATAGATAATACTATTACAATGACTATTAAATTAGTTTGAATGGGAAAAGAATAATTGTATGTACCGGGTTTGGCAAAAGTTCTATGACACTCAATTAATTAACCTTTCTAGATGTTTACGCGTGTGAGAGAAAATTTTCGGTCAAACAAATTAAAGTTCTACTTTTCCAACACGTTTCATTAGAACGTCTTTTCCATCGGGTGCAGTTGTGTCTTGATGGAAGTGAAAAGAATCGATCTCTGATCTCTTGCGCGTGGCCCATAACAAGTCGAACATCGCCTTAGAGGCTCAACGTCAGCCAGATGACCGTCGACAGAGTGGCGGAGAGGCTCAAGAAGGGAGAAGACCTCAAAAAATCGATCTGGTTTGGGCACAGCTCAAATTGTCAAACGTTTGGCTGTGAAAAAGGCCTTCGAAAGTGACCCGAAGCTCAAGATGACTGAGCTCACGAAGAAGAAGAACATCTCGGTGGCCACGGTGTCCAGAGCCGTTAAAAAGAGCTTGGGATGTGGGGTAAGGCCTCTGCGCACCGACCGTATGCGATAGCAAGGTCGGGAAAGCTGTCGTCACCTTTTCAACTACCAAAGAGTCATGGCAATCGAATTCTCATTTTTCTGATGAAAAAAGCTTCATGATCGATCTGGTCATCAACAAGGAGAACGAATGCGTGGTAAGCTTCGTGCAGGACACCTCCGAGGTCCAGTACGTGTCCACAACCAAGCACCCAACCTCCCTGATCATGCTCAACGCCTTGGCTTCGAATGGCGAGAAGATGCCCCCGGTATATTTCACGGCAGGTTACAGGCTCACTGCGGCCGATTACAGGGACATCTTGGCAACGAAATTCCTGCCCTGGGTGAGAAAGACCACGGAGAAGGCGGCCTAGGTCTTTCAGCAGGATGGTGTCCCGGCCTACACGGCCAAGACCGTGCAAGAGTGGTTGGGATCGAACGTGAACTTCTGGTCGAAGGAGTTTTAGCCGCCGCAGTCGCGTGACCTCAATCCCCACGACTACAGTGCGTAGGTGCATGTCAAGGGCAAGGACTGAAAGGTCCGCTACAGCAGCGTCAACGAGCTGAAGTCCTCCGTCAACCGCGTATAGGCCAGCATGAGGAAGAACTTGGTCAGCAACGTGTGCGCGTCCTTAAGGTCTCGCCCGGAGCGCGTGCTCGCTGTCGACGGCGACCACATTGATTAATATTAAAATTTAAACAGATATTTATCTGATAAAACACTAAAAATGTGTCTAACTGCATCAAAGCTATCGTTAGGTCCTTTGTTGAGAGCGTCGTAACGAGTGTAACAGGACTTTTGCAAAACACGAAATATTGGATCTTGAACAGCACGCTGGAGATCATGCAGAACAGGTTTCCCGCTGGCCAAAGCAGACCACTCTGCACTAAGACTCCATGCTGAGGCTCTTTTATTTCTCAAGTAAAGATTGACTTACTCTTTCTTAAATCCTTATTTTTATTTTTAAAGCACTCCGTCCTCAAGGACCAAATTCATCTGTTCCGTTAGTCGATAAATGGTTCCTCCCTCTATCCTTACCTCTGTTCTTACCAGATTCAAAATGTCTGATTAAAAATATAGACATATTATATTGCTTTAAATTCGCTGTCCTGGTATTATTTTCAGTACCCTGATGAAGAGGCCGGGCTTCGAAACGTTGATGTATTAATAAATTTGAAGAATGCATAATCATAAGGAATAGTTCTCTTAAATCTCTCTCACACACACACACACATATACACACACGCATATATATATATATATATATATATATATATATATATATATATATATATATATATATATATATATATATATATATATATATATATATATATATGTATATATATATATATATATATATATATATATATATATATATATATATATATATAATATATATATATATATATATATATATATATATATATATATATATATATATATATATATATATATATATATATATATATATATACCAGGCAATGGCTTCGCCACTCTCCCCTAAGGGAAGAGGTTGCGTTTCGGTACTAAGATTAAAATTTAAAATCTAAAAAAAGCAGCCATGGTTAAATTTTTATAAATTTTTTGAACTTCGTCAATTATAATAATTTTAAAAAGGAATTCTAAACTAAATTTCCCCTCTTTCAAAATATGACGTTACTAAAATATAGTTATAGAAGAAGATACATAAAAATAAATTTTCTGAATTTCACCATTTGTAATTCTTTGGGTTTTAAAATTTCACAAAGTTTCGATACTTATATTTATTTCTGAACTTCACCATTTTGTTTTTGATATTATAAAATAATTATTTGAAATAACTTTGATAAAAAAACATAAGTCATAACCAAACTAAGATGAAATTATTATTCAAATACTCAAAAAAATCCCTGTCTGAAATTATAGAGTTAGTGATATATATATATATATATATATATATATATATATATATATATATATATATATATATATATATATATATATATATATATATATATATATATATATATACATATATACAGGGCGTCCCAAAATTTTAATTTGTTTTATCAATCCTTTTCATAATCCCTTCTTAATGGATATTAAAAAGAAAAAAAATTATGTTTATTTTTCCGGCTTAATAAAGATAACAAAAATAAAATAAAAATTCATCAAAAACAAAAGAAAAGAAAAAATTTATTTAAATTATTCAAGATGTGCTCCGTCCGTACACGTAGTGTCTCTGCAAATTTCAAATCGATCTTTAGCATTGCGAAAAACATTGTGGACCATTTCGGGAGTTATGTCCAGCACTGCTGAAAGTATGCGTTCTTTAAGTTCAGTTCAATTACTAACTTTTAGCTGAATCACTTTTGCTTTGATAAAACCCCACGCAAAAAAAAATGAATGGGAGTTAAATCTGAAGAACTTGGAGGCCAAGGTCTAACTCCTCCTCGGACAATTAGAGCATAATGACACGGTGCACCATCTTGTTGAAACACGACACTATCAACAATGCTATCATCAACAAGCTGTGGTTCTTAAACTTGTTGGAGCATATCAAGGTAGATGTTGCCTGTCACAGATGCTTCATGAAAAAAGAATGGGCCATAAATTTTAAATTTGGTTATTCTAAGCCACAAGTTAACTTTTGAAGTCTTTTTTTTCCATTCCATGAAACCACTTGGTCTTTCATTTGCCCAGATACGACAATTGTGTCGATTAACTTTACCACATATGAGAAAAGTCGCTCCATCACTGAATAAGATGTTATCTAATAGGTTTTCATTTTCAATTTGATCCACAAATTCTGCGCACTTTGCCGCTCGATTTGGATAAACTTCTTCATTAAGAGAGTGCATGAAGTGAATGTGATGAGGCTTTCTCATAAGTGTTGAACGCAAGACTCTGTGCACTGTTGTCTTGGGCATATCAAGTCCCTGACTGGCCTTTCTCACCGAAGTTCTTGGTTTATTTTCCAAAAATTGTCGAATTTGTTCAGTTTTGTTGGGGGTCAATTTTTTTCCGTCCTCTTCCTTTCTCATCATGTACGGATCCGGTTCTTTTAAATTTGTTCACAACTGAACGAATCGCGTTGTCTGTAGGTCCAGGTTTTCTAAACTTTCCTTGGAACTTTTCTCGTACTTCATTAAATTTCGCTCCTCTGATACGAGCTATCACAACAAAAATCCGCTCTTCTGTATTCATTATGAAAAGGCTTGAAAAAATATTGGGGACACCCTGTACATGGAGCACTACAATTCTGTGCAGAGCACAGTTTGAACATGATGAACATAATTTAACAAGAATTTGTCATAAAAGTTATTAGTACGTAATAATTGTAATAGTTTTTTTTGGGGGGGGGAGTTTATTCAGTTGAGTGTTTTGGTTGTCTAAGTAAATATTACGGACAAACAGGTAAACAACTTTCTGTTCGCATAAATCAACATAAATATAATGTCCGAAGAGGGGAAGATAACAGTGCTTTCTTTGTCCATATGTCAGATAAGGACCATCTAATTAAATGGAACTCGGCAAAATTTATTTATCGTTCCAATGACCCTATAAAAAGGAATATCATTGAATGTGCTTTTATAAGCCAATGTGATAATTTTAATCTTTTTCCTGGCTTATATAAAATAGATGCTATAATTAAAAGATTAATACTTAAAGAAATTAGTTCTGACTTTTGTTCTTAGTTTTTTATATACAATCTTTAGTTATGTGGCCCCTATTTTATTTTATTATTTTTTTTTAATTGTCACTGCTCTGTTATGTACATTGTATTTTCCCCACTTTTTGCTCATCGTGTCTTCAATCTTCCTCGTTTAGCTATCTCCATTTCTTTGAATCTGTTACCCTTTCCGTCTTCTCAGTTTGACCTTACTACCTGCTTCTTGTCATTCTTAATGTGAATCTTTACCTTTCCCCTTCTGTCTTCCTCATTGGTGATTTCTTGTTTTTGAGACGGTCTTTCATACTTTTCTTTCGTATATATACCTCTAACATAATATTATTTCTTGTAGTTTATCCTTGATAAGGAACTTAATAGAGTTCGAAAGTACTTGGAAACACCATTTCATTTTTTCCTGCGGGACATTGCATTCATTTGCTACCCTCACGTGATACTTTGTGAGTTTTTCATATATATATATATATATGAGGAAATCCCCTTTTCCTTCAGATAAAGGAACAGCATCTGGGAAAGCGGATTAATTATAGATACACATACTATCAAAATATATAGTTGGGATTAAGGATATATAGGGAGTGGCCTCTCCTTCATAGAGTATCGAAAACTCCGTTTTAATAATCACTTGCCAATAATATACTTAGAAACGGGAGATGTGAGGTTCCCAGTATACTTATGTACGTATAGCACACTATTGAAAGTCACATGTGCACCTTTGTTCTTTCATGGTAGTTTCAGATTATTTATATTAAAGTTAATGGCAGTTTTCATCTAACAAAAAAAAAGAAAAAAAAGAGAAATCGATTAAGGTTTTTAAATACAAAAAACGGATTGATTAAAATATTTATTGAGGGTTAGATGGTTGTAGGTCCTTGAGGGAAGTTTTTACCCTTTATCTCTCTCATTTTCTCTCTCTCTCTCTTTCTTACTTTCTTTCTCTCTCACTCTTTATTTTTCTCTTCTATTTTTAACTCTCTTTCTCTTTCATTCTCTTTTTTCCCTCTTTTAACTCTTTCTTTCTCTCTCATTCTCTTTCTTTTTTCCCTTTCTTTTTACCTCTCTTTCTTTCTGTCTCTCTCTTCCTCTCTCTCTTTCTACCTCTATTTCTTATCTTTTCTTTCTTTCTCTCTCTCTCCCTCTGTACTACCATTGTATCTCTGGCTCTCTGTAAGGGGGGGGGGGGAATAGTGCAGCATAGGTAATGCCTCTGTTGCAACTGAAACGTCGCGCCCTCCTAGCCCCAGTTCCCCACATTTGTGCACCCTCCCGGCTTCAATGCCTGAAGGAGGATTTCCACACATTTCTTCCATCTTCATCGCTTTCTTCACCTATCTCTCCTTACTTTCTACGCGGGACGGCCTCGTTGTTATTACGCTATTTCGCCCTCCCCCCTCTTTCGTGTCGCCCCTCTTTTCAAAGAGAACCGGAAGGAGTTTTTGCCGACTTGACCGACCTATCGACCCACTGAAAGACCTCTACTAGCCTCAATGAAGATTTCTTTCGCATTGGTATTTACTGAAGATAGGAGCAGCGAAGATTCATGATTCCAGGAGGAGGCCTTTCTCCATAGGGGGGGGGGCGTGACCCTTCTCCCGCGGGGGAAATTTAGGTTGTGGTTGATTTGTTTTGTTTTTAGTTGTTCTTTTCGGGTTTTGGTCAAGTTTATGTCGTGTTTTGTAGGCTAAGATTTTCTCGGCGCAGATGCCCTCGGTGGGGGTTGCTATTAGATCGTATTTGAATTAAAAAAACTCTCTTTGCCTCCCCCGCTCCCCCCATCTCTTTGCTTGACATGTTTATCTCGCTCTTTACTCTTATCTTTTCAATTTCTTTCATCTTCACCGCTTTCTTCACCTATATATATATATATATATATATATATATATATATATATATATATATATATTATAGAGAGAGAGAGTGAATGTGGGGACGGTATTCGTTCGAACGATGACTGTCTCAGGAAAATATACAAAAATTGTTTTTGTTTTTTGAGAAATATTCATTAATTTGGGGTAAGTTTGCCTTCATGACATGTTCTGTCGATCTCCCTCGACGAGACTTTCGAGGCGACCTCGAAAACGGCCACAGGCCTTTGTCTCTATCTCGTAATCCTAGCTCTCACCTCGTTATTCGTGGGGTAGCTGGACTTGTTGGTCTTTCCTTCTATCGCACATAACACAAAGAAATCGATTGGGTTGCAGTCAGGCGAGTTGGAAGGCCACATGTCAGGTACTGTGCGATAAAAAGAAATTTTCCAACAGCCAAACTTGAGGATTTTCCGGCTTTGTGTGGCAAGGCGCAGTCTAGCTGCCGCGCGTAATTCCTCCCTGCAGCTACTCCGGTCGATTCAGGACTTCACCACCTCGCTAAAAAACACCGATGTCGCCGTCAGTGTTCAGTCTTAGTCCTTCAGGAAAGGAGTGGGGCGGTATTATGTTCCCTTAACTGCTGAGAGACTAAAGACCATGAGTGTTGCTGTATATTTCATCTGCATCTCAGTAGAAATTCTTCTCGTCAGAGAAGAACTATATCATGTCTGACTCCAACGAGTATTTGAACTTGTTGATCAGTTTCTTGATGTGAGTGAGTCACTTTTCCTGCATTCCCTTGGACAGAATTACCCCTTCCTCATCTTGAATGAAAAGTAGCGAATGCCTTTTATACACCGCCACTTTAATGAGCTTTTCATACACACATTTCTCCCTTGTAATGACAAACATCGACTTTCTTGGATTATTGTTGATGATTTCAAAGATTTTAGCGAAGAGTTCCGGCGTTGTGATGGCGTCAAATCGACGCCCATGGATTTTCCTCTCTGCTGTCAACTCGTATTCGAATCCTGAAGCTTCTAGCTCCAGTCTGACCCTTTCTATCATCCTTCTGCTAAAGTTGAAGAAGTCTAAAATCTCCATGTTTGTCCTTCGGGCGCGCAGTCCAAGGACTCGATGCCTCTTCCACAAACTGGGGGTTTCAAAATTTTCCATAGTCAATTATTCTTCAAAAAATGAAGTCAAAATTATTCATTTTTAAGAAGAAAAAGACCGACACCGAAGGTAAAATTCTACATTTTTACTTCATTTATCTACCCCATTCACACACCCATACCTACATCCGCAGCCATGCGCTTTCGTACTGGTCTCATATCCTCGCCCCATCCACCCCCCTCTTTAATGTATATGTAAAATAGTCGCATATAATTTCAAATGAATTCAATGGAGAAAGTCGGCGATCGCAAAAAGGTAAATCCATCTTGTTTTGGCGTGCACATGACCTCCCCTTCCCCCCACACATAAGAGGAGATAAAAGGAGGGATCATGCTGAAGCAGGCCCGTGTAGATAACTTTATTTACTCCCACTCCTCTCTTCTTTTTCTTTCTTCATTTCTCTTTGGGTAATTAATATTGAACACACACACACAGCTATCAGACTTCATACAAAAACACAGGACTTCTTTTCCCAGTGTCTATCTTCACCCCCACTATTTTGGCGGAAAGGAGCCACAATGACCGATGGTGTCCAGCTCTTCCTCCTCGAGTGGATTCGGGCCATACAGAGTCAGCGTTGTGGCAGGTAAAAAACACTTGTGAATTTGGACCCATTTGTGGCCACATGACCATCTGATCATGGGGTCGTTTGGCTATACAAAAGAAAGAGGCCATCAACCAACCTTTGCAAAATTATAACCATACTTTATCTACTAGAATGAAGGCAGAACCTATTTTCAGTTTTAAAATCTAATCACGCCTAAAAACCAACGGGAGCACCGGATAAGAGAATGGCATGCGAGGGATTGTTCCATGCCTCGCTCGAGTGATGAGAATTGGGTGATTTTAACAGATGAGTGATGAGCTTCGGCCGCATAAGCACTCACGAGCCCCTGGTTCCAAAAAGTCAGAAAACTGTCACAAATTTATTCTTAAAAACTAATTATCTCAATTAGATATTGTATTAATTACTAAGGTATAAAAATGGTGAAGTTTGATGCAGAGACATAAACAATAAGCTTCTTGTTGGTCCTATTAGCCTGGAGTTGCTTATTCTGTGTTTATTGAAATGCTATTTCGGCAGTCAGCATCAGGGCTCATTTGTGTCGGTGTAGGAAGTTCCTCTGTTGACATCCCGATGAGTTGCTCGTGGCGCAATGCTCGATAAACCGCGGCTCTCGAAGCTCTCACGTGTCCCCAAATAATATTTAAATATTGGGTTTACCCGGCATTTTTTTTCTAAAACAGCGATAATATAATAGGCATAGACATTCAAGAGGTAAGTAGATACCCAGTTAATTACAGGATAGCTTTATTTGTGAATTATAAAGATTGAAATGTATTGTGAAAAATGAAAGTATATTATTAATACTTTATGGAGTTCCCTTTAGTGGACTTTAGAGCTATATTCGCTTAGGCATAGTTTTAGTTAGTTTTGAGATTACAGCTTGTGGGGTTTTCGACCATGTTTGGTGTATGGCATTCAACAATTCTGACAGTGTCCCCGTTTGTCTTGTTGTTTTTTACATTTTCTGCAGTGTTGTCTATTATTCCCTACACGTGTAATATTGGGCTCATGTCAGGGGAATGACTTGGCCAAGGGAGTCGTTTGAATCCTCTTTGGTCGACTCATTCTTTCGTCCTTTTTATCAGTAATATAGAACAACGTTCTTTTTCAAGCTGACCATTTGAAAACACTGGTTATAGTCCATTTTTAAGAATGCAAATGTATTTTTTGAGAGTTGATATTGCCAACAGACTCAACCAACTATCACCTTCCATCATTTCAAATTGCTCGGTACACCTTAACAGAAATGCCATCCTGTTTCACCGTTTGTTGTACCCCGTTTACGTTAACTCCTAAGAGGGGTAATCTGCAAACTATACTCGTCCATTTTCTTAAAATGGAGCAAACATTGATTCGCCAGAAATAATTATGCTATGCCAAATTTCCAAAGGCTAATTGCTCATTTCTTGCCCCCTCATTCTTTTTCCTAATATTGGTTATAGTTATAATAGAATTCCTCCTTGCTGTACTGAAATAATATTCATTTGTATGCAGTTAACATTTGATGTTATTGAGCTGATTTGGAATGTTTATACTACTTCAGAAGCTTTTAATCCTGGGTTGTTCTCAATGGACCTTAAAGCCACACTAAAATATATTTCTAGAAGCCTAAGACGTCCAGGGCATGACTTTGTCGATGTTTTTACCCTCTTAATTGAACTATGGTTCTCTTACCACAAAATAATCGTATTCCAAGTTTCCTAGCAATTTGTCTTTGGTGCAGTCCACCATCAGATTCACTAACAATCCGTCCTCTGGAAATCTGGAATGTCCTTGGAATTTTGCTTATTAGGCATGTTTACTAGTTAAAATTTTCAGTTCTGAAAAGATACAAACACATATGTACTAGTCATAATAATATCATAAAATCGGAATAAAAATATTTTACTTAAAATTGCGGGTGTTTCTTTACTTCTTGCATGTATAGCGATCCGAGAAGTGCAAGCGAGAGGTTTAAATCTTCGCTTGAGTAACTTTCTTGAGACTCAGGATGTCGAAGTGGATTCGCCGCTCTTTTTATTGACCAACTTGACCATCTCTGGCATAGAGGGTGTAGTCAAATAGAAAAATGCAAATGCTTGACGTGAGTCATACACCAAATCAAGTGTCGATGTATTAATTCTGCTTAATTTCTAATTTTATATAGTTATTTTAATCTGACTACTTTCTCCCTCGGTTGGATGTCTATGGCGTGAGTCATATAATGAGATATATACATACTAGAAGCAGCCAAATCTCTCGGCCATCAAATTACTCATTCTCGCCCTTTGTTCCGCCTTCTCAGCAGTGACCTTGCGTCAATCTCCCTTCGCTCACGCGAGCTACCTCAAAATTTCGTCTTTTCCATTATTTGCAAGGCTACAGAACAAGAACAAATTATTATAAAACGTTGTAATAAAGAGTAAATATCGGGGTGTCTTTCTAACTTAGAGGTTTCCGTGCCATGTGATAAAGGTGTAAGATATTTAGCGCTTCCGACATGGAAGCCATTCGGAGCAAATTCGTCGACGAAACCGTAATGGCATTCAAATTACGTCACGCCATTAATACGGTCTTCCGTTCTTTCTATAGTTTAAGAGAGGGTTGGGTAGTGCTGTTATTATAGGGTAGGAAAGTTTAGGATAAGTTAGAAGGATAGGATAAGCTTAATTACATTAAGTTAGGTTTAATTAGAATGAGTAGAAGTAAGTTCGGTTACGATACGATAAATTAGAGTAGGTTAAGGTAGGACAGCGTATGATAGACTTGGACAAAGTATGTTATAAAGGGTTAAGTTAGGGTGTCTTAGTAAGGTTAGGGTAGGGTAAAGCAACTTAGGATAAATTAGGTAAGGAAAGAGTAGATTAAGTATGCTTAGGATTTGTTAGATTAAGATTGGATGATGGTAGGTTAATTTACAATAATAGAAAAGGGTATTTAGGACATGGTAGGTTATGATAGGTTAGGTAAGGTTAAGTTAGGATAGATTAAGTAATGGCAAATTTATCGAAATATATAGAGGTTAAGTAGCGATAAGTATATATATATATATATATATATATATATATATATATATATATATATATATATATATATATATATATATGTATAACAACCCGAAGAAAGGAAAATGGGAGATTGAGAAACTAAGAAAATAGGTAAAACTACATATTTTAACCGCTATTAGAAGGTAAATAATGGAGTTGGATTCGAACCTGTGTCGTCAAGCATTCATCGCTATCAGAACCACGACGCTAATCGACTGAGCTAACCATCCTCAACCCCCAGAAAAGGTCAACTCAAGAAGCCTTTTGAATAACGAAGTGTAGGTTTTTATCCCGTGGGAGGCAAGTGGCTTTCGAGGAGGAGGAGGAGGAGGAGGAGGAGGAGGAGGAGGGGTTAGGTTTATTGCAATGTGGAGCGGTTCCAAAAAGCATTAGAAGAGCCTCTTTTATATTCTCCATTTTCCTTGTTACTGGCTGATTGCTTGCTCTCCTGCCCCACATCCGTGGATGTGGGGCAGGAGAGCAAGCAAATAAGTGTAGGGGGATGTGCAGTTATGTATCTTCTACGCAATTTCACTTCCTCCATCTTCACAGCTTTCTTTACAGATTCATCTTTACAACTTTCTCGAGACATGGGGCTTGTCTAATACAAAGTTGGGGTGGGGCGAGAATGAACGCTAAGGGAACAGCCTGTTAAGCATTGGGGCTCCATGTCACAGCCCTATCCTTTCAGAACGCTGCAAATGACAAAATCCTCTAGGTAAAATAGAGACCTCGAGGAATCTAAAGAGGAGACTATGTAGTACTGGCCATAATTCTTGGCACCCCTGAAATGTTTTAAATAAAACATAAATGAACACATGAAGAGTAAATGAAAGAGTAATAATAGTTTAACTTTAATGTAAACATGAAGAACATTACAAAAAATTTAGAGAACAATAACAAATTTTGTACTGATCAAAATAGCCTGATCTTTCTTTCATAAGATCAAAGCATATTCTTAAAATTTCATTTTTCCATTAAACGAAATATTCTTGTGTAATCTCATTCCAACATTCAAACAAACAGTTCCATAGCATCTTTTCACTTGGTTGCTTCTCTTTCACTCATCTCTCCAGATAACCACACAAGAGTTCGATAGGATTGCACTTAGGGTATTGGAGTGGACAATCAATGATTGTAAGCTGTCCAGTGTCCATCCTTTTCCACCTCTTCCAAATATCTACTACTACTGTTCACTCGGTTGCTTCTCTTTACTCAATCTCTCCTGATAATCACACAAGAGTTCGATAGGGTTGCAATCAAGGGACGGTGTGGAAAATCAATGATTGTAAGCTGTCCATCGAGTTCTTTCTCCTACAAATATTTACGACACAGTCTGAACGTGTGTTTAGGATCATTGTTCTCCTGCGTCTCGCTGTACCATTGAATGTTAACTATGCTGGTATAATTTATATTATATTTTATAAAGATATCTAAATGAATCTAAAGCAAAAGAGCCTCAAGCTATCAAGAAAACTCTTCCACTTTACAATGTAGGCATGATGCAGTGAGGAGCCATTCGCAAACCAAATCACCTTACAAAAATTCTTTGGAACCCCAAATTTCCAAATTAGAGTCATCGATCGCCTAGCTTTGATGGGTTTAGCCGAGGCTAAACTCTTTGTTTTATTACAATAGTGCAACAGAGGTTTCTTTGCTGTCACTTAATGGAAAATCATCGCGTCACAATCTCCTCGACCCCATTGTGCCAGAGAGGTTTGTCCCGTCGGCGCTGTTTTAATTTTGAGCTATTTCAGGAGCATTAAGGACGCCGTTTCGGCCAGATGTCACTCTGATGAATTATTCTATTACTTTAAAGTCCTTCTGGGCCGCCCTTTCCCTTATTGATATTGGAAGATACTTTTCTCTTCAAACCTATTGATAGCACTCGTAACTGTTCTTGATGAATATTTTAATATTCCCGATAATTAGTCGTGTGACCGCGACTCTATGTCGGTCCGTAGGTCATTCGGTCGGAGGGTAACCAGTTTTACTTTTCAGTGATTTTTTTAGCAATAACATCCAAACTATTCGGCCATTCTAACAAAATTAGAAACCCATATGTTGATTCACATTACCTTTCGAATGATATAATTGCCAAGGTTCCCCTTAAGGTTAGTCTGGGAATTATTGAAGGTTTTGAGGGTGATATGGTCATAAGTCAGAATAAGTGAGAGCACGCGACATAGGTATGTTGACCTTGTTTTTATTATGAATTCCTTCCCTGCGAAAAGAATTGAAACTCTGTCGTTTGAAAATACATTTTTGAGGTTTCAGTGGCGCTTACAAAGACAAAATCGCTTGTCTCTAATCTTTCTTTATTTTCTATGGGTTAAGGAACATTTATCGTGTCACGTTTTATTATGATTTCCCGTTCATATATATATATATATATATATATATATATATATATATATATATATATATATATATATATATATATATTCTTACTCTTTAAATATCTCCTCCCCTAAATTCTTTCATAGCTCTGGTTGAACTTTTAAACTAAATCCCCTTACCTTACACTTTCATGACAGAGGGGAAAGCAAAATGAATGAGAAGGGCGAGCGAGCTCACCCCTCAGTAACGCGGTTTCGACGAGTTAAGGGGGAAAATACGCCTTATTGCACGTGTTTTCGAGGAAAATTTTTGAGAAATAAAACAGTTTCAAAGAGAATTGTGCCCTTGAGGATGTTTTGCCTTCATGGAAAATACTTCATGGATTTTCCTCTCGAGCTATTCAATCTGGGTGGGTGAGGGGAGTGCCCTCGTTCGAGTTTGGCATTCACTGACATTTTCCTGTATATCCCCTTCTTTTCTGTCAGCGGCAATTCAATGGAGGGTAGAAAATGGAATGAGACAATAGCTTGTTTTGGACATGTTTGAAACTTGTCGAGCGCAAAGAACCGACAAATTATTTTTATACTCGCTTACCCTTTCTCCTTACACGGTGTCGTAGAATGGACTCTCGACGATATACCATATATAACTATTCGTTGAGGGAACTTCTTTAATTATCCTCAGAGTGCGTGGATGTCTGGCTGGCCGATATTATGTATCTTCGATATGCTTAAGAAGTGGAACTGAGCTCAAGGATAGTAATATTGCTATCATTAATAAAAATAGAGTTTTATTAATAATAACTATCAACAACACACAAAACGGAAAATATTGACATAAACAGAGAATGGAAAGGGTCGTGGGGACTCGAGCTAATCCGAGGATTAAAAGATTCAAAAAGGTAAAACAAATATAAAGTTAAAGAGATGGGATGGTTCGCTAAACCATTTAAAGCACAGGATAGAATTGACAAAAGGGTTAAATACTCAAAGGTAACGTTCGGCTTACGTAATTTATACTTGTTGTGCAGAGGAAGGCGGCGTGAAGGAATTATCGGTCCGCTGGCGAGTTCCAGCCGAAGGAGGAGGGGGGGGGGGGAAATGATCCTGACGTGGCGTCTTGGAAATGAGAACCGTTTCTCGACGAACGGCTTGAAGAACAATGGCTGTTCTACGTTGTTCTCTTCTGAACAACAGGGGGGTGAGAACCGTCTCTTGTCTACGGGCTCAAGAACAATGGCTGTTCTAATGTTGTTCTCTTCTGAACAACAAGGGGGAAGGGTGAGAACCATTCCTTGGCGAACGGGCTCAAAAGAACAATGGCTGTTCTACGTTGTTCTCTTCTGAACAACAAGGGGGGGGGGGTGAGAACCGTTTCTTGTCAAAGGGCTCGAACGAACAATGGCTGATCTAACGTTGTTCTCTTTCTGAACAACAGGGGAAGGGTGAGAACCGTTTCTTGGCGAACGGGCTCAAACGAACAATGGCTGTTCTACGTTGTTCTCTTCTGAACAACAGGGGGGGAGGATGGTGAGAACCGTTTCTTGTCAACGGGCTCAAGAACAATGGCTGTTCTAATGTTGTTCTCTTCTGAACAACAAGGGGGAAACCTTGTGGACTCTGCGTCACGAAGGCTCGAAACCTTGGCACTCAAGAGATATTGTCCTTCTTCTGGACAAGTGATGGTGAATCTCGAGGTCGAGGTCCCTTGGCGCACAAGGTGAGAGAGGGTCGTGGTGATGTTTCGCGACGAAAATCTGGATCTCCAATCTGCTCTTAGTGGTAAAGTTTCCATCTAAATAGTCGAGACACTCCCTTGGCGTGGGGGACAATGGAGTGGGAGCTTCGAGGGAATGCACAGCCAAGCCTGGGAACAATGCCTTATCTGCCCATAAGCCTAACTCAATCTGGCGAGGTTAGCGTATGGGGGCGAACGGGGGAAGATAAACCTCTGTGTTTAAACATTGACTCAGGTGGCTGCGATAAGGCGCCAAGCTTCAAAGCGAAGATGCACGTGGGGAGCATAGTGGTTTTAAATAACATGTGATAGTGGTTGAAATTAACGCGGCCTCAACCTGTTCTATCACAGACGGGAACCCCCACCGGATAATGAAACCAGCATAAAGATAAGTATGGCCATTAATGGCTATCCGGAGGGTATCAGAGGTCGGTCCTCTTTGCATGGAATAGACAGTATGAACGTTAGTACCATGTTTAGCAACCAACCAGCGACAAGTGAAACCTTTGTCGCTCAAAGGGAGACACTTGTTTGCCTTAAGGGAAGTGCGGATTAGAAATCCATACTAGTGCAAAGACTTTTTTAGTGTCGCTACGAATCGAACGAGAGACTCGGGCACAGGCATCAATCCACCTACGAGACATCAGGAAGCGCACTGAATTCGCCGATCTAATGAGGGAAATCAAATCAATATTTGAACTCAATTTATATTTTCAGACCAAGACCAGCACCAGGACCAGGGCCGGAGATTCACGCCTCCACCTATTCGCTTTAGAATAAATTAGGATGGTACTCGAAAGCGTCCATGTATAATGCCAACATACATAAATCTCATTAATTGTACAAGAAACCTCTCCGGAGTCGACAAATGAATGCACTTTCCGTGTCGTGTTTCATTAGCCACTTAGAAATTTGTGCTGGCATAGAAGAAGTCAGCAATAATTTGCAAGTTAAATTGTTCAACTCCATGCCAATTGGAATAATTGGAGAGTGTGTAAGGGATTTATAGCCCACAGAATGTCACTCTAACTAGAATTATTGGGAAAGAAAGGGTTAACATAACATATTTTAACGGATTTCAAAAGCCAATTAATGTTTTTACGTTGCTTCATATTCTAGAGTAGAGGTAAGAGCTGAGTGTAGAAGCTTCCTCTAAACTGGTCTTGTGGAGTAAAGATTCATTTATTTCATTCAATAGCATCGTAATTCCTCGGTTTTGCCACTCAGACACGCCAGCATTATGGAAGTACACCGCTTCATAAAGTCTGTTCACTGATGCCCATTAAATTATTAACGAACTATTTATTTTAGATTGGAAATTGACGTACTGCTATTAAAAGGCCCCCAAATAAATTGTAAGTAAAATTTGCTTATTTTATGAAATTACAAAATAATTAATTTTGAAGCAGACATCCAACCACACCTGGAAGCTGTGACATATAATAAACAGTAAATCGGGATGGAAAACGTACATAAACGAATTTGTTTTGAAAAAAACGAATACACACACAAAAAAGG
This sequence comes from Ceratothoa steindachneri, assembly GCA_963969495.1. Taxonomy (NCBI): domain Eukaryota; kingdom Metazoa; phylum Arthropoda; class Malacostraca; order Isopoda; family Cymothoidae; genus Ceratothoa; species Ceratothoa steindachneri. Next base: position 204,933,352 of record OZ018317.1, on the reverse strand, counting down.
GTTGAAAAGTAAATTTACGGGGTATTTTTTTATCGACAGCCAATCTCCGCCCGTAAATATACGGGATAATTCGTTTCGGATATGTGAAAATAGGATCTGAAGGGATAGAGAGACAGGATAGGATGTAATGGTGGATATTTTCAAGCTGGTAGAGGTTGTATATGTAGATGGGAGTAAATGGTAAGTGGGTAGGTCACTTTAGGCATGTGCACTTCGAAGGAGGGGTTGTGTAATGATCGTAGACGGCCGAGATCTTATCTTTATACCAAAGATAAATACTTTATAAAGTCTCTTAATGATGCTCCCACAAAGTGGGCCCCCTTTATATTGTTACATCTGTTACCTGGAGGAGCGTCCCACCCTCCGAGGCCCAATTTCCCCAGGAGTCTCAAACTAGATTGAGACTTCCTGAGCTTTATTTCTTCTAGACACTCGGCAAAGGGAGCGGCGAATAGACTTGGTCCCCTTAGGAGCGACACCTCCTCCCGTCTGAAATACCACCGACAGTCACGAACTAGATTGAGACTACCTGGGCTTTATTCTTATCAATTTCCACTTTACTCTTTTTCCGCCACAATTTTCACTCGCCTATTTTCTTGGCCGATGGTTAAGTTCGTAGGCTAGTCGCCAACCAGCTTTCGTCCATAGTTGGGGCTGGGAGATGGGGTGATACTAGTTTACCCTCCCTTTTGAGGGAGGGGGGGGGGGTATTTAACATGTCTGCATTCTTCCCGCCCTTTTCCTTATTTAGCTGGGACAACCATGCTGCGGCTGACATCTGGAGGATTTTGTGCCCTCTTGGCCCAATGCCTGCATATTCACTTCCTTCAACTTCACCACTTCCTTTACAGATTTCTCCTTACCCACTTTCTGCGTGATATGACTTCGTTGCTATTGCGCCTTGAATTTCAGGGGCAATTATATTTATGGTGTGATTAATAATTTGCGTTTTAATTGAGTTATTTATCCATACATAATCTTGCATCTTTGAGCCGCCCTTAGCTTAAGGGTTTTGTTATGAATCTTCAAGAATTGGAGCAATGGCAGCTAAAATGACTTTTAAGAATTAATCGTGGATAATCTCTGCCCCAAACTTAACATTTGTATCACCTAGTTAACATCTGGAGCGTTGAAGCCGTAAAACGGAAACTTCCCCAAATTATATCAGCAACTTTCTATTTTATTAAAAAACTTGACATTACTTTGATTTTTATCCTACAAGTTGCTCTGTCGCCTTTTAAGTCCAGCAAAGACTTCGTCCAATATTTCTCATACGAGATTAGTTGAGGAGAAAAAATTTAAATAGTTTCCACAATTACTTTTATTAATATTTTTCTTCGATGACGGTCTGTTTGTATAGCAAAATCATTATTCGGTCTTTTTTTCCCCTCTACTCTGCAATTTATAGAGTATTGTTTTCATTTGTGACCCAAGTAAACGATGACGTCATATTCTCTTATTATTCGTTTGTCTATTAGTTGGTACGCCTGAAATAACGTGATTAGAAGTCTACGCACTTGTTTATACTGAGTAATTCTGTTTAGACAATCTTGGGTGTTAAATAACGTGTATTTTCTTCTATTACTTTCTCCAGTTAATGTGTATTTATTAGGAGAAAACATGTTTGTATATCATTCTGACGCGAGCTCTAGTTACTAAGCTAAATTAGATCGAATAAAGTTATCTTCTGTAAACGGGAAGAAATATTTAAATAGTTTCCACAATTACTTTTATTTATATTTTTCTTCGATGACGGTCTGTTTGTATAGCAAAATCATTATTCGGTCTTTTTCCCCTCTACTCTGCAATTTATAGAGTATTGTTTTCATTTGTTGCCTAAGTAAACGATGACGTCATATTCGCTTATGACACATTTTTCTATAATTGGTACGCCTGAAATGACGTAATTAGAAATCTACGTGAATTTGTTTATAACTTAACTTTATACTTAGTAATTTTGTTTCGAAGGTCTTCTGTGTAAAATAATGCGAATTTTCTTATATTATTTTCAACAGTTAATGTGTTTTTGTTGTGGAAAAGCATGTTTGTATATCATTCTGGCGCGCGGTCTAGTTACTAGGCAAAATTAGATCGAATAAATAAAGTTATCTTGTTTAAACAGCCCATTTTTTAAACAACTTTTCTTCCTTCGTGGATTTTAAGAAGCTCTCGAATTCGCTTAATTTCTTCCAACTGTGTCGGGTAACTCGAAGAGTCAGTTTATACGACTGTGATATTTTTCCCATTTATAAAAGGGGATTATTAAAAATGGGACAGAACGGAAATGTAGAAAAATATATGTTAACGAACAGGAATAGTAGAGAAGGAAGACGATTATAATAAATCATAGCCACTTTAAATTCTGAGACTGATGAGAGACGATTCAGATAAATTAGGACCATGCCTGTGCTATGCGAGGTGTAAAAAAGAAACACCGAGATAAATCCCCCAAAAGAGCATACCCCCCCCCCCTCAAATTACCTACCTTCAACTAATAATTTATATACATTGTTAATTTGCTAGATTCTAGTCCTTTCCCAAATATTTTCTAGTATTATTTTGGTACTTTCCTATTGTCGACAGCCAATTTATTTTACTAAAGGATTGGGTTAGGTTAAAAAGTATCAAAAACTTAAATTCACAAAACAATAATTCAATTAATGGTAAAGATTTTCGAAGTCAGGAGATCTGACAGTTTCAGGACGCCTCTGGGATCATTCCTAGGCAAGGACCACCGAGAACACCACTCCTAATTAATGACCCGCAAGAAACTTATTGGTTATTAAAAAAATAATCGGTAAAATAACTTATTACTGAACAAAAATTACACAAACAAATTAAACTAACCAAAAACTAGCTTCCCTGCTAGTATAGTGGTTAGAGTGCTTGCCTTTCAATCGCTGGGTCGGCCGTTCGAATCTCCGTCGGGATTCTTTTTAAGCTGACCCTATTTACTGCAGCTTGAGAGAAAAACCCCAACGAAGGGGTAAAAGAAAAAAGAGAAATATGACGGCAGAAATGTTAAAATCCACATAGATTATGTTAGCTTATTGAACCACTGACCTATACTAACAACCAATATTATCATAACTAAGTTCAATCCTAAGTAATATATTCTTTTTATCTTAATCTTATTATCAATTATTATTACTTATTTTTCAAAAAATCAATCCTAATGATGTATTAGGATTTTTTTTTTTTAAATAAGTAATAATAATTGATAATAAGATTAAGATAAAAGCTCAATCCTAGATGTAAAACTAGTGACAATGACCATGTAGCTCTTGCCACCTTAAATCAATCAATCTTAGATAATGACCCCTAACATTGGCTAGGGATCGTTGTCTAAGATTGATCCCGTTTTTGTTTTAATAATCTAACCTAACCTAACAAATGGTACATAGACAGCTGTGAGTAAATTGATTTCCGGTACACGTGGTTAACCTGTTTTAGACAAGCAGAGTTCTGCCACCCCACAGAATACGTGAGTCATAATAGAACTTTATTACATGGTCCCTTTGATCCAGGCGCCCCCGATCTTGCAGTACACCTTGCTCTTATGACAAAGCAACTGCATCATCTTCAGTACGAGATACGGCAAAGATATTCTACAAAAAAAAAGAAATTCTAACTTATAAAATTAGGATAAGATTCGTTTTAACACAATTACGACTTCTTAATTTTTTGAAAATATGTTATTTTGGTAAATTTGAATCATTCTGCATCATTAGAAGTCTTTTCTTCAACTTTTAGCCTACTTTTTGCCTGACTAGTTAACCAATCTTGGGTGTTCTGACTGATTAACCAATAGCATGCTTGCTTATATTTCGGACGGTTCCGGACATTTCGGACGGTAACTAGTTGTCTTCAGTCTAGTTGTTACAATGGTGAGCGGTGGTTATTCTAAGTCACAATACCAAATAATACATGACGTCTTTGATGACGATATTCAGGCCTTATAAATATATAGTGCTCATAGTATAATGCCGCGAGTTATTAGGTGCCTTAAATGCTGAAGGAATTGTAAATTTAGCAAAGCTAGAAATTTCTTTTCCTGCAATATAATTGTAAAGAATTCGAAAGGCCCTGAAACCACATGCAAATGTTTCTTTTAGTGAGTTTAAGGGTACGTGGCTTTCTAATGCCCGATTTCGACCAAGTGATAGCCTCTTGTTTATAAACTGTTTCAGCGAGAATGTGAGGAAAATATCGTTAGGTAAGGTCTGGTTCTGGATCTTTTAAATTAATTCGAAAATGAGTTTTCTTATGCAGGTTTATGTGTACTTTTCAGAATTTTTTTTGTCGTCGTTCCCGGGTTTCGTCTACCCACGAATGAGGACGGAGTTCAGGATCCCTTTCTTCCAATGTTGTTTTACCCTTCGTTCAAAAGCTACCTCGCAATTCAGATTCTCCTCCTGGGTGACAGAAAAGATTGTGGACCAGTGGTTCTTGAATCTGGTTTCGATCTCTTTGTCGTCTTCTATTGTAACTTCTCATTCTTTCAAGTGCACCTTTTCTTTGGGCTCGGAACCTTTTAATTTCCTATACTGATTCCAGAACTTTTTGAGGTCTATCTAAGTCCATCCTTTCTATGAGGGGTGGGTTTTGATAGATGCGGATGACCTTTGATAGGCCCTTGCGGCCTTTGTCAGCCGTGAAATTATTTTATGGGTAACGTATGCATTTCCGGGAAAAACGAGTGTCAGATCTGAAAAGAAAACATAAAACTGCATAAGAAAAACACATTTTCAAATTCATTAGAAAATATGTGTTAAAACGAATCTTTACGAAAAGCTTATTTAGAAAAAAAAATAGATAAGATGTGACAAAGAGAATTTAGGTAAAAAAATAAAACCTGGTCGTCCTTATTACGTCACGATAGATATGCTAAAACGACATAAAAAGTATAAACTAATTTAACAATAAAATAAAAAAAATGAACAGAAGAGGCGAAGTGCCCACAAAAAGAAAGAGAAATAAAAATAAAATAATAATAGAAGAAAATGAAAACAAAAGAGGCAAAATGCCCACAAAAATAATATTAGGCTAAATAAAGTTAACAAAAGACAAACTTAAAGGCTAGATAGAAAGCTACGACGGAGGAACTAATTAAATTAAATAAATATATATATTTAAAAGGAAGATTCAGCTCTGCCGGTCAAAAATGGCAACAGTTGGGAAGACTGGAGGAAAACAAAAACAAAAAAGGAAAAATATGGCAGTAGAACGAAGGCGATGCCCTCGCAACCAGGGTAACTAAAACTAATAAACTTCTTCGCCCCTATCACACCAACCACACATTTCACCACCTAGCTCATCAAATCAAATCGAATCAAAAGCTAAAACAGTATATATAGGAAAGGAGGATGAGGGAGGGTCTGAACTTGAAAGATACTTTTACAATTCAATTTACAGTCATTTATATACGTCTCAAAATCATTAGGACTTTTCGGAAAATGGATCAGATCCCCCCCCCCCTCCCCGTAAAAGGCTGATAGATTCTGGATAAATAAGAGTATCATAAACACGGGAATTAGTCACCTTTCAACTAGGTCAAGTGTTACTATATTACCCAATCGTCGTTCTCTTTTCATATATATTATTCATTTCCTTTTTTTCCATTACCGAATAAACTTTTTACGACGGAAATGGAGAAGAGCGGTCACCAAATAATGCATAAACTGGAGGAAAAAGACAACCAACATGTTAATCAGAAGTAACACAAAAAGAGAATCAAATTTTTCTTCTCGCAGCAAAAATAGTTGCCAGGTGTTGCTATTATCTATATAGCATTCGTTCTCTTTCACTAATATATCCATTTTATTCACCTCTTTAGTTCATTTATCCATTTCCAAGTATGTTTTTTGTTGTGAACTAAGAATAGAAACAATAAAGAAGGTTTGGTTACACTTTATAAAGTACTTTTCGATGCCTAGTCTTAATACAAGATTTACAGTTGCTATCTATATAGCATTTGTTCTCTTTGACTAATATATCCGTTTTATTCACCTCTTTATTTCATTTATCCATTTCCAATTAGGCTTTTTATGTGAACTAAGAGTAAACGCAATAAAGAATGCTCGGATACACTTTTAAAACTATGCTAATAATGCTTAGTATTAATAAAATTTTCTAATCCATAGCACTAACAGATGCTATCTACTTATATGTAGCGTTCGTTCTCTTTCACTAATATATCCGTTTTATTCCTCTTTATCCATTTCTAGTAAGCCTTTTATGTGAACTTAGAGCTACATAGATGTATTAAAGAAAAGTGCTTAAAAACGAATATCATTAGGTAGCGTCCATCGACTAAACGATAGCGGACTTCTACCTGGTTTAAAAATTATGTGCTGGGTATGTCTAGATGACCATACCCCGCAGGATAAACCTACGTGTCATTTAGTAAGACAAGCACCCTTTTATAAGTTTTCATAACCTTTTATTCTTATACTAGAGTCTCGTTGCATTGGAACCAAATAGAATTAATAAGTTTTAAAATTAAAATACTTTAAGCAAATTTGAGGAAATTTTTTCGCAACTATTGCGGAAACTTTAGTAATTTAATATTGTTATATTTGTGGTGGGAAAAAACGTCAGTTGGTAGTTATTGAAGTAACTTTTGGTTAAATATATATATTTTAGAACGTAATTTCTTTCTTATAAGATATTTTTAAGTGGTATATATTTTAAAATAATAGTACTTTTAAAAATAAAGCCATAAATAATAAACAAATTCTAAAGCAATAATAAATTTCAAGTGTGAAGGGTAACTAATTTAAAATGACGCGCACAATTTTTTCATTTGGCTATAATTGTATAAATTATAAATATTATATATTGATATTATTGCATATAATTTTTACTTTATTCCATACAAGTTCTCAAAAACCTTAAGATATTATTTGCTAAAAAGACTAGATTAAAATTTGAAGGGGATAATTCGGTGTTCATCTACTACAATCCGCCATTTCAATGTAGGCTTTTATCAACCCTGATGTCTCTACTTCATTTCATTGTTGTAGCAAATCTTTATTCTATAGTTTATACCAATATTTCACTATATGTTTTTTTTTGTACTTCGAGTAATTCTAGCTTGCTTTCCACTAGGAAATGCTTCGTTTTGGGATAAAAATATATGTAAAAACGGAGCAATTCCGAGTGACAAAAAAAGGAATTCAGAATTACTTAAGCTTCAGCAAGAAACTGCACAAAACAAACAACAAAGCGAAGCATTAGTATAAAGATTCTGAATTAATACGTTTGTACGATGTCTCACAAACGAAGCTTTTCTGAGTACAAAAAAGTAATATTAATGCGAAACACAACAGGAGAACAACGTAAAAAATACTAAGAAACATACTTAATAACATAAGGTTAACCTTTCGCTGAAATAATCAAGGTTAGCTTTAAATTAGGCCCTCACAACGTTTAAAACATAATCTTTTGTGCCTCTTCTTCCAGTTCAGTTTTGAAGTATTTGCCTTTTGCCCGGCACTTATTTAATTTCTTCATTCCATTTTAAGGAAATTTTGTCACTTATTTAATTTCTTCATTCCATTTAAAGGAAATTTTGTCACTTATTTAATTATAAGCATATTAAAACTATCAGGTGCCATCTTGGTCATTGTGACTTCCAAGCATGAAAGACTTAGGCGTCAGCTTTCATCCTTTTTTATGGGAGTCGTCATTGTAGTTAAAATATGTTAGGTAGCTGGCATTTTTGTTTTAGCTACCTTGGTCGACTCTTCTACATCATATTTATTCTTTATCAAATAGTATTTTGCCAATCTTTTCTTGGTTTGAGCAGTTTAACGAGTCTTGTATTTTAAGGTACTTCCTTTCATTTCCTTTGATTCTAGGAGGAAGTGACTTAGGTTTTCTTCTTTTCCTCCACACAGCTCACATTCCTCACAACTATCCTGTAATTTATTTCTATCATTCAATGGTAGACAATTTGTCCTAGCTCTTTTATTTCTTTTTTAAAGTTTATATATATATATATATATATATATATATATATATATATATATATATATATATATATATATATATATATATATATATATATATATATATATACATATATATAAATTTTTTATTTGCAATGACTCTTTTCCATAATTGTGAATCCCATTCTTTGAATGTTTTTTTTAATATCTTCATATTTCATATTTTTTATCATTTCTAAATTTATTCCTAATTCCTTTATATGATTTTGAATATTATCTGTCCATTTGTTTTTATTATCCTTAAAAATTATATCAAAAAATCTTTGCATTAGATCATTCTTAACCTCATAAATACTTTTTATATATCTTATTTGTCCCTCAAGGATGCTCTATTTCTCCTCTTAAAGTACTATTTGCGGCATATCTCGATGCATCCAGTATCTGTCGATAGACCTTATTTTCATTAATTTGCAATTTATTAATTTCATTTTGTCATATTTATCATATTTTTCCCATGCAGTATTGAAGACAACACTAGGCATTTCTAGAATATTTATCCGATCATTAATTAATTGCAACTTATTGAAATTATTGAAATTATTTGTCAAGCTTTGAGCCTTTTTAAAAATCAAATTTTTATGCCTTAAGGCAATTTCTTTGTTATCAATTATTATACCTGAATATTTAATTTTGTCTGTTACTTTTATTTTGCCAATTTTGAAGGGCTGATTTTTCATTTTATAAATTATTATACTGCTTTTGTCTTCATTTATATCTAATCCTTATTTTTTTGCTTATTTCTGTTATCAATTGTAAATTTTTATGAGTATTTTCTATCTTTGTGGACAGCATCAGTCCATCATCAGCAAAGAAGAGACTTTGTATTCTTATATTTTCATTAATAAAGCCATGTCCCTTTTCTCTTAGTTCTGTTATTATCATATAAGTTACCAGGCAATGGTTTGCCACTCCCCTCTACGGGGGGAGCTTGCGCTTCGCTATTAAAATTTAAAATCTAAAAAAAAACAGCCATGGTTAAAATTTTTATAAATTTTCTGAACTTCGCCAATTATAATAATTTTTAAAAAGGAACTAAATTTCCCCACTTTTAAAAAATCATGTTGCTAAAATATAGTTATAGAAGAAGATATATAAAAAATAAATTTTCTGAACTACACCATTTGTAATTCTTTGGGTTTTATAAAATTCACAAAATTTCGATAATTATTTATTTTTGAACTTCACTATTTTGTTTTTTGATATTATAAAAGAATTATTAAAAATAACTTTGCTAAAAAACATAAGTCATAACCAAACTAAGATGAAATTATTATTCGAATACTTATAAAAATCCCCTTCTTAAATTATAGAGTTAGTGAATGATGATGATGATAATTTTAAATAGTGTTTTTGAGCCAGTACATCCTTGTTTAATTCCACTTACAACGTTTATCTCAGTTTCTTTATCATTGATCTTTAATTTGGTATAATCTCCACTGTATATTTTTGCCTTTGCATCTATAATTGTATCATGTACCTTATATTTCATTAGGGACTCTATCATCATTGCTTTTTTTACAGAATCAAATTCTTTGTTGAAGTCTATTGATAATACAAAGAGTGAATTTTATTCTTGTAGCATTTTTCTATACAGTATTGTATGATCAGCAAGTTGTGCTCTATCCTTCCTCCCTTAATAAATCCATTGGAGTTTCTTCCTGTAGATTATTTTGAAATATATGTGTCTCTATCATTTTTCTCATCAGTGACATAAATATTGGTCTAAATTCTCCCACTTTGGGATTTTTTACTTTCCATTCTTGCATTTTAATATGTTCGTTAAGCATTGATGTAAACCCTTTTAAAATGGCGTCTATACATATATTACTATCACTCAATACTTTGTAGAATTCTGGTTTTATGCCATCGGGCCATGTTGACTTATCTTTTAATTTCTTTAGGATTTGTATAATAAGTTATCTTCTCTTTTTATTTGTTGTTTTTTTATTAAACTTAGGGCTTCTTCAGTTTTGATTTTGCCTGCCATCTCAAGATGTTCCACGATTGCTAAGTAATCCTTGGGAATTGTTATTCCCATTATATTTTTTTTTTTTCCTTTTCACTCGTTTTTAGATTTCTCTTTACTTCTATTATTCCATCTCTCTCTGAATAGGTTTGGTTGTTTATTAAAACTATCTTGCCAGTAATTTGTTATTTCTTTCTCTATCTTATCATTTGATATCTCTTTCTTTTCATTATTATAAAGTTTTATATCTTTATTTGTTTCCTGCTGTCCTTTTAATTTATGTATATAGGTCCATAATTTCTTGTTGGTATTTGCGCTTTGTTTTATTTCCTTTGTGATTTTTTCTCATATTTATAAATGGATTCTCTGATTAGTTTCTGTACTTTTTGTTTCTGTTGTCAATAATTCCTTCTCTAACAACAGGGATCGCAATGACATACATTTGAGAGCATAAAATCTCAGAGAGGCGAAAGTATGTATATTTCGCAGCAAAAATGACCCGCATGTCACAAAACACATTTCGGCCGCTGCCCAGAGCGGCATCTTCTCAGTGGTGGCATAGATTACCAGGCCGGGGGAGAGGGGGTAAGTACCCAGTACCAAGCGCGATCTTTTCTTGTATGTTTTATTCTATTCCTAAAATGAAAGCACAATAAATCACTATTTTTATTTTTTTTAATCCTTGTTACTTTATTTTTGTTATTTATGGTTATTACTGTATATAGTCGTAATTTGTGTACTTATTTAGTATTTCTGAAAATATTTTTGTTATATGTACATATAAGCAAGCTAAGCTATTATTGCAAATGGATGAATAACAATTATACAAATAATAGTTGCTCCCGACTGTTTTTTGGAGGGTGGATATGGAGAACAATTTAAGGGGGGCGCCAAAGGGGTGGTTCACCCTGGGTGCTATACCTGCCAGAATCGCCACTGGATCAATATGGGAACCATTTGTAGACTGACGTATGCCAGTACAATTTAGGTAAACATATATTTTCGGGTAACTGGTAAAAAACAAACAATAACAACGTTTTTCTGAAGAAAATGTCATAGGTGTATAATAAAAAAATACCAACATTAATTTAAACACCCAAAAGTAACTTTAATAAAGGCATTTCTATATGATTAAGCCTATTTATCGCTATCTCTCGTGGAATCCACGGATACGCCTAGCAGAAACTCTTTGAGAAATGTTGGAATAACCTTTACTTAAGAGTAACTTAAAGTAAATAAGGTGTTCTGTAGGTACATGCAGGCTCCCTATTTTATGATTTTATCCAGTGTCCTGTATTCAGTTTGGTAGGTGGCCTAGGAAGCAGGGTTGGAAAACCCGTTACCTCCCCCACCAAAAAAAACCCACTATTTTTTTTATTGGATCAGTACATAATTTGCTGTTTAAATCTCGCTACCCCTGATGATTACGTCCACTCCCATACCTCCCGTAACTCTCGCGGTGGTGGAGTTGCTCTTATTCACAGTGCCTCCTTCCCTTTGAATAATCTGCCCTCTACCCCTCTTCTTTCTTCTGAGGTACTCATCAATGTCTCTGATTCCACCCCCTATCTAACTATCTTAGTCCTCTACCACCCCCCCAGCTCCTCCCTCGAGCTTTTTCTTGATGAATTTAGTAACCTCCTCGCTGGCCTCTCCCCCACTGCTTCGCTGCTAATCCTCGGTGATTTCAACCTTCCTGGCCCCAATCCTAATTTCAAAGCCTTTTCTGAAATCCTTGATCTCTTCTTCCTCACCCAACACGTTTCTTCCCCTACCCACTCTCACGGTAACATTTTAGACCTTGTAATCTCTGACTGTCTTATTTCTAACCTGACGACTACAAATTTGTCCAATGCTATATCTGATCACTTACTTATCAACTTCAACTTCTCTATCCCATTCCATATACCTTCCCAGCTGTCTCATAATCCTAAGCCTTTCCGTCGACTAGCCTCCATTGATATTCCCTCCCTATGTAATGATGTGGCCTCCAAACTTCCTCCCATTGATGCTTCTGCCTCTCCTGACCAGATTCTCTCTTCTTTGGAGCAACCCCTTCTCACTTGTCTTGATGCCCACTCTCCCCTTGCTACCCCTTCGAACTCCCGTTGTCACCGTGCCCCTTGGTACTCCTTGAACTCCTCCGTGCTAGGCAGTCCATGCGTGCCCATGAAAGAGTCCTTAGAAAGGCTCGCACCCGTGGGCATGACACGACCCCTCTCTCGCTGGCGTTCCGACTTGCGACAGCTTCCTACGTGGCGAAATTAAAATCTGCTCGTGAAGCCTACTCATGTAATCTGCTTACTGATAATAGGAATGATCCCCGTACCGTCTTCCGCCTGCTCTCCCGTCTTACTTCCCCAGCCCAGGTCTCCCCATCCATTAGCCCTGCTACTCTTTCGAATTTCTTCGCAGATAAGGTCACTAACCTCCGTGCCCTCCTCCCTCAGCCTTCTGTCCCGGCTCCTGCCATTCTCCCTGACTTCCCGCCTCAGCCGCTTATCGTTTTCCCCGCTGTGACCTCGTTGGAGCTTACAGCCCTGCTCGTGCGTTCTAAGAAATCGGGCTCGCCAAAGGACATTTTTCCGCCTAAACTGTTATGTAAAATTCTGCCTGCTATCCTCCCAACGCTTCTTCACCTGTTCAACACTTCACTTGCAACTGGTCTTGTTCCCTCTTCCTTCAAACGTGCCCACATTCGTCCGATTTTTAAAAAGCCTCAACTGAACCCCACTGACCCTTTCTAATTATCGCCCGATTTCGCAACTTCCTTTCCTCTCTAAGGTTCTGGAGAGAGTGGTTGCTTCACGCATTAACAGTCACATTGTGGCCTGTAACATTGATGAAACCTATCAATCTGGTTTCAAGACAGGTCACTCCACAGAAACCGCCCTTCTCAATGTGTCCGATTGCTTACGAAGAGCCGCGAACAGGGGTTGTGCTTCCATCCTCATTCTACTCGACCTCTCCTCTGCCTTCGATACTATTGACCATACCGTCCTACTTGATCGTCTCCACTCTTTCCTAGGCATATTAGGCACCGTGCTTGACTGGTTCCGCTCTTACCTCTCGTCTCGTACCCAATCCGTTGTGATTGACGACGTTTCATCCCACTCTACCCCCATTCGCTTTGGAGTGCCACAAGGCTCTGTCCTTGGTCCTCTACTATTTCGTATCTACCTTCTCCCTCTTAGTTCCCTTCTCCGTATTCTCGGTCTATCCTTCCACCTCTATGCTGATGACACTCAAATTTTCGTTTCCTCATCCCCCACGTCTCTTGCCTACTCTATCTCTGACCTCCTGACTGCCTACTCCTCCATTTCTGACTGGCTCTCTACCAACTTCCTCAGGCTTAATCACTCCAAAATTGAGGTCCTTCTCTTCGGCACCCCTGCTCTTGTCAAAAAATCTAAATCTCTCTTTTCCTCGCTTACTCTGGGCGGTAATACTATCATTTTCTCTGAATGCGTTAGGAATCTGGGTGTTGTTTTTGATGAGCATCTCTCCGTTAAGCCTCATATCCGCAATGTCAGCAAATCCTCTCTATGTTTCCTTCGTAACTTCTCTCGCATTCGCTCTCACTTTGATCGCCAAAGTCTTGAGACTGCTGTTCATGCCTTCATCACCTCACGCCGTGAATACTGTAGCTCTCTGCTTGTGAATCTGCCATCCTCCTCTCTCCGCCCCCTTCAACTTGTACAGAACTATGCCGCCCGGCTTCTCCTCCGTCACCCTCGCTTCTCTCCCTCGAAACCCTTGCTGCATGAACTGCACTGGCTCCCTGTCAGATCCCGTACTCACTTCAAGATACTTCTCTTCACATTTAAGACCCTAAACAACAAGGCCCCGTCTTACCTCTCTTCTGCCCTCTCGCCACGCCATGTCTCTCGGGCCATTCGGTCATCACATGCACCTCTTTTGAATATTCCTCGTTCATCCCTCTGCTCAATGGGGGACTGCTCCTTCTCAATCTGCGCCCCTAAGTTGTGGAATGCTCTTCCTGCTGAAATCAGGTCTTCTCCCTCTCTTACCACATTTAAGTGTCTCCTGAAAACGCATCTTTTCAGTATTGCCTTCTCCCCCCTCTTGAATTTCCATTGAATGTCCATTCTCATCTCAGCACAACGTGCGCTCTGGGAAGGCCTCAGGCCTTGGAGAGGGCATTACAAAAGACTTATTATTATTATTATTATTATTTGCGTTACCCTTTGTTTTTAACCCAGCTCCAAGCTGATGGAACAAGGCTCGCAGATGCTATCCACATCTAGAAATCTTTAATGAAGAATCCTGATTTGCAGCAGGATCATCAAACTATCAAAGATAGGTGCAAGAAAGCTATGAAGCCTGTTCATTACTTTGCTTACATGACTGATCCTCGTTACTTAGGTAAGAAGTTGTAATTCTGCTAAATTAGTGTTGCCAAAAAATTACATGCAATACATACATTCTGAAAGAAAAAGTAGAATGTCACCAATACCTGAATGTCACAGTTTTAATTTTCTAAATTTAAAATTCCAGCAAAAAATCTAATGATTGAAGCTGAAGAACAAGCTGAGAATTTGCTCAATGAGATCCATCCTGATTATGCAGATGTATTGTATGAATTTCAGCTCAAAGATAGTAAAATTTTCCCACACATCATGTGATCTGAATCAGTTAAATCCAGCCTTTCTTCAAACAAGTGGTGGCATATTATGAATATGAAGCAGAAGAAAAAAATAAATGGGAAGAAATTGACAGATGAATATTTTTCATTTTTAGGGTCCGTCATACATTCATGTTCAGCTAATTCAGCTGCAATAGAGAGGTTATTTTCCACATTTGGACTTATATGGAATTGAATGAGAAACAGAGTTGGAGTGAAAAAGCGGAGAAATTAGTGAAAATCTACACAAACTTAAAAGAGAGCAAGATACGGAATGGTAAATGATGTCTGATAGTAAAAGTTAAGAAGGGTTCTTTTTGTATTAACAGAGGTAAGTTTCTGTTTAGTTTTCTTTTCCTTTATATAATTATGTAGGAAAAGTGTTTATTTATTTAATATAAGAATTAAAAAGTTTGGCTGGATTAAAATTTAACGTGTAGTATCATTATCCTTTATATCAAAGCGAAAAATAGAACACGATTAAATGAGACGAAGAACTTTCGATCAAGATTAAAAGAAAACCCACGTTTGAAGTTATTTATATATTTTAGGAAGATCTTTAAGGATTTTACATTTTTTTGACTTTATGTACATATATAGACATTATTTATTAATAGATAAAATTAAATTTTTCTATGTAAAATATTTTTTGGGGGAAAACCCCACTTAGGCTGTTTTTTTTAAGTGGGTTTTTTGTTAGGGGGGCGGTATTTTTTTGCGGGTTTTTATTTAATCACCTCATACAGGAGTGAGCAATAACTCTTATCAGATCCGATTTTTTTTTCACACATTAGAAACTTATGAATTGTAGTTTTCTGACGTCAGCTAAAGTATAATACTAAAATTAATAATTATTTTTGAGATTTACCTCATTTTATACATGTATCATATAAGATACATTCGATCGCAACGGTTAAAATAACTGTTTTTTTATATATTCTATATTATTACATAACTCTTTCTGAATACCAGCATACAAGTATTGCTTAAAGAAGAAATATAAACATAAACGGGTCTACAAATCTGAGGGGTTTCAGCCCCCTCAGTCTAGATCTGCTCTAACAATTTTATCAGCACACATAAACAAGGACCTATGAAGAAGAACAAAGTCATCAGCGAAATACAATTGAGGGTAACTTAAATAAATTTAATTTCAATGTAATAAAAATAATATTTTGGACTAAAGGTCACACATGGGTAAATTCAACCTAATTAAATGTTTAATTTAATCTAGACATATTACGAATATCATTATAATATATACGGGTTTGTGTGTGTGTGTGTGGGTGTAAATCAAGAATGTTATTTTATGTTGATACACACATACGCAAATTCTAAATGATTTGAATTTCAACTGAACTGTGTCATGTAGTTCCATGTTCCTTAACTCACCATAAACATTTGCACATCCATTCACACCCAGAACATCTCAACCCACTACATTTCTTAGCTTCCCTCCTATCGCCTTCCCCCTCATAAAAGCCATGGATCACACCCCACCATTTAACCCCTTAAGACCTCCCACACTCTTAAAGGATCATTTCCTATCCTTATCATCCTCTCAATGAATCACCCTTCTCCAATTTATTAATCCCTCGTATCTAATCCGCCGTTTAATATCAATAAACGGGACTATTTAGTAAATCCTCGTTAATCTAGCATCCTCTAGCCCCCCTTTTATGTCTTTCCAGCTGGAGAGGGAGGGCTATGGCCCATTGCTAATGGATTATCTCTCTCGTTAAGAAACTTTAGTACAGAAAATTACGACTCTAAAATTGCATGAAGGAAGCTGCCTTAATGACTCTTAGGCCAGCACTCTCTCTCTCTCTCTCTCTCTCTCTCTCTCTCTCTATATATATATATATATATATATATATATATATATATATATATATATAGTATAAGAAAGAGAAATAGGAAACGAATGAGCAATGAGACAAGAAACAGGAGTTTTTTTTTAGAGGTAAGAGAAAGGGACATTAGAAAAAGACCAGAATCATAGAGAGCAGAGGGCAGCACAATGAAGGCAATCCTTTACCGAGAAGACAGAGATAACGCCAGGGGAAAAAAGTTTGAAATTCCTGGCCGGGACTCGAACCCGGGTCTGCTGATTGCCGGTCAGATGCTCTACCGCTGAGCTACCAGGCACAGTGACTCTACTTCGCCCAAAGCGTTACCCCATCAAACCCAGTATCTCTCTAAGCTAGGAACCTCCAAGGAATTTTTATACCACATCTTCTTACCCGCTCACAATTGGAGGTTCCTAGCTTAGAGAGATACTGGCTTTGATTGGGTTACTAACGCTTTGGGCGAAGTAGAGTCACTGTGCCTAGTAGCTCAACGGCACAGCATCTGACCGGCAATTAGCAGACCCGGGTTCGACTCCCGGCAGGAATTTCAAACTTTTTTTCCCCTGGCGTTATCTCTGTCTTCTCGGTAAAGGATTGCCTTCATTGTGCCGCCCTCTGCTCTCTATGATTCTAGTCTTCTTCTAATGTCCCTTTCTCTTACCTCTAAAAAACTCCTGTTTCTTGTCTCATTGCTCATTCGCGTCCAATTTATCTTCTTGTATCCCCCACTCTCCATATCTTTCCCCCATTCTTTGGTCGATGGTCACCTGCCTTCGAGTAACTCCCGAGATTTGGCTGTCGATTCGTCGTCTCAGCCAGTGATGTCTTCCTTACAGCGGAGCGTGACGTTGAGGCGTCGAGATGATGATTTTTTTTTTAAGAGCTCATCTGGCGACTGCCTACTTGGGCATTAGTCACCGTATTAAAAACTGCCTAGTACTATGCTACTTCAAAATAATATCCAAAAAGATACCCCCCCACCCGCCCTCCTGCGGCGAGATGATAGCAGCAAAGCTTTCCCTGGAGAGAAAACGCGTTTAACTTTAAAATGTGACGAGCCAGGAGCGAATCCTTGGGAGGAGGGATAATGAGTAGAGATAGAGAGAAATAAAAAGAGAGAGAAGGAGAGGGAAAGGGAGTGTGAGAGACGTTTAGCGAAAGATATAAGGAGAGAATGTGAAAGATATTAGAAGTGAGAGAGTTACAAGGAGTTACAAGGAAAGGAAGTACCCTAGGAGACCTTACGGTCCATTCAAAGAGGGTACCTTTGGACTAGCAATCGAGCGGGCACAAGGTTGCTCAATTGTTATGCGTCCCTAAACGGCCACTTTTCAAGACTTTGTCTAGTCTGACTTGAACTGGTCAACAGATTCACTGTTGACAACTTCCACTGGAAGTGCGTTCCACTTACCGCAGATACTGTAGGTGAAAAAGTTTCCACACAGATTGCGGTTGTAACGCTTCAGTTCAAGTTTGAAGCGGTGATTGCGCGTTCTGTTCTCAATCAGTGTGAAAATATCTCCTTGTTACGGTATCCAAACTTGCGCTTTATGTAGCCTAACATCCTTTGGGCTTTCTTCTCTGCCTCGATGCACTGTTTCGAGAACTTGAGGTCACTAGTGATAGTAACACCCAAGTCCTTCTCAGTGTCATTCGATTCAAGGGCAGTGTCGTTAAGGATGTACTGAGATTTGGGGTTTCTGTGGCCGATATGCATCACTTTGCATTTGTTCACGTTAAAAGGCATTTGCCACGTGTCCAACCACTCTTCAATCTTCCCAAGATCTTACTGTAGGCTTGCAGTATTTCCATCCTTTGCAACGTTCATACCAAGCTTGGTATCGTTCGCAAATTTGGAAATCTTGGCGACCATGTCACCGTCCATGTCATTGACGTAAATGATGAATTGTAGTGGTCCCAGGACAGAACCTTGAGGCACCCCACTAGTAACGGGCACCCACTTAGAAGACTGTCCATTCACCACCACCCGTTGCCGTCTGCAACTTAGCCAGTTCTCGATCCAGCCGGCTACCTTTCCGTCTATGCCCAGCGCTCGCACTTTCCGGAGAAGGTGGCAGTGTGGTACCTTATCAAAGGCTTTCTGAAAGTCTAAGTACACCACATCGACCACCTTGTCCCGATCGTGCTCACTGAAAACGAAGTGGAAGAATTCCACAAGGTTCGTCAGGCATGACCGTTGCCTTCGGAAGCCGTGCTGGGAACTCTTCAGTAGCAGGTTTGACTCTAAATAAGACGTTATCTTGTCCACCATCATGCTTTCCATGGGTTTACCGACTATCGATGTCAAACTGATGGGTCGGTAGTTTGACGGATGGCTGGGGTCTCCTTTCTTGAAGATCGGAGTCACCTCCGCCTCACACCAGTCTCTAGGAACGCATTCGGTCCGGATTGACATGTTAAAGATAGCGCACAGATGTCGTGATACTTCATCGCACACTTCCTTCAACACCTTGGATATAAACCCGTCCGGTCCGGGGGACTTATTCGTCTTTAGGTCAGCGATCTTTTTCTTTATTTCTCCTTCGGTGAAGTCCATTACTTCCAGCTTTTCCCCCGATTAGGAATCCGTTGGCTGGGGGATGGGACCACACTCTTTAGTAAACACTGAAGAGAAGTAGTGGTTAAGCAGGTTAGCATTTTCTGTATATGACTGAGTTAATGCACCCCCCTCGTCCAATAAGGGCCCAATCCTACGATGGATTGGTTTACGGCTATTTACATAGCCGAAGAACTCCTTGGGATTCTCCTTGCAGAGTCTCGTTACTCGGAGTTCCTCAGACCGCTTAGCCGCCTTTATGCTGGACTTCACTCTTGTGGCTAGCCTGCGGTACTCGTCAAAGGCACCCGAGATGTTCGATCGCCGGTACGCATTTCTCTTCTCCCTAAGCAGTTGGCCGATTTCTCGATTAAACCACTTTGGTTGAACAGAAAACCGAAGGAGGCATTTCAGAGGAATGCAACTTGATTGAAGACTCATGAACTTATTTTTGAAATTGTTCCACGAATCCTCAACATCTTCGCATACCGCTAGCCTTACATCAGTCAGCCCAGCACGAAGGCTCGCAAAGTCGGCTCTTCTCAAGTCAAGTTTCCTTGATTGACTGGCAACAGACCTTAGCTTCGGGATCTTGACGGTAAATCTAATTAGCTGGTTATCACTGCCACCGAGCTCTTCGCCTACAGAGAGATCCTCAACGATATCATCCTCAGAGGTAAAGACCAAGTCGAGGATATAGTCACCTCTCGTCCGTTCTCTGACCCATTGAGTGAGGAACTCGTTGTTGGCGAACTCCAGGAGTAGCGTGCTCTCGCCACAAGCTGCTCTGGTTTCCCAGTCAACTTGTCTGTTGAAGTCGCCCCTAACGATGCACACTCTGCCTTGAATAAGTTCACCCAGCAGCTGGTACAGTTCCCTGTCCTTCTCAACGGGTTGGGAAGGGGGTCTGTAAAGCACCAGGGTCCTGTATCTGACAGGACCTATCTCTAGGTCAACGCCTAGAAGCTCGTGATCGGGTATAATGTTGGAGTTCGTAGATTTGATTGTATCCTTAACATCCAACATTACACCGCCACCCTCTCTGTCTGGCCTATCTTTGTGGAAGAGTTGGTAGCCAGGAACCGTGAATTCGCCTTCAAAGTCTCGGTTTGATGTTTTTAACCACGATTCTGTTATGGCTACCATTTTGGGTTCTTCCGTCGCTTCGAGGCTACGGAGCTCAGAAAAATTGTTCCTGATAGACCTCGCATTGAACAGAGGAAATTTCAGGGAGTCCCCTAATGTAGGACCCCCTATACTCTTCCATTTCCCGGCTTTTTGGTTGTCGTGGTGGCACCATTTTTGACAACCTCCGAGAAGATTTTTTGGGGAGTGACTCGGGCGTACTGGCGTACGTCCGCCTTCCCAATGGGCCGGACACTCCTTTGGGTGCGCTCCACGACATCCTGGATGAGGTTGGCTTGGAAAGCCTTGCCCTTAAAGGAGAGGTGCACCCCATCCATTTGGTAGAGGTCTTTTCTACCATAGAATACGGGGTACGGGTCGACAAAAAAAAGACACCCTCCGCCGTACAGAGGTCTGCAAGGCACCGGTTTAGCGACATGTTCCTCACGTGGGCAGTCCGGCTTGGACCCCACCTCGGGAGCATCCCCACCACGACGCGTCTGCGGGTTTTTAATCCACAGTCGTCGACAGCGCCCATAACCGTCTTCGTAATCTCGCCTGTATGGCCTACTCTACCTCCTCTGAGGTAGAGGTCGTTGCCACTTACCATAAGGGCAACGACTGAAGTCTCAGAAATCTGAGACTTCTCGGCCTCAGCTCTTATCTGCTTTTTCCCACAGCCTGGGAGGCAGCTCACCTTAACGCTTGTGCGGAGGCGGGCCGCTAGCAGGTGCTGCAGGCCCCGTGCCTGGGAATCACCCACAAGGCTGACCCTGGCACATTTGCCTGCTGAGCTTGGATTCTCTATTTTCGGAGGCAAGCTCTCCGATTCCTCTCTCATCTCCGTCATGGCCTTTTCAGTCTTTTTTTCCTTCTTCTTCTCCTTCTCTATCATCTTTTCCCCTTTGTCATCCTTTTCAATAACTTCTACCTTTTGTTCTTCTATTTCTCTCTCTTCCTCTTTCTTCTTTCCCTTTTTCGTCTTTTTTTTCTTTTTATTTTTTCCTTTTGGCGTTTCTGGCACATTCGGGCCCGGCCTTTCTGTAGAGGTGGTGTTTGCCACAGGACTTGAGAGCTCGTTTAAATTCTCTTCGAGCCTGCGGATCTGGTGGGAGTGCTCCTCCTTGAGCCTCTCGATTTTCTTTTCGAGGTCTGTTGTCCTTTCCCTGTAGTAGGCCACTACTTCTTCCACTTCCTTCTTTAAGATGCAGGTGGTGCATACACTGCCTGGGTGGCATTTCGCATAGGAGCCCTCCGGGAAGTCAACGCACCACTTAGCCTTATTACATGTGGCACACGTAAATTTTAGCGCTGCTGGACCTTTCTTGCCTGCCATTTTGAACACACTATATTTCTTATGCTTGTGACCAATCAATATGTAAAAAGAAGGGTTTGGTGAGTTCTCCCCGCGTGAGTCGCTCCCGCCTATTGATCGGAGTCATTTCGGAGTCTTCCAGAAGGCACGCTCCATGTGCTGCTGTTCGTCTGTTGAGGTCGTGAAGCCTCGGCGTGCCGTGGCTCCCAACCAAGAAGCACAGACTGTCCCCGAAGGGGCCACCGATTTGTCACCAGGTGAACAACAACGAAGCACGCCCGTTACTAAACTCCTACTAGTTCCCTTCACAACGGCCAGGATCTCGGAGTAGCGTTCAATGGATATCCCGCCACACCAAGGAACTCGACCCAAGGCTTTTTATTGGCCTGGCAATTAACATATGAAAAAACGGCCGTCACCTCGGACCAATGCTACCAGAAGCACCCGTCAACGGGCACTGGGAACGGTCAATAATTACGCGCCAGGGAAGGGGTTAACGGGGAACTACCCTCATCCCATTCATCGTACCCCAACGCCTAGGACACCTCTAGTCCTAGTCTCTCGCAACCAATGAGCGTCAATTGGCGTTGTTTATAGAGGTTCGAAAGCCTCTCTTCTGACGCGTGAAGTAGCTGCCAGGTCCTTATATGTAGACAGAGGGAAAAAGGGAAAGAGTGACATGATAGGAGTAGGCCTTTTTTTCTTTTTGTATAAGTGGGAGATAGAATAAAAGTAAAAAAAAGAGCGGGATAGAGTAGAAAAAGGAAAGAATGACGCACTTACTCTGGAACCTCGTTTCCGACCAAATCGACAAGGGAAGCCCTACCAGGGGTACCCAGAAGAGGTACCCCCGCCGACATAGCTAGAAAAGTCAAAGGTACACACAAGCTCTCTTCCCGCGAAAAGGGAGAGTCACCTCCCTCTCTACTTTCTTAGAGAGAGAAAGAAATAGAGTCAGAGAGAGAGATATTGATAGATATATTGAGAGAGAGAAAGAATGATAGATATTTTGAGAGAGAGAATAAGAGAGTGATAAAGAGAGTGAGAGAGGTTGGGATAGTGAAAGAGGGTTTGAAATTCGAGTGAGAGTGAGAAAGATTGATAAAAAGTGAGGACAATATTGAGACAGAGATTAACAAGGAGAAACAAGAAAAGGAAGTACCCTAGGAGACCTTACGGTCCATTCAAAGAGGGTACCTTTGGACTAGCAATCGAGCGGGCACAGGGCTGCTCAATTGTTTTGCGTCCCTAAACGGCCACTTTTCAAGACTTTGTCTAGTCTTGACTTGAACTGGTCAACAGATTCACTGTTGACAACTTCTACTGGAAGTGCGTTCCACTTACCGCAGATACTGTAAGTGAAAAAAGTTCCACACATATTGCGGTTGTAACGCTTCAGTTGAAGTTTGAAACCGTGATTGCGCGTTCTGTTCTCACTCAGTGTGAAAATATCGCGGTAGTCAACATTGTCGAACCCTGGAAGTATTTTGAAAACTTCGATGAGCTGACCACGCAGTCTACGGGTTTCCAGCGAGAACAGATCTAATTCCCTTAGTCTATCCTCATAAGTTTTATGTCGGATAGAGGGGATCAGCTTGGTTGCCCTGGCTTGTACGCGTTCCAACCTTGCGATATCCTTTCGAAACAAAGGACTCCAAAATTGTACGGCATACTCCAGGTGCGGCCGAACGAGGGAGTCGTACAGACAAAGTACTATCTCCTTGTTACGGTATCCAAACTGGCGCTTTATGTAGCCTAACATCCTTTGGGCTTTCTTCTCTGCCTCGATGCACTGTTTCGAGAACTTGAGGTGGCTAGTCATATTTACACCCAAGTCCTTCTCAGTGTCACCCGATTCAAGAGAAGTGCCCTTAAGGATATACTGAGATTAGGGGTTTTGGTGGCCGATATGCATAACTTTGCATTTGTTTACGTTAAAGGGCATTTGCCACGTGTACGACCACTCCCCAATCTTCCCAAGATCTTCCTGCAGGCGGGCACTATTTCCATCCTTTGCAACGTTCCTACCAAGCTTGGTATCGTCTGCAAATTTGGAAATATTGGCCACCATGTCACTGTTCATGTCGTTGACGTAGATAATGAATAGTAGTGGTCCCAGGACAGAACCTTGAGTCACCCCACTAGTAATGGGCACCCACTCAGAAGCCTGTCCATTTACCACCACCCGTGGCCGTCTGTCACTTAGCCAGTTCTCGATCCAGCCGGCTACCTTTCCGTCTATGCCCAGCGCTCGCACTTTCAGAGAAGGCGGCGGTGTGGTAACTTATCAAAAACTTTCTGAAAGTCTAAGTAGACCATATCCAACGCCTTGTCCCGATCGTGCTCACTAAACACGAAGTGGAAAAATTCCACAAGGTTCGTCAGGCATGAACGTTGCCTTCGGAAGCCGCCCTGGGAACTCCTCAGTAGCAGGTTTGACTCTAAATGCGAAGTCATTTTTTCCACCATCATGCTTCCCATGAGTTTACCGACTATCGAAGTCAGAATGATAGGTCGGTAGTTTGACGGTTGGATTCGGTCTCCTTTCTTGAAGATAGGAGTCACTTCCGCTTCACGCCAGTCTCTAGGAACGCATTCGGTCCGGATTGACATGTTGAAGATTGCGCTCAGGTGTCGTGACACTTGATCGCGCACTTCTTTTAACACTTTAGGTAGAAACCCATCAGGGCCAGGTGACTTATTCGTCATTAGGTCACTGATCTTCTTTTTTATTTTCCCTTTGGTGAAGTCCATATTCTCCAGCTTTTCCCCCGAGTAGGAATCCATTGGCTGGGGGATGGGACCAGGCTCTTCAGTAAACACTGAAGAGAAGTAGTCGTTGAGGAGGTTAGCATTTTCTGCATCTAAGTGCTTTAATACCCCCTCCTTATTTCTTAAAGGGCCAATCGTTCGACAGATTGGCTTACGGTTGTTCACATATCCAAAAAACTCCTTGGGATTCTCTTTACAGAGTCTCGCCACTCGGAGTTCCTCAGACCGCTTAGCCGCCCTTATGCTGGACTTCACTCTCCTGTCTAGCCTCCGGTATTCGTCAAAGTCACCCGAGATCTTCGAATGCCGGTACACAGTTCTCTTCTCCCTAAGCAGTTGGCTATTTCTCGATTAAACCACTTTGGTTGAACAGAAGACCGACGGGGACATTTCAGAGGGATGAAACGCGATTGAAGACTCATGAATGTGGTTTTGAAACTGTTCCACGAGTCTTCAACAACATCGCACACTTCTAGCCTCGCGCCAGTCAGTCTAGCACGAAGACCTGTAAAGTCTGCTCTTTTCAAATCGAGTTTCCTTGAGGTGTATATGTGTGTATGTTTGTTCTAGCCCTCCCCCACTCTCCTTAATTTCACTGATTCTTGACTTGCGACTCGTCATTATGCAGGTCTGGCTGACACTTCTTGCAGCCTTCATTCCAACCGACGCTACGCTCATTAGAAATGCGCACCAGGGGCCTAATTTGTAGTCGTGTAGAAGCAAGTGTTGACGGACTACTCATGTATTTCACGTGCATTTTTCCGGAAAGCAGAAGTGTTTGTATAACGCGCGATTGCCTACAAATCACATATGGCGCCTGGGGGAGGAGGAGGGGGGGTGCTGCATGTCTCTAGAGATCGTAAATTTATTTGCTGTGAGCTCAACCTACCCTAACCTAACTTAACATCCCCTAAGCTTAACCTAAATTCGGAAATTGTGAAGATTTGTGGTGCGCGA
This sequence comes from Ceratothoa steindachneri, assembly GCA_963969495.1. Lineage (NCBI taxonomy): Eukaryota > Metazoa > Arthropoda > Malacostraca > Isopoda > Cymothoidae > Ceratothoa > Ceratothoa steindachneri. The sequence continues at coordinate 204,908,153 of OZ018317.1, read as the reverse complement.
TTTTGTTAGCGAGTTTTGCTAAAGTTTTGCTATTTTACTGGCGCTTTTCAGTTTGACCATTGGCCAATCAGCGATATCCATCATTCACCGGTATTGAGCAATCATAAGCGTTTATATTTTCCAGGTTCATTTTGTGCTTCTAAAGATGGGTATAAACAAGGTTTTTTTATATTTTCGATGTTTTTTTCTGAAGTCTATTATCGATGTTTCCTAAATAAACTCCCTTTTTACCTGTTTTCAATTGTTAAGGTACGCGTGTGGCATATGCTTATTTTAAGGTTTTGCTTTGTCTTGTTTATATTTCTATTATTTTTGAATAGTTGTTTTGTCTTGTTTGTTTCTTTTGTTTGTTTAAATAGTTTTTTATTAGCGTTTTTTGTTTTATTTTTAGTTAAACTTTTTTATTAATACATTTATTTACGTTAGGCCGCTCTTTTATTTATCTTCGGTTATTTCGGAAAATGACTGCCCTCTTTTTCGTGGATAATTCATATATACTCGTATTTGTGTTTTAAAACAAGTTTGTTTGTTTTTTAATTTAAAGACCGTTTTTTTTCTTGGGCAAATTCGAAAAAAGTGCTTTTTGGTTGTTTTTTTGTTCAGTTATTGGAATCGCATCTATTGTATTATATATTTTGAAGGGAATTTTGAAATGGGGGTTTTCAACCCCATACCCCGATTAATTGGGGGGTACAACCCCACCACTACTTTGAATAATCTAGAAGTATTCTCAATTCGAAAGCCTAGCATTAGATTCGAACTCAAGGGTGATTACCAGATGTCATTGTAGACAAGCCTACGAAAAGTTAAGAGAATGGAGGAAATGTAGCTAGAAGGTAGCCAACAATAAATCGCTAAAGAAATCGCGTGGCACTAATCTTAACAATTTCTCTAAATTCAGATAAGTTACCTGCAATTTAACGCTAGCTTTAACTAACTCGACTCCCAACCTAAATTTAGTCTTTTCTTAACCAAACTTTACATCCTAACCTAAATTTAATCCTACTTTAACTTAGTTCAGCCTTCTAAAACTTTTTTTTTCTTAGCTTAACATTACCTGGCCTCTTAATCTAAATTTACCCCGTAGCCAGATAGTTAGCCAATGGACAGAACCCTTAAAGATATTTCCTAAATTCTATCTCTTTACTATATCCGTCATGCACGTCCCAACTACTCCCACCCCCCTTTGTTTGACCCCTTTCACCCTTTTCTCTGGGTCTTCTCTTCGCTGCATCAGTGACCACAATTTTTCCGTTTATCCACAAAGACTGGAATATCAAACCTACTAATCAACGCTTCTCCCCATTTTCTCTGCTTTCAAGCGGGATATGAAGAACTCTCCATTCCTCTCTATCTCCCCTTCCCTGCTTTTAAGCGGGATAAAGAAGAAGTTTCCCTCGAGTAAGGGCTTCCACTCCACTGATCTTCTCTTTTTTTTTATCCTCGCCAACTTTCTCTGCTTCCAAGCAGGATATGAAGAAGTCTCCCTTTGCTAAGGGCCTTTTCTCCCACTGATTTTCCGCTTTTTTATCCTCCCCATCTTTCTCTGCTTTCAAGCGGGATATGAAGAACTCCCCATGCAGTACGGCGTTTCCTTCTTCCTGATCTTTTCTTCTTTCTCTCACGCTCGGGAACAGGGAATGTGTGAGAGCTCATTGTCCTCAGGCGAGAAAGATAGCAATTAAAGTATAACTAAAAAATAAAAGTATTTTAATTATTTGGTTTGAAGCAAAAGTTTATAATAAAATAAAAATGGTGGATATTTGCTCATAACTCAATTCTGGGATAGATCTCATATTTTTTAATGGCAGATTTCAGTCGTTAATTTAATATTTTTTTCTTTCCCTTTTGTTCACTCAATACCATTCTTATATGTTTAATTGTCATTTCCTACTCCGTTGCTCTTTTCTTCGTTTTGAAACGTCACGACAAACTGTAGGGTTGGTTAATGCCATTGTCCTCTCAATTATTCTGTGATATCTTTCAAGAAGTTACGTTGTTCGTGAAAGTCATTGTGTATTTATCCCTAATTTATTCCACAACTTGAGTTCAAATTCCGGTCTTCGTCGTCTTCCTCGCTGTACAAAACCATTGATATCTTCAAAGTATTAGCACAGCCAGCAATCGCTGGAAATCTCATGATGGTGACACCTGGCAACTTTACGCCACTCGAGCCAACTTAGTGTTACTGTGAAGAGATGCAAATTATATTGTGTTCGTATTGCCTCACCTTTCGATCAAACTCACTAGATCGCTCCACGCCAAGTGCCAGCCACTTCTCCATTCACGCGAGTTAGAGCTATTTGACTTTAATAATCAAAAATAATTCATAACTGAACAAGAGATAATATATAAGTGCAATTTCTAGATAATATATAAGTTTACATAACCAACCGCTCCAGTATCCAAGGAATTCAGATAAAACTTCATCAGTTTATCATTTGGTGCTGAACCAATTCACTGAGCTTTCAACAACTTCACTAACTGACACAAATGCTAAATCTTGGAAAGATGACCACGAATCCAGTCTTTTGATTAATTTTTGTAAACCTAAGCCCTGTTTTATCTCTACATAGAGGATTTACTCCAAAATGGGAAAATAATCCATAAATGTTTGTGTTTCAGAAACACGCAGCGATACATTAAGAGCAGTTTTTTTCATAATAATTGGCGACTAAAACAGGATTATGAGCTGATCTTGCTCAAAGTTACTAAATATGAAGACTTAAACCGCTTGTTTTAGTTCCATGCTACGAAATTTACCCATCTTTCTCTAAAATTGAAAGCTTAATAGCGCAGAATCAAATGTTGCATCAGACAACTAGTGGTCCATAGCAATGATAGCTGTAAGTTTTAAGGTGTTGATAGAATTTCAAGATTTATACTTTCATGTATAACAAATCTTTCCTATTTTTTGTAAATTATCATTGAAAACATACAGGTCTGAAGCCTCTCGTCTTCGCACCATTCTTTCTAAAGTTTCCTTCTTAGCCACTTCGCTCACCGTGTCCACATTTGAGGACACCATATTTAATGGCCGTAAAAATGACTAAATTGTAAATATTTTTCATTCATAGGAAAATCATTAGTAAACATGAAATTATTTTGTTCTAAATGTAAGGTTTAATTTCTGATTTTGTAAAATATATTTCGATTCAAAGTTTTCTTATTTTTAGGAAGTATTATTACACATTAAGTCTAGGTAGGTCAGTTCATTTACCTTTTCTATTGAACAACCTTTGCTTCATGTTGACCCCCAAAAGGACATTTTGTACTATATTTACCTAGATGTTTATTTCCTAACCTAATAATAATATCTTTATTTTGATTAATTCTAAATAAAAATTGCGGCTATTTATTTTTTCCTTACAATTTCCTAATGTATGAGCGAAAGAGTTAGAAAAAGCATTAAGGGAGGCAATTTGGTATAACAGTTCATGCTACTTCCGTCTGTCTCGATCTTTCTGTAATTTTCTTTGTTGTTTTCAAAGGTTTTATTCACAGGCAGATATGAGTTACTAATGGCTTCTTGAATAATGTTTTCTTTTGTTTTAGGTCCTCCGGTATGAGTTCCTTGGTGTAAATATCGAAAAGATGAAAACAAGTTCTTAACGTCCGCCATTCCATGAGGTAATTGTTGAAAAATAAAGAAAAATATAAGCAATATTTCTACTAATATTGCGGTTACTATAGCAACAGAAAGTCATATTCCTACTGCTTAGAGGATGCTTAGAGAATGTTCCTTATCCACTTCATTTGCGAGTGATTGCATCCATTTAGATCAATTTAGCACTTGATTTACATGGAGGAGGAGCGTCCTCCAACCATGATTGATGCAGTTGTGAAGATTGCTAACCAGTGCTCTGGAAACCATCACTATATACATTGTCATTTAACTTTTTTGGGGGGAAATCTATCGAGGTCGATGATGACGGATGCCATCTTGAGGGCATCAACCCGCACTAAGTTTAAACGGGTAGGAATTTGTGCAGTCTTCGGACCCGTATCTTGACCGAGGGGAGAATGACCCTGGTGGCAGGAGAGGCTCGAGACGACCAGGCTTTATCCTCGGCAGCAGGGAGCCACCCCCGTAAGGGGCACGACGATTTGCCTTTCTGGCCGCCGTGCTGACGGAACTCAGCACCCCGTCCGAACTCAGTTTAGCCTCTTCTCCTTCTTTCAGACAGCCTGTATTCCTCCCCTACTTCATCGCTTTTCATATATCCTCTCCCACAACTTTCTCTGGTTAGCCTCTAATTTCACAGGGTAGATGCTGACCTTATTCTCAGCCAACCGTCACGGATCGGGGCTGAAGGGGAAGGGGACAATGTTTCCTAACCACGGAGCTCCGGTTCTGGATGTTTTTTTTCAACAACTTGCTTTATCCCAACCCATACCTTTCTCACATCCCATTTCATATCCTCTTCACACTATCAATTTTACGCCGTGTCCAAGGTGGAGCCGCCATGCCGAGGGAGTGCCAGGTCACCAGGCGGGAGGTGTGGTTTTGAATGGCGGCACCAGGCTCTGCCAGGCCTGTACACACCCACTTGCAGGGCCGGCTACTGCGAAGGGTGATGAGCAATTGCTTCCCGTGGAAAAAATAGGGTCACCATGCCCATGAATGAACACCAAAAAGCCCCCAAATTTCTCCCCATTTTCCCTTGTACATCGACGGAGCCGTCCTCGGGCAGCTCAAAAGAAAAAATGGAGGTACCCCCCTGTGCTTGCGCAGGGGATCCTCCAAACTTCTTTAACCGGAGAGGAGGATAATTCCTCTCCTACGCCTACTGGTGTAGGGGACTCCCCCTTACCCCCTTCTCTGGAGGTGCTTTCGCGCACCTTCCTGTTTCCAGCGGCAGTCCCCCCTTTTCTTTCCAAGGGGACTGCCAAGAAAGCCAGCAGGCAGCCCATAGCCGACCGCTCCCCAGTGAAGCGGCTCGATAGGGCAAACCGCTTTAGGGGGAAGAGGGAAGCCAGGCCCCTTCGGTCGCTTCCCTCAAAAGACCTGCTCACAAGAATATTGAACCTTGCCGGGGTCAAGGCCTGTGACTCCTCACACCACCTGACAATTGACAATGATGCCAACTGGATCTGCGATGTCGTGGGGGGGGGGAATGACCAAATGGAGGATCCCCCTGAGATAGACCTGGTCCTTAAGGCAACCCAGCATCAGATGGTAGTGCCTTTCATGGGGAAGAATCCGGGATCAGCGCCAAGCACCGAACCCGAATCCACCCCTATGCAAGGTCCTCCTCAAACGGCTAGGGTTTCCGAGGCAGTACCAGGAGGGGAGGGATCTCCTCCGACCCGTGTCCCTACGACTTCCAGGACCTTTTCCATTTCGGAGAAGGACCTGGTTGAGGCCGGTCCATCTGGCCTGGGGGCTCCTGCCGGCGGAGGGAAGAAGCGAATTCAGTCCCCACCCTCCTCTCCTAAAAATAAAAAGAACAGGAAAAAGACTAAAAAGACTCGGGGCTCCTCTCCATCCGCGGAGGCTGCGGGGACGGATGGGTCTGCTGCCACTTTGGTAAGCGACCAAGCCAAGATCGGCACATCCGGCCCCTCTGCCCCCCCGGGTGCGGAGCCCCCGACTAAGACGAAAAGAGCACAGGGCGGAGCCTTGATAACATCGGGGTCCCTCATTCAGAGGTTACCTGGCGTTTTCGAGCCCGCTGGCTTTAAACGCTTCCTCGTTATTCGCTCCACTGATGGCAGCATGTTGGCTAAGGGCAACATGATCCATCAGAGGAGAGCCGTAGCTAGTGAAATTGGTAGAGAGCCGAAGGTGACCCGTTTCACGGACGGGAGCCTTCTGCTGAATGCGGCGGATCCTTCTGAGGTGGCCAAAATAAGTGCTTTTCGGACACTTGATGGCACCCCGGTGAGTGTCACGCTGCACTCTACCATGAACTTTGTGAAAGGAGTAGTTCATGCAAGGAAACTCGTTGACTACTCCATAGAGGACATCACCTTAGAACTGGCCGACCATGGGGCGGTCAAGGACGAACGTGCGATGAGAAAACAGGAAGGGGCCTCGAGACCCACCCCTACACTCTTCGTCACGTTCGACTGTGACAAGCTCCCTGAGTCGGTGCGTGCCGGTTGGTACAGATATCGTGTAAAGGCATTCGTACCACTGCCGCAACGGTGTTATTACTGTCACTGCTTCAGCCATACAAATCGTTCATGTAGACGTGCAAAGTCGGGGTCACTGGAAGTCTGTGTAAATTGTTCAAAGGCCGCACACGATAAGTCTAAATCGTGAGTGGCCAAGTGTGTCAATTGCGGAGAGCCACACCCTGCTTCTTCGAAGCAATGTGGTGCACACCTCATTGAGAAAGAAATCCTGCCTGTTCAGGCACAGGATCGACTCTCATTCCGCGAGACTAAGGACTTGGTCCTGGCGCGCCCGGCTCTGCCTGGGACGTCTCATGCCTCAATAGTTAGAAAGACACCCTCTGCTCCAGGCGCAACGATGCCAACGAGCACGACTGTTTCCGCGCCCATTCAGAGCCCTTCTGCGGGTTCTACTCAACCCGGGCGCTCCCCTGGTAAAGCTGGTGGCAAAAAGGGTTCACACACAGCCCCGGCTAAAACCAGGGCCTCCCTCCCCCTTCCCCCAGCGTGACCGTTTCCCGTAAGGCTAAAGGGCCACGCGCCTCTACCGATTCGTTAGACTCACAGGAGGCAACACCCATTAAGTTGGTCGCCAGGCGATCTTCCGGGGTTCCTAAAGCTGTCCCCCGAAAGGAGGACAGCAACAAAGGAGCTTCGGCTCCTTCACCCACGCCTAGTGGTGGGCTGAGTGGCTCGGAGACGGTGGTTCCTCAAAAATAGAGCCCCCCGCCTCCGAAGTGGCAACGCCCGCCTAAGGTTTCGAGGCGGAGGGAGGAAAAGACTCGCATGGCGAACCCAACCTCTCTCAATAAGTCCTCGAAGGCGACAGCGCCTTCAGTGCATTGTCCGGCCAACAGCGCCCGGGGTTCTGCCTCCGGGAAGCGTACGACCATTGCCGTGACGATCTTCTCTTCGACGAGGGCCCCAGCGTCTCCTCTAAGCTAGGCCTGGAGGGCATATTCCTTCAATATAATTGCCGCGGACTCCGGGCCAACTGGGAGGATCTGCGGAGGCTCGTCTCCCCCCGATCTCCGTTAGCTATATTTTTTCAGAAGATCATACTGGGCCCATGCCCCTGCCCACCCTCCCTTGGTATATTGGTTTTGTGACCCCACCACCACGGGATAGGAGCCGGGGGGGGAAGGGGTAGATGTGCGATTTACACCTGGCATGATGTCTCCGTTCTTCTCTCGCTTTAGATAAATCTTTAAGGCAGTAGCTGTGCAGCTGCACCTTGGTAGGAGGTATACTATTAATTCCACGTATATTCCTACGTCAGATCTTCGACGCGGGGGACTTCCGCTACGTCGTGACACGGTTGCCAAGGCCGTTTTTCTTGCTTGGAAATCTAAATGGTAGACACCCTTTCTTTGGAGACTACCCTAATTATCTTCAGGGTCAAGTCCTTGCCGACCTGATCGACGAGCTTGAGATGGGTGTCCTAAATGTGGATGAGTTTACGCATCACTGCCCGAGAACCGCTTCATTTCCCTATCTCGATCTATCTTTGTGCTCTACGGATGCTCAGCCCAAATTTGATTGGGGAGTGGTCGATGACCTCCAGGGTAGTGATCACTTTCCCATTCAAATGTCATTTTCTGGGCCGCTGCCGCCCGAGAGCCCGCCCCGGTGGTACTTGGCGTGGTGGTCTGCATTTCAGAAAAGGACTGAATTCTCTATCTCAGTCGAGGAGTTTAAGTCGGTAGATGAGACCGTTGAGTTCTTCTCCGGCAACCTCATCGCCGCGGGCCTGGCTACTATTCCTAGAAGGTTTGGCCGTTCTGCACCATGAACACCCCGTGGTGGTCAGCTGAGTGTGAGACGGCCCTCAAGCATAAGCGTTATGCCTACATGCGCTATAAGCGCCACCCGAACGATTTAACTGTCGCTGAATTTCGTCAGGCTAGGACTAGGTTCCGGTATATTTCGAAGCACGCCCACCACTCTTGGCGGGCATACGTGTCTTCACTTAACGGGAAGACCCCTTTAGCTGAGGTGTGGAAGCGAGTCAAAAGGATTCGGAGCAAGTTCTCGCAGGACCCCCCTCCCGTTTTCCAGGAGAATGGGACTGCAATCTTGGTCCCCGCGTCCGTGGTGGAATCCTTCGCAACCGCTTTCTCCGCATTCTATAGCCGGAATGCTGCTCCGCCAGTATTCAATGCACGTCTTGATGTCGCGGAAGGCCGCCAACTGGACTTTACCTCTAGAGGCGGAGAACCCTTCAACGACAAGTTTACTGTGAGTGATTTGCACTCCGTTCGCGTCCCGTACGCCATGCTTCGGCACCTGGGTAAGTGAGGCATGGCCTTTCTCATATCTTTGTTCAACAGGATCTGGGTGGAGGGTCTCCTCACGGATTCCTGGCGAATCGCTACTGTGTTCACCTTTTGCAAACCGGGGAGAGATCACTCTACTCTGGCCGGTTTCCACTCAATCTCTCAAACTTCTTGCGTGTGCAAGTTGATGGAGAAATTTGTAACTATTTGATTAGACCTTTTTTTCGACAGTGGAGGTCATCTGTCTTCTGCACAGTGCCGCTTCCACAAGTTTCACTTCACGTCGGATATTCTGGTCCAAGTGGAAAATGCTGTCTGCGAGGACTTCCTTCGTATACATCCCTACTCCACGGTGTTTTTCGATCTGGAGAAGGCCTATGATACCGCATGGTGACACGGTATTATGGAGACTCTCCACACGATGAGAACAAGGGGACGCCTCCCAGTCTTTATATCTGAATTTTTGCAAGATCTTCTATTCCGCGCACGGTTGGGGGAAGCCCTAAACGGCCCAATGTAGCACGAAGAGCGTGGCCCGCAGGAAAGTATCCTCATTGTCACACTCTTTGCCCTGAGCATCAACGGCATCACCTCGGTGATGCCAGAAGATTTTTTAGTGACGCTCTACGTGGACGACCTTTCGGTCTCATTTGGCGCGGCTCAGATGCCAACTCTGGATCGTCGACTCCAACAGGCATTGAACAGCCTTTCTCGCTATGCCGAAGTGCACAAGTTTTGATTTTCCTTAGCCAAGACTAAGGTGGTGCACCTCTGCCGCCATCCACGGCCCCACCCTGACCGAGTGACCCAGACTTGTTTCTTCATGGGGTACGCCTGGAAGTGGTTGAATCGCACCGTTTCCTGTCTTTTGTATTTGACCAACGCCTTACCTGGGAGGCTAAAATGCGCAGCCCTATTGTCTCTTGTACTCGCGCCATGGATATTCTTCGTTCCGTGACGTTCAGCCTCTGGGGCGCTGATAGGGCTACAGCCTTACTTTTTTATCGATCCTTTGTTTGTTCGAAGCTCGAGTACGGATGCGAATTTTATGCATCCGTAGCTGAGCGTGTATTGCGGAAGGTGAACTTAATCCACCACACCAGCCTTCGGCTGGCTCCTAATCCCTTCCGCACTTCCCCCATTAAGAGCCTACTTTTTGATACTCGGGAGATGCCACTCGCTCTATGCCGTGCCCAGTGCATTATCCACCTGTATGCGGGAGCCCGGCGCCTCCCTCAGTCACCAACAGCTCTCGCTGCATCTGCAGCTGATTTCGACGGTCCCTATGCCACCAAGAGACGCCAGTCATACCTAAGCCCTTTGGGTTTAGGGCTAAGAAACTCCTTCAAGAGCTAGGTATAGCTCTCAGGCTGGTGGCGCCTCTGGTTCTGCCCAGGACGCCACCCTGGAGGGTACCACATTTAGATATTTGTCGCCACGCCTCTGCTCCCAAAGCTTGGAACACACCTCGTGTCACGCTGGAACCGTGCCTATTGTATGCGTATGGCTCCAAGTCCCAAGAAGGGGTCGGCTTCCACGCGGTATCCCCTCTGTTTAAGGTCAGCGGGACTCTGCCAGGCGCTGCGTCTGTCTTCACGGCTGGGTTGATGGCAATACACCACTTGGTACGGGAGATTACACGACGTTCCCGGTTCAGAGACCGAATCGTGATTTATAGCTACTTACAAAGCGCTCTGAGTGCTCTCGGAGCATTGGAATCTCCGCACCCTCTGTTTCGCGATATCTGAGATGCCACAGTTTTAGTGAGCCGAGTGGATGTCGAGATTATCTTTTCCTGGATTCCTAAACATGTAGGAATTGCAGCGAATGACCACTCCGTCGAGGGCGCCAAAGAGTCCACGAGGACCGGGCGACGGGACGAGCGTTTCGCTCTTCCACACACAGACTACATGTCAGGAATACGAGCAGCTCTTCGCACTGCTTGGCAAAGAAGATAGGATACGGCCCAGGGGAACTTAAAGTTGCGTGCCATTGCGCCGCGACTGTTCACATGGACCTACCTTCCAATGCCGCAACGGCTTCAGTTTGCTTTCTGTTGTCTTCGAATTGGACACACTCACGGGAACCACTGTCATTTGTTGGATCGCTCGCCCGCGCCCTATTGTGACGACTCCCTGGTCCCCCGGACTGTTCGGCACATTCTTGTCGACTGCCCCAGTCTAGGTGATCTTCGTGCACGTTACCTGTCCTGGTACCGGGATCGGCGGGGTCGCTACTGCCTTTCCCTTGTACTCGGGACGGGTTCGTCCACACCGACCTGTGGACGTTTAGACTTTTTGGAGGAGGCCGGCCTTCTCCCCTTTATTTAACTAATTCGGTTTTTTTTTTAGTAGGTCGCACGTTCCTGCGCTGGGCGTAGGCGGACCCCCTCCCCCCCGGAGCTTGCTTCCTGCTCGTTGCCTTTTTCCTTTTTTTTATTTCTATTGTTAGTTTTTTTTCGTTTGTTTTGTTGAATCTTATTTTAAAGTGGCCTGGTACTAGGCACTTTTAATAATGCAACTAATGCCCAAGTAGGCAGTCGCCAGAGTCCTAACGACTGTGAGTCCGTTATTAAACACCTAATCAAAGACTAAAGAAATCTAATATTTTTGCAGCGTAATTTATTATTCATCTATCCTCTAAGTCGGGGCATTGGAAGATGTCAAATGTGAAATCTTGGCACTCCCAATGCCCCAAACTCAACCTATATAGATATATAATCTGGATAGAAGAACCATTTCTACCAAACGCTGTCTCGTAGTGAGTCAGGAATATGCGCACTCGTGGCCCTCCTATGTACATGAAGATACGAACATTTTTCCATTCCTCAACTCTTTTAGCCTAGTGTGATGTAGGGTACACCCACCTCCCGCCATTCCCTATTAATTTGAGTGTGTACGCACCTTTGAATTCTAAGTTTTGAAGTACGAATAACCTACTTGTAGGTAGTGAATAGGTTGATTGCCTCTGCCTACTCTCGCATCCCTAGGCTCTTATAATAGGGGGTGGGGGCGTACATTCGAATACCCGTACTTTAAAGTAAGAACTCTCTCTTCCGGGTATGTACCGAGAAATGGACTGACCCCGTTCCCCATCTTCCTCATAATTTCCTCCATGTTATATATAATTCATGTTACCCCGTATACGAACATGTTCCAGGGGATGCGGCCTCCTTTCTTACCTAATTCTGGGTCAATTACGGAAATTTCCCAACCCCGAACTACAAAAATTTACCCGAGTTCCCAAAATAAAATTCCCCTTTCCCACAAATTCAAAGGAATGGCGTCCATAATTTAGAGTATACGTATTGAAACTACAACCTGCGGTTAATTAGGGAGTTAATATGGTTTCGCAGCAGGCGCTGTGATGGGTGTTGACATTTCGCGCCCGCGCGCGCGCAGAGATATCTACAGGCAAACGCGGATGAATAAATTAAACCTATTTATTGGCTGAATATAAATTCAAAGCGAGATAATTAATATGAAGCGAATCCCAAAAGGGGAATGATTTCAAATGGTCAGACAGGAATCGGAAATGAGGTTCCGAAAGCGCCGAAACGCCCGAAGGTCCAGAGCCTCAGATCTGGTCTAGAAGGCAGAAAGTTCTGAGGCTCGGGATGTATCTACAAGCCAGAAGGTCCAGAGGATCAGAAGGGCCCGCAAAACCAGAAAGTCAGGTGGATTATACGAGGCCTACAAACCAGAAGGTTCGGAGGCTTTCTATGTGTCAACAAGCCAGAAGGTCCAGGAGTTGAGAAAGTCCATGTCTCCTAGCTTATACGAGGCGTACAAGCCAGTAAGTTACGAGGCTCGGGATGTGTCTACAAGCAAGAAGGTCACGAAGATTAGAAGGGTCTTATAACCAAAAGGTCCGTAGCCTCATACTAGGCCTATATATATATATATATATATATATATATATATATATATATATATATATATATATATATATATATATATATATATGCAATAAACCACATTGAAAGAGAAAACGGAATAATTTTTTTTCTTACAGTAATATTTATTACCTTTTTTTCGAAAAAATCCATGCAGGGAAGCAATTCGAACCAGGCACACTGAGGCAGCGGCGAGCACCGCTTTGATCACAGTTAAAAGTATGCCGTTAGTACACTACGCTACGCAGAGAACCCAAAAAATTCATTGAACAGAATAGCCCTTAAGGAACACTTTTCGCAAGTTCGAGCGTGGACTATGAAAGAAATAGAAAATTCATTGAGAATTCAAAGAATAAATAAGGAATAGTTAAACGCGTGGTAAATAAACAAATGTATATAATATCTCTCAAAGTAACGCGAGAGAATGATGAAGATAAATGCAATAAACCACATTGAAAGAGAAAACGGAGTAAATTTTTTCTTACAGTAATATTTATTACTTTTTTTTAAGAAAAAAGATTTATTCCGTTTTCTCTTTCAATGTGGTTTATTGCATTTATCTTCATCATTCTCTCGCGCTACTTTGAGAGATATTATATATATATATATATATATATATATATATATATATATATATATATATTGGTGAAATGTTATTGAGCTCAGGCTGGTTCAGTAATGACCTTAAACTCGTCAGTATTTTGGGTTTGCCGTTTTTCATCTATCTCTTGACCATATCACATAGATTTTCTATCGGGTCCTCTTTACTTCTCTTATTTGGGTGCCCTTAACTTCTCTTATTTGAGGGCTCTTTACTTTTCCTCATATTTGGGTGCTCTTTACTTATCTTATTTAGATTCCCTTTACCTCTCCTCTTATTTGGGTGCTCTTTACCATTCCTCTATTTGGGTGCTCTTTACCATTCCTCTATTTGGGTGCTCTTTACCATTCCTCTATTTGGGTGCTCTTTACCATTCCTCTATTTGGGTGCTCTTTACCATTCCTCTATTTGGGTGCTCTTTACCATTCCTCTATTTGGGTGCTCTTTACCATTCCTCTATTTGGGTGCTCTTTACCATTCCTCTATTTGGGTGCTCTTTACCATTCCTCTATTTGGGTGCTCTTTACCATTCCTCTATTTGGGTGTTCTTTACCATTCCTCTATTTGGGTGCTCTTTACCATTCCTCTATTTGGGTGCTCTTTACCATTCCTCTATTTGGGTGCTCTTTACCATTCCTCTATTTGGGTGCTCTTTACCATTCCTCTATTTGGGTGCTCTTTACCATTCCTCTATTTGGGTGCTCTTTACCATTCCTCTATTTGGGTGCTCTTTACCATTCCTCTATTTGGGTGCTCTTTACCATTCCTCTATTTGGGTGTTCTTTACCATTCCTCTATTTGGGTGCTCTTTACCATTCCTCTATTTGGGTGCTCTTTACCATTCCTCTATTTGGGTGCTCTTTACCATTCCTCTATTTGGGTGCTCTTTACCATTCCTCTATTTGGGTGCTCTTTACCATTCCTCTATTTGGGTGCTCTTTACCATTCCTCTATTTGGGTGCTCTTTACCATTCCTCTATTTGGGTGCTCTTTACCATTCCTCTATTTGGGTGCTCTTTACCATTCCTCTATTTGGGTGCTCTTTACCATTCCTCTATTTGGGTGCTCTTTACCATTCCTCTATTTGGGTGCTATATCTTCGGTCTTTACGTAATTCGCCCAAACTCTAGTGATCTTCCCCTTATTTAATTAACTTTGGATATTATCTTGGGCCCTTGTTAGCATTTAACTCAATTAAAGCTCATTTAATGGTTTCCTTATCTACATTAATGGTTTTTGCCGCCCCTTAACCTCACATGCCATAGAAGTATCATAAATTTGTTTCAGTTCTCTCCTGTAAATACTTAAAATAATTCCATTAATTGCCTCAAGTATTCCCCGATCAGGTTTTTTTTTTTGATACGTTAGAATGATCTCCTCCAACTACACTTATGTCAAAGTAGCCACCTGCACCTACTCCTGTCAAAAATGTCTCTTGCACCCACAGTTCAGTTCACATGAATTTTTCCACTGTAATAAAGTTATAATAGTCTTTCTAACAATGCTCTTCTTACGTCTACACTTCACAAAAAATAGTCTCGTTTATTTAACTCTCAACAATAAAGTCTCCTACACCTATAATTTAGTTGAACTATCTTATGCACTTACACTTCATTCAAATTAGTCAACTGCAATTACAATTAGGTCAAAATGGTCCCCCTCACCTGCCTCTTAGACCAAATGATCTGCAACTACATTTGAACCCAAATCGTTTCCTGCACCGACACTACTCTCGGAGAACCTACACCACAAGAGTGCAAAGTCCGATTTAAACCAGAATAAATTAAATTTACTCTATAGTAATTATAATCCTTCGTAATTCAATTTACAGTCTCGTTAATGACAAATTTTCATTTAAAAATACATCGAAAATATACTTTTAAATATGCATGTTTTCTCGATTAATTCAGTCAGCTTAATTAACAGAGAATATTTTTTAAGTGAGAGAATTTTTGCTATTTCGGAGTTTCATATAATTACATAATTAGGGACCGTGGAAGACCCAAAGGTCGCTTCGAGGTCACACACAAAAAGGTAAGAAGCACGAGAGAAGATGGGAGGGGGGTGGGGGTGTAGGAATGGCGAAAAAATATAAATCGAATATTGGTTATACTTTCTAGTAATTTTTAATACAAGATTTATGAGTATTATTTATCTAACTAATGTATCCGTGCCGTCAAAAATGACGGCATTATTTTGAAGTTAGAGCTATTTTTCATCATTGAAAACTGTTTTTAAAAGAAAAAGAAAAACCCGCCGCTTTCTATCTATAATAAATCAATATACATATGTACATATATCTATTTCAGTGTCTTTATCTTATCTGTTTTGCCCAACTCATTATTAACCCCAATATTCTATAAGACATGAAATGAATAAATTCTATCTGTATTGTTACACACACACACACAAACAGAAATATTATATATATATATATATATATATATATATATATATATATATATATATATATATATATATATATATATATATATATATATATATATATATATACTATATATATATATATATATATATATATATATATATATATATATATATATATATATATATATATATATATATATATATATATATGGATAAAACCACAGTAATAGGACTAATTTTATATGCGAAACCAGGTTTCGACGAAAACATCCGTCATCGTCAGTCGCTGGTGGACAAGTGAAATACAGAAGTTATTAACGTATAAACACACAAATCAGTGGCGCTAAGGTGGAAGATGCGAGAATGTAGCGGCACTTTTGAGAAAAGGAAGTATGAATTTCTTGCTTATCAAGGTATTAGTACTGAATTGGGCGTCGGAAGTATTAAAGTTGGGAACTGCAATATCCCCTTTGGTTCATAGAAAAGTGTCACTATAAAGCCAGAACCATTTATTACTCCCCAGCTAATTATAAGGAAAAGAGATGTGACAAATATTATGTTACCTTCCCATACTCCCCCCAGTTAATCAAGTTCAATGTTGCCTTTCAGTACGAGAATACGATCAAAAATAGCCTATCAATAAGTAGATCGACCGATAAAGAACAGGGAGTTTATTTTATTTCCTGCAAATCTGTGAAAGCAACAGATTTTCCAAGAGAATGAATGAACATTAATGCGATATGCGACGTGGTGCCTCTCCTCGAGTTTATTTCTACATATGTACAATGAAAATCATCAAATCGATATTGATAATGCTAAAATACTATCATCACACTAATTTCTCTCTTTAAACATCATTGATCATTGATTGATAGGTTTTTATCGCAGAAATAAGTATTTGCGCTACTTTTTGCGGGTCTGTGGTACTTCGGTTCAAAAAAGGTATATATATATATATATATATATATATATATATATATATATATATATATATATATATATATATATATATATATTATATAAAAAATAAAGTTACTTCACCATTTTTATTTTAAAATTATATAAAAAACTACAATTATCTTATTTATTAAACAAGAGGAGCAGCTTCGCCACTCCTCCTTACAGAAGGAGCTTGCGCTTCGCTGGCAGACTTTCGGTCTCTGGCCTACGGCCTATCATGATTCTTTTCTTTTCTCCATCTAAATTTACTCTAATAATTTCCATCTCAAAATTTTAATAAATTTTCTGAACTTCACCATTTTGTTTTTTGATATTATAAAGGAATTATTAGAAATAACTTTGTTTAAAATTTTAAATTACTAACTCTATTATTTAAGAAGGTTTTTTTGTGAGTATTTGAATAATAATTTCATCTTAGTTTGGTTATGACATGTTTTTTTCCAAAGTTATTTCTAATAATTCTTTTATAATATCAAAAAACAAAATGGTGAAGTTCAGAAATAAATATAAGTATCGAGATTTTGTGAATTTTTAAAATTCACAAATGGTCAAGTTCATATAATATATTTTTATAATTATATCTTCTATAACTATAACTATATTTTACTGAATCGCAAGCTTCCCCCCAACCCCCCACCGTAGGGGAGAGTGGCGAAGCCATTGCCTGGTATACTTAGGTGACAACCGAACTAAAAGAAAAAATCTTATTCAGCCTTCAAAAAATCTCGTTCTTAAAATATAGAACTATGGAGGATAATTATTTTATATTAAATAATTTAACAATATATAATCGTTTTATATTATACTTATAAAAGAAAGAAAATGGTGAGGCAACTTTATTTTTTATATAATACCAAGTCGATGAAATATAAATTACAAATTCATTTCAAATTAGGTATATTCGAGTGTTACCGACAAAAGAAAAATTTATAAATAAATCATCCATGGCTTCGCCACTCCCCGATTTTCTCGTTATACAATTATAGAGTTAGTGATGATGATGATCATAATGATGATACACGACGGGTATTATTATTATAGATTTCTTCTTAACCCTTTGGCTGCTAATCGGCCATATATGGATAAAATCTGAAATAACGATTAACTTCGAATCGGCCATATATGGATTTGATCTAGTATTTCTTCTCCCATTGCCCGAAGGTTTGAAATTTTGTGTCAAGTAGTTTTCTTTGGTACTCTTCTGTCAGTTGTCATGTTTGAAATATTTCCATTGCAAATCAGTACCTCTTAGAATGTCGAGTAGAAAAGTTCAACAATTTTGCAAACAAAATTTAAAGGGCTAAATAGGCGAAGAGTCGAGTAACCTGCTCGAAAATGTAGACTCAGATAACCTAAGCAGTATATCTAGCTATGATGGCTGGCCCAGTGAACATTTTATCAATTTTACAGTGATAATATAGAAGTTTTAGGCGAAGAAAATAGTGAAAATAATGACAATACAGACGAAAATAAAGAGTCCAACCCTGGGCCACGCAAACGAACGTGGTGTGCCACAAGTATTGAACTTCACGAACAGAAGATATTTGGAAAACTCATGTTAAGAGATCGCTTTCTGCAAATATTGAGGCTTTTACATTTTACCGATAATACAATTGAAAGAGCTTAGAAAAAATGAAACCTGTCTTGGATCTCATTAGATAGAAATTTAAATCAAAGCTAATTCCTTTCAAAGACCTTTGCATAGATGAATGTCTACTCCTTTGGAGAGGCGACTCCATTAAAAACAACACAATTCAAATAAAAGACATAAATTCGGCGTAAAAACGTTTGTATTGTGCGATTGTAAGACTGGTTATGTTATCGATTTGATCCTTTATACTAAACCGGTGGTACAGAATTACTATCGACAATGAAGTAGGTGTAACTGGCTAAGATGTGATAACATTGCTTGAATCCTATTTGAATAAGGGCCATGTTCTTTTTGTTAACAATTGGTACACAAGCCCTGATCTCTTTGCAAATTACTATAAAATAAGACTGGGGCTTGTAGAACAGTTTATTCCAATAGAAAGAACATTCCTAAATTTAAATTTTGAACAAGGGTGAGGTTGAATCGATGTAATGCAACAATATATTATGCATAAAATGGTGTGATATACGAAATGTACAGTTTCTTACAAGTGTGCATGATGTTCAAATATGTGACAGTGGGAAAACGTATATGTGTGATTGAGTACAACAAAAAAATGTTATAAAGTGTGTGCTTAAAACTATTGGATGGTATATGAAGTTTTTCTTCCATCTTGTTGACTTATCTATTCTAAACGCTTATTATATATACAAGGAGAAAACTAACGAGAAAAAAGAAAACGATTTTGGATTTTTCAAACAGGGTGATTGCACAAATGGTGGATAAATATAAAAAATACCACATTTCTTATATTAGACATATTGGTAATTGACCATCGCGACTAATTGATGTTGGTATTGATTTTAAGAAGTCTCTTCCTTTAAGAAAAACCTGTCATGTATGCTCCAAAACAACAAAAAACTGAGAAAAAATATCAACGAACAAATTATATCTGTGGTAAATGTGAAGTACCATTATGTGTTCACACTTGTTTTAAAAAGTACCATACAGAAAAGGTTTTCTAGTTCACTGTACATAATTATTTCTATTATAAATAAATACAGTTTTAATATATATATATATATATTTTTTAGCCTCGCTATAGAAAGAATTTTATATCTACTATTAGCTAATGGAAATATAAAAAAATTATGCACTTAAAAATAAAATTATATAAGTTACTGATAGAGTAGAGAAAGGAAGTAAATGTGAGGGGGGCCAGTAAACTACATATTCTTCTCTCAGCTGATAAGTAATATATTGGCGGTGCTTCCACGGGTTCGAAAGTGTGCCTTTATTTTTAATATTTTTAAAAGCAGTAAATTTCACTTTAAGATAAAATGCTTAATAAATTTTATTACAAAATATGTTTGGAAGAATGCAAAGAGCTATTAAAATTTCACAATATTTTCAATATGACGGAATAGTCTTACACTCAGAATGCTGATTACCACGCAAACGGACGAGGCGGCCAGTCTTTGGCCTTCGGTCTATGCCTTCAGTGCCTACGTTTGAATCTTCACTATCAGGTTTGACTTCATCTTTATTCATTATGTAAAATTCGAAAGAAATAGATTATTTTTGAACAGTTTATCGACGGAGACTTGATAAATATAATTGTCACAAAACAAATGCCTATTATCATGTTTTGAAGAAAAGAAATTCATACAAAGAGAATGACGCCGTTCCACCTAAAAAAAAAAACTGGATGCGTACAAAATGGAGTTGCTTTTGAGTACTCCATTGGAGTAAAAACGTTTGTGTTGTGCAATTTTGTAAGAGTGGAACATTTCGTTCCAATAGAAAGAACATGACTAAATTTAAAAAAAAAATTGAAGACGGGGGAGGGGGAATCAACGTTATAGAAAGCCTTTTAGATCCACAATAAGTGAAGGGAACCATACAAATTATGTCTATTTAGAAATAAAAATAAAATTATGTAAGTAACTCATAAAATGAAGAAAGAAAGAAAATGGGAATAAGGTATTCTTTTCCCAGCTGTTAATTTATGCGCGTTGTCCACGCGTTCGAATGTGAGCCTTGATATTTTAATATTTTTTAAAAACATTGAATTTTATTTGGAAAAATAGAAAGATCCGGTTAAATTTTATAATAATATTATTATGACGGAATATTTCGTATTTGTCACGGATTTGAAGGAATAAATCCACAGACTTTCAAAATACCTTTGTATACGAAACGAGCGCATTTTCAAAATGATAAACATATTTTTATAATCACTGAGGTGGAAAAAATAACTAGGCGGATAAAAAAACAGTAAATAGTTATATTTAAAAAAATGAATATCTGCCACACACAGCACGCCCATTGGAATTATATTGGCAGCAGGCAAAGGGTTAAATATTATCAATCAACTAAAGTACTTTTAACGACTTACGATGGTAAGCTATTCCATATTTAAGTAATTTTATCCTAGAAAAAAATATATGGGATTTTTATTAAAGCATTTGTTTTAATAAACCTTACGGCGTTATTTCAAGGGGTCGATGGGTTATCTAATTCAAATTCGTAACTTATACTTCGTATTCAGCATCTATCCTTTGGATTACCTCCAGCTAGGGACTGATTACGAGGCATATTCCACCGAGGCCCGTTGTTCAAGCTCCTCCTTGAAGTAGAAGAGCGAACGACTTGTGAATGCGTTCCAAAAATGTAGTTCAAAATGATTTTCCGAAGGAATTCGACCTGGCAGTAAATCATTTCCCATTCAATCCTTCGTCTTATTACCTTCTCCCTTCGTAATCCTACGTTTCCTTATCTTCTCCTCTCTCAACTTATTGTTTTTCTACCATCTCCTACCGGAACCATTCGTTTTGCGACCATCTTATACGGCAATCTTTCGTTTTGCCACCATCAACTATTACCTTTCGTTCTGTTACAATTTGCTGCTTCAACATTTCATTTTGCTACCACTCCTACGGAAATTTTCGTTTTGTTACCATCTTTTACTGTAATTTTTCGCTTTGCTACCATCTCCTACTACAACCTTTCGCTCTGTGACCATCTCCTGCCGCAACCTGTCGTTTTGCTACTGCAATCCTTCGTTATCCTAACCACAATACCTCTTTTTTCCTACCATGTTCTACTGCAATCTTTTTGAACTCAGTGTCCAACACTTGCACGATCACTCTCCCCTGGCCTTTGTTAGCGCAGATTCTCGTGAATGCGACATAAATTTGTCCTTGTAATTGTTGTATAACGATTCGAGGTGGGCAAAGAGAAATTTAGGCAAGTGATGCGTGACATGCGCTCATTTTTGCTCCTATATTACATGATCTTATTTTTGTTCATGTATAACATGAGCTCATGTTTGCTCATATATTAAATGAGCTCATTTTGGTCATGTATTACATGCGCTCATGTTTGTTCATATATTACATGAGCTCACATTTTGCTCATCTATTACATACACTTAACACAGGACGATTTTCCTGAGGAACAACATATGATGCTTATATATGTTTTCGTCTTGTGGACATGATTTTAAGATGATCTTGAATCGTTCAGACTAGAAAACGATCCTTCACTCGCACCCACACGTTCATTCAGACTAGAGAACGATCCTTCACTCGCACCCACACGTTCATTCAGACTAGAAAATGATCCTTCATTCGCACCCACACGTTCATTCAGACTAGAAAACGATCCTCCACTCACACCCACACGTTCATTCAGACTAGAAAACGATCCTTCACTCGCACCACACGTTCATTCAGACTAGAAAACGATCCTTCACTCGCACCTACACGTTCATTCAGACTAGAAAACGATCCTTCACTCGCACCCACGCGTTCATTCAGACTAGAAAACGATCCTTCACTCGCACCCACACGTTCATTCAGACTAGAAAACGATCCTTCACTCGCACCCACACGTTCATTCAGACTAGAAAACGACCCTTCACTCGCACCCACACGTTCATTCAGACTGAATCTCACAAAAAATTGTGCGAAAGGAATGCTAAAATTATTACAAAGAAAAATAAGAAAATGCGATTCCAAGTGCTTTCGTTTATATTTTACAAAGGGATCATTTAGAGTATATGTGGAAATGAGGTTTTGATCAATATAAACGAATTGATGGGAATGACGGCTTTCTTGTTTCTGTAGGCAATATTTGACGTGACTACTACGATTGATCCGATTTAAAAGCACTGGTTTTCAACACCGGCGATGTTAAGCAGCATTTGGCATGGTTACTCCTCAGATGGGGGCATGAATTCGTTGTAAAAAATCAGACCCCAAAACGATTTATTTATTTTAAAAAGGAAAATCAACGCAAACACTTCCGCCAAAAGGTTTTCAAAGGAGGTTTGTAATGTAAGTGCTTACTTAAGTTAAGGGAAGCGAAAATGTGCAGGAGGTTCCGAGACCAAATAGCCTGCGGGGGTTTCTAGGGAACAAGGAGTCACCCAGCTCTTCTGAACTTGCCTTCGTTTAGCAGTTATCTACCTACATATATGTGTACACATTACACAGTGATATAGCGCATATGCAAACCCGGTAGAGCAGACCTGCTGATATACACTATAACTAGCATCCAGCTAAGTGTGTTTATAAAAGAATGCGTCAAAAGTCGTACACGAATGTGTGTACACTGTGCGTATAATTTTAAATACATGTCCATATATATGCAAAAGTTGGCATAAGCATTAAAGTACCTGTAGGTAAACCTAATACATATAACCACAGAATCATATGTATACTAAAGCATAGATTCACATGAATACAGCAGTTCATGTTGAGAAGATGGCGAGGAATGGCGGATCCTCAGATTAAAGGAGTTGGGATTGAGGAGAAGGGAGGCTTTCATGAGATTCCAGGTCAGAGTCGTTTGCTTTAATCCCATATGAAGTGGATATTACGATTACAAAATTGGGATCAAATCTTGCTCTTATTAGTAAGGTAAGAGTAGCGTCCATCTGGCGGCTGCATACAATGGCATCAGTCGCGGCCAGATCGTAGTAGAGGAGGGAACAGCAAAGAAGTATAATCAAATTCCCTTCTTCATCGACATTATACGATCCAGGATCATTAAAATGTCCGATGAATTCAACCGAATCGTCTTTGACAGTTTCCCAACCTTTTTTTTTTTAGTCGCGTGCACGAGGGTCCATACGTTACTATTTCGGTCCGTGGGTCGTCGATCGGATGGTAACAATTTTAGTTTCCAATGAGTATGTTGGCAATAACATCGTAAGACATAGCCCGATTCTAACAAAATTTGAAACCCTTATTTTGTTTAATGTTCCTTTTCGAATCATATAATTACCAAAGTCCTCCCAGAGTTAGTCCGGGAATTATTTGGCAATGACATCGAAACTATTAGGCCGATTCTAACGAAATTTGAAACCCTTATTTTGTTTAATATTCCTTTTCGAATGATATAATTGTCAGAGTCCTCCCAAGTTTAGTCCGGGAATTATTTAACAACATCGTAACTATTTGGCCGATTCTAACGAGATTTGAAAGCCTTATGTTGTTATTTTCTCTTACTAATGACATAATTGCCAAGGTACTTCCAACGTTAGCCCGAGAATTATTGAAAGTTTTGAAGGTCCGTGAGGTCATATGGTCATAAAGTCATAAGTAAGAATAATTGAGAGCACGCGATCTAGGTCTGTTGACCTTGTTTTTGATTAGTTCTCACTTGGCTGGCAAAATATATTGTCATCGCTTTAACCTAACTCTACTTTAATAATATGAAATTTAAATCCATAAAGCTTTATTATGGGTATATAATTTTTTTAAAAAATAACGAAAACAAGGCAATGGCTTTGCCATTTCCCCCTACGGGGGAGCTTGCGCGTCGCGACTAAGATTAAAATTTAAAATCTAAAAAAAGCAGCCATGGTTAAATTTTTATAAATTTTCTGAACTTCGCCAATTATAATAATTTTAAAAAGGAACTCTAAACTAAATTTCCCCCATTTCAAAATATCACGTTGCTAAAATATAGAGTTATAGATGATATATAAAAATAAATGTTCTGAACTTCACCTTCTGTAAGGAGGAGTGGCGAAGCCCTCCTCTTGGTATCTCAATTTTAAAAAATCCACAAAACTCACCAAGTCATTTCCAAACTAAGAAAAAAAAAGTATTTACTATTTTCCCCAAAATCCTGTTCTTAAAATATAGAGTTTGTGACGATGATGATAACTAAATTCCCTCTTAGAAAATTAAACACAAATATTACATTTTGAACTTGATATTGAAATTGTAACCTGCAATATTTATTTACTAGGAGGTTGAAGTTGGTGTTTATTAATAAGCTCTTTAATATTTTGTTTAATGCTGCCTAAAAGGAGTCGAAAGTAATTGAGCAACAGCACTGAGCACCTGTTCCACTGCATATGTTGGAAAACAGGAAAGTTTTTGTTGACAGCTTCCGATAATTTTGAAAATTTTTCAGAAATTTCTCTTTATAGCTAAAAGTCTTGGTATGACTTTTTAATAAGTGTGTTTAATTTTAAGTCAATTTTTAAAAAAACAATCAATTCCTCTTCCATTTGGGGCTCTATATCCTCTCTACAAAAATCAATAAATGGGTTGCTTATCCAATGGTATCGTCAACTCGATAAGGTCCTGAAACTTATCGTTCATGTTATCGTTGATCTTATTTATAAGACCTGTTAAAAAATCCACTTTTTTATTTTCATAGATTTCTGTATATTTTCATATCCTTTTTGGCCTAAACGAAGCAAAAATCACAACAATTTTGACCTAGGATTTTGGGAAGCAGTGCCTCATGGCGCTTTAAATTTTCTGTCTTGAAATCGTCCAAAAGCAACAGTTCTGAGATCCCTTTAATCATGTTTTGTACTATAATCTTTTATTTAAACAAGATATAACAACAAAATAGACACCACATTAAAGTGTTTTTACTCCTATTTCTAATTAATACAATATAATAGTCTGGAAAATCAAATGCAACATTCGTACCTACAGAGATTTCAGAAATATCACAAATTTCGTTCTTTCACACTAAAGCCAGTTAAGACGACTTATTCATGACACAAATTTGAGATTAACATTTTGTCATAGGTTCAATCGATCAAGAAGTAAAAACATTACATGATGATTAATTTCATAATAACGTTTATAAAATGAGTTGTAGAGACTTTGTTTCTTAAAGCTGTATAAGCGACGTCTGTTGAACTCGACAGCTCGAAGGAGCGTCCCTTCGCTTGGCATCTGTTGTGATGATATTCACGAATCCGTTCATCTTGACACTACGATCAACCATCTCATTTACCGTTTTAAGATTCGTATCATAGTCCAACGCCTTTCTTTACTTTTCATTCTGTGGCCAAGACATGACAGGTTCCAGAAGCCATTCGGATCCAATGTACAGCAAGAAATGTGATTATAGGCTAAAGCAATCAACCGGTGTGGTCTTAGCTGTGACTCTCTGGAATAGAGGCTTTCCTGTTCTGAAGATGTCTGGCTTCACAGAGGCATGGAACTGAGGAGCAATGTCGTGTTTCAATTTCACTCAATATACAGCTGAAGAGAGAAAATGGCACGACTTCCTACGTCTGGTACCATTTGTGGTTTTCCATCGTATTAAATAATGTAGGTGACATCACACACCATGACCTTCCTTAGAAATGGCAAAGTCACGTTACTACGTATCTTGGTAGTGAGAAAATTTAGAACGAGGCTGATGGTAATCCATATCCTCTGTGTTAGTTTAATTGTATTATTATTATTATTGCTACTATCATTATTACTATTGATATTATTATTATTGATATTATTATTATTGTTACTATTATTATTTGTATTATTATTATCATTAATATTAATATCATTATTATTAATTTGGGGGGGGCTTTTCATGTCAAAAGGCATGGTAAAATGAGCAGAAACCTTAAAAATAAAGACAAACAAGTTGATTTATGAACAAAGTCCTATAATCATCATTTTCTAACTGCGAGATTTGGAAAATGAAATTGCCCCTTAGGAGCGATGACATCTTTGAATACTTAAATCTGATTCAGAAATGCACAAATGACTGATTTTGCTTTAATAATATTAATGCAATTGCCTTGCAATTGAAAATTTATCCTACTCAATTTTATTAAATGAATCTGTCAGATAAGCAATGTGACATTTCCACGCTTTGAGTTCGTCACTTAAATGGCTGTGTCTAGTTTCCCGAAAAAAATGATAGTGTTAAATAGGAATAACTATCTTACTTGAATGTGCAACAGCAGGCGTTTGAAAGCTTCATCAATGTTGATGCAGTGCTGTCGAGATAGTCTAAAAATAGGGAGATTGGCTTTGATTTTATTTATGGTTGCGATGACACTACCAGGGAATTGATAAAACCAATCACTAGGTACAGAAAACCTCGATAATGCCCTGTTAGTGATGGTGCACCATCTGTCGCACAATCAATAATAATGTTCATTAGAATCTCTTTATCTTTGAAATAATGTTCCACAACTTAACAGAGTGATTACCTTTTGGTGTCTGTTTTAAATTCCTTTGCAAAAGTAGTTCTTGAATAACTTTCGTATCTTTAATGAAATGCACATACCCTAGAAGTAATGCTCCTGGCAGGGTAGACTCGATGTTAGTAGCCATTTCATCAACTATTTTCTGAAGAGAATTATTACTAAGATGAATTTCCTTAATGATTTAGCTAAGGGAGGGATGGAGTAGTACAGTATGTAGGGCTTCTTTTCTTGCAGACAAAATAATGAGCTGTTTGTTAATACTATGAGGGTTGCCAGTTTTGGCAATCATCCTTGAAATATTGTATGAACAAAGTAAGCAATCATATATTATTTGTGATACATTATTAAATATGCTCTGAATGGGGTTTCTACTCTGAAATTTATCTCGAAGTTCTCGCAAAAATGGGTAGACTTCTTTTACCCTATCAAGGTAAACCTTTATCCTGGATGATTTCAACTCTTTGTCTGAAAAGATTTTCTCAAAAGTAGACATATTGGCTGTTGTTGATTACTTAGCTAAATAATAAATCCCACCTTATGATAGTCCACATTATACTGCCAAAAAGAAATTTGATAACTAAAGAGTGATAACTACTCCTCGTTTTTATAAAAGGAATTATGCAAAGAAAATGCCCAGTTGTTTTTTTTGTCTTTGGGGAGAATTTTGGCAGGGAAATTGACGATGAATGCGGGTAAGAGTAAGGCAATGAGCGTCTCCAAAGGAGGCAATATGGACGGGGCGGGGTAGGGGTTTGCTGGCTGTGTGTTTGAATGCTGAGTTATTAGAAAAGGTTGCCACGATACGATGTGACACAGTGTAGTAGAAAGATAAACGAAGAGGTTTTGAAAGGGAACTGACAATGATATTTGATTGCAGGGGATTAGGATGACTTTTTGTCATTCAAGAAGCATAAGGCAGTATACAACGCTCAAATAGAAAATCAAGTATTACTTAGAAAATAAGTATATATTTACGAATCTTCATTGTAATGGCATTATTTGGCACAAGTTAAGAATCATATTTATTTTCATAAAATACCTCATATGTGATAAGATGTGAATTATCTTGAGTAAAGTATAGAATGCTAATAATATTTGTATTATAAATACGCAAAAAAGGAGAACTACTCTTGTCTCAATAAAAAACAACATCTTTGCAGTTAGAAACATAGAATGCGAGAGCCTTTCAACTGCAACAGCTTCTTCTGACTCTTGAAAATAAATAATGTGTACATAATTTAATAAAATACGGCTAACACAAATAATTATTATTATTATTATCATCATCCCGGATTTCAGGTAAAAAGCACGGGAAAATGTACATAAACCTAAAGAAGAAGAAATACGGTGAATGAACATACTTTAAGTTAAATTCACTCATTAATAAATATTTTATTACGAAACACGTCACCTATATACATTTTTCTTCAATATTGGAAATCACCTCTATGCTAGGATCATGCTGAAGAGAATTCTTCTTATTAGAAATGTCATTTATTTTATTACTGTAAAAATATTATGAGTAACTTGACTTAAAGTAATATATAGTGTTACTATCATTCAAAACTACATTATATAAAAAAATCTCACAAAAAGATGAAAATAATGATAAAATATTAAAATATTCTTAATAATGAATAGATAAGTGCCTGAAAGAGGCAGGCGCTTGCATATTATTCAAGAAAATACAGGGTTGCCAACTTCTGATTCACTTTTGATCATGACGTCACTGCCACTAGGGTAGAAGGGAGTTTAACATATAGACTCTCAATAAAAGATATGTAGATAAAATAATATAAAAATAACAATGCGCGCTCGCCCACTTACTCTCTTCGCCACCCTACTAAGTGAAAGAAATTTTCTAGTGCCCAGGTTGGGAAACTCTCCTCTAGCTAAAACACGTCCTTTATTTTCTCTTGCATGCTTTCCGTATGCTACGCCCTCCTTGGTATTGCAGTTTAAATTCAAGGGTTCGAGGTTGGTCAGATCCAACTGCACTGATGGTGCACCAGCTATGATTAAACACAAATCCAGATTCATGGTTTTGGTGAAAAAAACAACTCATGTTAGGATTTTTTACAGGATGCTTTTCTATCAAAAGAGGACCTTAGACTTGTCTGCTAAGATAATTTTATTAGTTCGACTAGGTTATAGCTAAAAACACGGCTCTACTATTGCTCTCGCGAAGAAATGTCCTCTAGATGTTTCTTATGTGGGTAATCGTTGCTATATTTCTGAGAAAACACAAGGAAAAGGAACATATTTGAGGTCGAAAATTTTGTGTCTAATAATTCCTAACGTGTCGAGTTACTTAGTCGATTAAAGGAGTAGGATCTCTAATTATGGCTGCTAGTAGAAGGCTGTGGAAGGTAAAAAAAACGTGCTGTCACGTAAAGAGAAACCTAGTCTCGAGATGCGATGAACCAAGAAATAGAAGTTGCGAAATATATTAAATTTTAGATATTTTAAACAATTTGGTGGCCTACCATTTAGCTGTAAGATAAAGATTATTTTGATTTCCAAGTGAATCTGGTTAAGGAAATCAACGAATAGGTGCCAACTTTTGAAGCTCTGCCAAAATTTTAAACTAAGAAGATCTGTAGTTTTTCAAGGCTTCCAGAATGTGTATTGTAAGTACAACCATTTTAAGTTACCATTGACTTATGTGAAGCTAGTTTATCTGTTGTAGTTCGACGAAAAACAAACCAAAGGTACAATCTAGCAGGGGCTCAAAGTTCATCATTTACTATTTTGCATAGTATTTTTACAATGATGATTTCCTTTGGCACTGACCGTGCCAAAATTAAAGATAAAGCCCGATAACGCAGACTTTTGGAAAGTTCTAACATCCTAGAACTCATTATTTGGCTCATAGTAGGTAATGTAGCTACAATCCTACTCTTCACTTTCCGAGGTCACCGTCTAGTTTATGTGGATTTTTAAAAATTCTATGTGCTTTTATGTAGGCCTCTTTCCTCTTCTTATATTCTATTACGCCGATTGAGCAGCAAATCTCGCTTTGTAAGGGTCATTTTTAGTTTAATCAAAGAAATCTTTGCGCAATGGGACTTCCTCGGATGTCTCAAATGAGCTCTAAACCTCATCGGGATGACGAAAACATGAAAATGAATGAAACAATATGAATTAGGCCAAATTTTCCTATTATTGTAATAATATTATTATATATAACATGATATATCAAGCGAAACCTTTATAGTCTCACCTTTGATTATTATTTTGCCTTTAATTCAGAGCAAACGCGCTTTGATAATTTGTTAATGGCAATGGATAGGCGCTTTCCCGATCCTTAATGCTATCCACCCCTTTGTTGTTAGGGGTAAATGAGGAGCACCTGTTTGACTAATGCAAAAGAAAATTGACATGCTTTAATAGACAAATGTAGTAATTAATAAACAAAAACAACAAACAAACAAAAATAAGATGAGGGGCAACTTTCCTTCGAAACCCATTCATTCAATTTACCTTCAATCCCGAGTCCCGACCAACATTCACTTTTAGTATTTCGCTTCTCCTCAAGCTCTCTACTATCTACATGCACCGCTCACCATCCTCTCAGAATTTCTGTTATACCAAACACGGTGACGTCACTAAAAGCCGTTTATTAGGCTACCGACGTTAGAAAAAGTTTATGACGTCACGCGAGCCTACCAGGATTACGTCCGGGAAATCCTAACTAAACAAAGATAATGTTATCATTTGGTCGCCATATTTGGACGTACCTAGGGTGTCTCTTATGCCCAGACTTAAATCAATATTGAAAGTCCATTTTGGATAGACTTAGCTCAATACAGAGAGTTTACGGGTTGAATAAATAAAGCGAAAATCAAGGAGCGCAATTCCGTTGCAAAGGGATTATAAAAATGGCCATGAGAGGGTGAAAATCTGGACTGTCTATAGTGGGAGGAGATTATTTGGTGCGGGGGGGGGGGGCTCTTCTCTCCTCTCCCCATTTTGTAATGGATAAACCCGCATGGTTGTGTAGGCGAGTTTACGAGAATTGCATTCCCAATTCTCGGGTACCATATGTAGTCATACTTTTTCACCAACCCTAATTTTACCATTTCATAAACTTCACCCCCCAGGGAAGGGGGAGGGGGGTTGTGTTTACTGTTAGACCTGGTACCTGGAGTAGGGGCAATATTTCCCGACCCCACTGCCCCAACAAAACCTGCTTCTCTCTCTCTCCCATTCTCTCTCTCTCTCTCTCTCTCTCTCTCTCTCTCTCTCTCTCGTCCTCTTCTGATCCTCTTTTAAATACCTCACTTTTTCATTCCCCACGCCCTCTCTATCCCCAATAAGGGGTAGGGAATGTAACAGGGGTATAATGCCCCTCCTACACCGGAAACCTGGACGAACGGCGCGCCCTTCGGGCCCCAATGCCTGCAAGCGGACCTCCAGCTATCCGCCATTTTCGCTTTCTCTACTTTCCTCCACTCCCTTTTATCCCTCTTTACAAATCTCCATTGAATGGTAAGGGGCCTCGTTGCTATTTCGCTTTAAATTTCAGCGAGAATCCCCCTCCCCTCCCCCTCCCAAATGACGAAGCGGTGAAGTTAGGGAAAAGGAAAATGGTGAGAGCAGATCCTAAATTGATAAAATGAATTAAAAACCCAGTTTTCCTACGTTGAACGATGTTAAGCTACACCCGGGATGTTTAGTGCTCGGCTGGGAGTACCGATTTGGGCCAACCATACGGTCGGTTGAAGACTGAGATAGGCAACAGACGGTATAAAAACGAGAGGGTGATTCGCTCATGGGAAAGGAATGGGAGGGGGAATAGCAGGGGAAAGGTGAGGGGAGGGGAGAGCAGGGGAAAGGTAAAATGAGGGGTGAAGCAGGGGAAAGGTGAAAAGAGGGGGAGAGCAGAGGGAGCAGGGAAAAGGGTAGGGAAGAGTGGGGGGGGGCAGGGGAAAGGGTAGGGGAGGGATAGATGTTCACACCTCTACTTTAGGGGGCGAAGATTTTTCTTCACCTTAAGAAAAGATTTTAAACTTTGCGCCCCCTTTTGGGAGGGGAGTGCATATGTTCTCAAGTGAAATAAAAAAAAACTGGAAAAGAACTTCCAAAATAATAAAAAAGAGGAAGAAAAACATGGAATAAAAGAAAATAAAAAAACCCAGTGGATTAAAACTAATAGTGAATAGAGTAAAATGTAATTAATACAAAATGGAATTAAAAAATGGAACAAGAACAAAATGAAATAAATATTAAATGGTAAAACAAATTAGAATAATCAAAAATAGACTTAAAATGAATTTAAAAATCCAAGAAAAACAAAGTGGGATAAAAATGTAAAAAAAAATAAAATGGAAAGCCAAAATGATATAAAAAATGAAACGGAAAACAAAAGAAATGAATAAAAGAAAAGAAATTAATAAAAATGGAAAAATAATTGTAGCCGAGAGGCAAAAATGGAATAATACATAATTGCAATAAAAGAAAAATATAGTAAAACAAAATATAATTGTAATATAAAATGTAATGAAAAATAAAGAGGAGCAAAATGGGATATACATCTAGAAGAGAATAAAACTAAAAAAAAGCAACAGGAAAAATGGTATATAACAAAAATGAAAGACAAATTGGCGGAGAAAACAAAAAAAATGGAATAAACCTAAATGGAATACAAACAAAAATATAAAATAAAGTTAAATATAAATCCCAAAGTGGAATAAGAAAAAAATAATAAAACGAAATCAAATTGATACAAATTGAATATTAAAAAATGGACGAAAATATGGAAGAAACATAAGAGAATACAAATATAAAATGGAATAAGCAAAAAATTAAAATGGAACAGAAGGAAAATGAGATAAAATCAAACTAGAAAAAAAAGGGAAAAATTGGAATAGAAAACCAAAAAATGAAATAAAAACAAGAATCAATGAAACAAAATTTAATTAAAATCCCCAAATTCAATGAAAATAAACTGGAATAAAGCAAAACGCAAGATAAAAAATAATGAATATAAAATGACAAAAAAATGAAATAAAATGGAATAAAATAAGTAAAAAAAATTGGAGTAAATAATTAAATAAACAAAATGGAATTAAAAAAATCGAACAAAACAAAATAAAATAAATCCAGAAATTAAATAAACAATTTAAAATAGAAAACCAGAAATAGAAACAAACACAACCGAATAAAAAAATGTGAATAACTCAAAATTAGATGAAAAAAAATCACCTAAAATTACAAAGATGCGAGAAAATAAAAATGGAATAACTTTTTTAATACAAAAAATTGCATTTAAACAAGTAAATTGCTCATTCATCCTGGGCCTCGCGAGCGAAATCCCCCCCCCCCCGTGGTGGGGAGAAGGAGTATGTTTCAGCGTATCCGACAATGGGCAACCACCTAGTGACGCTGCTGAAAATATTGTGGCACGTTTGCTGGGATCGACTAGCGCCTCGACGCTAGAAAACTAACATTGTATCCAGTGCGCTAGAAAGAGCTTGAAAAATAAGGAAAAACGGAATAAGAAATGTAGAAAAAACTAAATTAAATAAGAGAAAACACAAAGGGGCTAAAATAAAATGGAAAAAAACTTAAATAGAATGAAAACAAAATGGAATAATAAAAATAAATAAAATAAATGGAATAAACTCAAGTGGGAGTAAAAACAAAATAAAAGAAGAATATAAATAAAAGTAAGAAAGAACCTAGAAAATTTTCAAGATAAAATGTTATAGAAATTTAGCGAGGCGAAAATGTTTCATTACTAATCACCCTCCCCCACTTTTCCTAATCTACCGCCCCTAATTTCCACTTTTCCTAATCTACCGCTCTCAACTTCCGCTTTTCCTAATCTGTCGCTCCCAACTTCCGCTTTTCCTAATTACCACACCAGCTTCCGCTTTTCCTAATCTAGCGCACCAACTTGCGCTTTTCCTAATCTACCGCTCCCCACTTCCACTTTTCCTAATCTACTGCCCCCCACTTCCGTTTTTCCTAATCTACCACACTAGCTTCCGCTTTTCCTAATATACTGCACCAACTTTCGCTTTTCCTAATCTACCGCTCCAACTTCCGCTTTTTCTGATCTACCTCTCTCAACTTTCGCTTTTCCTAATCTACCGCCCCCAACTTACCCCTTTCCTAATCTACTGCCACAACTCCCGCTTTTCCTCATCTACTGCACCAAATTCTGCTTTTCCTAATCTACTGCTCCCCACTTCTGCTTTTCTTAATCTACCGCACCAGCTTCCGCTTTTCCTAATCTACTGCACCAACTTTCGCTTTTCCTAATCTTCTGCTCCTCACTTCAGCTTTCCTAATCTACCGCTCTAACTTCCGCTTTTTCTGATCTACCTCTCCCAACTTTCGCCTTTCCTAATCTACCGCCCCCAACTTACACCTTTCCTAATCTCCTGCCCCAACTCCCGCTTTTATTAATCTACTGCACAAAATTCCGCTTTTCCTAATTTACCTCTCCCAACATCCGATTTTCCTAATCTACTGTACCAAATTCTGATTTTCCTAAACTACCGCTCCCAACTTCCGCTTTTCCTGATCTACCGCTCCCAACTTCCACTTTTCCTAATCTACCACCCCTAACTTCTACCTTTCCTAATCTACCGCCCAACTTCTGCTTTTCCTAATCTACCGCCCAACTTCCGCTTTTTCTAACTGTCACTCCACACTTTCGCTTTTCCTAATTACCGCACTAACTTCCGCTTTTCATAATCTACCGCCCAACTTCCGCTTTTCCTAACTGTCGCTCCCAACTTTCGCTTTTCCTAATTACCGCACTAACTTCCGCTTTTCCTGATCTACCGCTCCCAACTTCCACATTTCCTAATCTGTCACTCCCAACTTCCGCTTTCCTAATCTAACGCCCCCAACTTCCACTTTCCCTAATCTACCACCCAACTTCCGCTTTTCCTAATCTATCGCCCTAACTTCCATTTTTCCTAATCTGCCGCCTAACTTCCGCTTTTCCTAATCTACCGCACTAAATTCCGCTTTTCCTAATCTACCGCCTAACTTCCGCTTTTCCTAATCTACCGCACTAAATTCCGCTTTTCCTAATCTACTTCTCTCAACTTCCGATATTCCTAATCTACCGCTCCCAACTTCCATTTTTCCTGATCTACTGCCCCAACTTCCATTTTTCCTGATCTACCACCCCAACTTCCATTTT
Organism: Ceratothoa steindachneri; assembly: GCA_963969495.1. Classification (NCBI taxonomy): domain Eukaryota; kingdom Metazoa; phylum Arthropoda; class Malacostraca; order Isopoda; family Cymothoidae; genus Ceratothoa; species Ceratothoa steindachneri. The sequence continues at coordinate 204,873,673 of OZ018317.1, read as the reverse complement.
TCCTGATCTACCGCCTCAACTTCCATTTTTCCTGATCTACCGCCCCAACTTTCGCTTTTCTTAATCTACCACACCAAATTCCGCTTTTCATAATCTACCACTCCCAAATTCCGCTTTTCCTAATCTACCGCTTAAACTTCCGCTTTTCCTAATATATTGTCCCAACTTCCGCTTTTCCTCATCTACCCTGCCCGTTCCGCTTGACCCCATAGCTCCCCTCTCTCCACCTTTCCTCATCTACCCCCTCACACTTCCGCTTTTATTTATCTACCCTCCTCACCTCCCTTTTCCCCATCTACCTTCCACCACCTCGCTTTTCCTCATCTACCTCCCCCCACCTCAGCTTTTCATCATCTTCCCTGCCCCTCTTCATTTTTCCTCATCTACCTTCCCGCAGCTCCCTTTTTCCAAATATTTCATCCTTCATCTCCCTATTTTCAAATCTTCCCTCCCCCACCATTTTCTACATCTTACCTCCATCACTCCCAATTCACACATTTCCCTTTCACCGTTTTGCCCCTTCTGATTATCCCTTACCCCTCTTTCTAACCGCCTTCTCTAATATACTCCCTCCCCCACCTCCCTCTTTATTTATCAACCTTCCCCAACATCTCCCCTTTTTCTGCACTATCTGTCTCTCCTCTCCCCCTCTCCTCTACCTCCACTCCCCATGCTCCGCAGCAACCATCAAGCACCCCCCATCACCCCCGTTCTTCCTCTTCCGCCTTACTTATTTTCCAACCTCACCTCCCCCTCTTCCACATTTCCTCCACCATACGCTTTTCCACATCCCACGTCTTTCTACCTCCTATCTTCTCTATCTACCCTCCCTCGCGTCGCCACTTCTAGAGCCATCCTCCCTACTTTCCTTCTCCCGCATTCACAATTCCCTTTTTCAGCATCCCTACTTCCCTCTTCTGAATCTCCCCCCCCCCCCGCCCTCTTTACCCTATCCTTCGCCCCCCTCTCGTGCCTCCCATACCCCTCCTTAATCATTTGCAAGTCATACCTTTCACCGGACTTGCTTAATTTTAAATAGGCCAATTATTATTTGAGAAACTGTTTTTAATGACCTCCGAAACCGTCAATTACCCTATTCCAGCGAAGCCCAGCCCGACTCTCGGACGATTCGGAGTTCAAGTGGAGGCGAAGTACGTAACTTGTTTCGAGACGACGTTGATGCGTTTTCCTCGTAATTACGTTCAAATGATGACGAGAGGAGAGATAATGCACCAGCAAATCTACGTCGTTGCAAGCTCAACATAATTACATCTGGATGATGTAGCTGAAGATGTAGAAAAACGACACAAACAGTTTCAAATAATGGAGGTACTTTCGAGTAACATAGGAAAATACGAGAGAACAAATACAAATCATCGCAGCCGCAGTTTTCACGTGGTAGTCTTTGTTCGCCTTTATCCAGGCTGATCCCGACCGGATAATGAAATAGACATAAAGGCCAGTAAGACAATCGCTGGTGAGCCCGAGGGCACCAGGGCCCGGGCCCGCTTTTGGGGAGAGGTAGCAGGAAATATTATGGGCACCAAACAGCGCCTACGTGGAACCTTCGTCGCCCTGGGGCAAGGAACCCGTTCCGCGTCAGAGGTATGTGGATATAGATACTATGTTCCAAGATACCCTTGGATCAGAGAGTGTATGTTTGTGTGTGTTGGGCTGCAAAAATGGGAGAGGAAAGAAAGCAGTGTTGTAATTGACTATGTGTGTGAGGAGAAGTGTAATATATACCCACCCTAGTACAGGGTATTGGTAGCCCGATCTCTAGGGGCGCAGACGTTTGTGTCCTCTCATGCCGTACTCGAACCCAGTACCGCGACGTTGCCAGACCAACGCCGTATCCACTCGGCTAGCAGTCTCTGCAGCTTTTACGTAATAGCCTGTAAATTGATTAGTGTATGTAGATAAGAGAGAACGTATCGGCAGCGCTACATTGCTGTGGTTTCGACGAAATTACGTTCGTATGAGGTAGAAATGGTCGTAGAGGAAGAACTTACCAACAGATCAATGGTACATTCATGCGTGGAAAGGAGTAAGAAAGCTGTAGTTTTGACGTAATTATTTTTAAATAGCATAACTGGGAAAGTAAATGATAATGAACCCATCTCTTCCTCCTCTCGTGTTTCAGCCTCGTGGGACTCTTGAAGGTCTCCAGCTGCTTAGTGTTTAGTTTCCATCGAATTACTCCGACTTTCGAATGACCTAGATAAAGGACGCACCGGCAGTTCTGCTCTGTTGCAGTTTAGACTTGATTACATTTTAATGACGCGAATGAGAGAGAAAATGTACCAGCAATTCGTTGCTGCTGTTTCGATGTACGATGATCGTATGGTATCGACAAGAGAGAACGTAGTGGCAGCTCTTTTGAACTCTTTTCAGATACAGTTTTGATGATTAACTAACTGCATTCGACTGATTTACTGAAAAAATAACTCACCAGTAGTTCTACATTACCTTTTCATCGACGCCATTTGACGTTGATGAAGAAAAAGCCACTGTTAGTTAGTTCTAGGTTGTTGCAGTTTTGATGTAACTACATTTAACTGAAGTAGATGAGGAAAAGATGTACCGGCAGCTGAACTTTAGAATTAGCAGTTTCCACGTAACTACGTTCGAATAACGTAGGCGAGTAGGTAAAGAAAAGGGAACACACTTGTTGTCTATAGTGGTACAAGTCCAAAATTATTGGAGGGTTGAGGAAAGCCCCTGGGTTACAACCATATAAATATTTAGTCGCACGCCACTCTATAGGTTACTATCTCGGTCCATAGGTCAGTCGGTCTGATGGTAACAGTTTTACTTCTTAATGAGTTTTCTGGCAATAGCATCGTAACTATTCGTCCGATTCTTACGAAATTTGAAACCTTTATGTTGTCTTGCACTCTCTTTTAAAGTATATCATTTCCAAGGTCCTCCAATGGTTACTCTGGGAATTATTTAAAGAAAACTAAATATGGGTCAGATTGTCCCACTTGTTGAAAGTTTCGAAGGTCGTAAGGTCATAAGTCACAATAATTGAGAGCACGCGACTTAGGTCTGTCGACCTTGTTGAAATTCTCAATAGCGCCTCTTCGGAATGGATCGCGATTTAATCCTATTTAGGGTTCACCGATCCTGAAAGAATTAAATACCCTGGCATAGAATCCTTCTAAGCACCGAGCTACTGTAAAGATCCTTACCCTGTGAGGGTCCAACGAGGGGAAAACGAGATAGCTAATGAGGAAATTCTTACAGCCACGGAAGTTTAAAAAAAGAGGTTTGAGGGGAATGGGGGCCTTAAATGAAAGGGATAGAGACATGTTCTCTGAGGGTCCTTCCCCTTGGATGTGAACGGATAATGCGGGGGAAAATGAATAAAATTTGCATTTCTTATTTTCTTTCTGGAGCGTCGGCGAAATACAAAGATGGCGCCGCTTTCAAATTAACTTTTCCACACGGCCGCACACTATGGTTGAAAGAGCGCCTTATCTCTTACATTCCCTCATACACACGATCCCAATAACAAAAATGTTAATGAGAATAATAATAAATATCAATACCAATAGAACAAACATACATCTATTTACAGTTCCGTCCAAAACTAAGGAACAAAATACTAAAATCTGCATTTTCATTTCATAGAGAAGATTAAAAAGGTTCTGAGGAAAGTAATATGTATTCGAAGAAAGAATCCGACCAAAACTAGAGAACGTTAAGTAGAACTGCAACCATAACCAGAAAAAACAACAATTATATCATCGACCAGGGGTCCCCAACCCTCGGCCCGCGAGGCCATTCCATGCGGCTGACCAGATCATTTCATGAGTCATCGGTGCCGTCCTCCATCATTCCAAACGTGTGCTGAAATATCTGTTTTCCCAACAGTTTGTTTTAGGTAGGTTAAGTTATGTTTAGGTTAGGTTAGTTTAATTGGTTAGTTCAGGTTAGGAAGTTAGGTTATGACCCGTGTACAGCTCATAGATGACCACTTGGACGACGTTCTCTTGCTGAGTGTTTAGTTCCATTTCTCCTGATTTTATAAGCTTTGTGCTGAGAAATGTGACCAGGGGCCTCATTAATAAATTCTTTGATTTGTGTTATGTATAATGTGGTTTTCAGAGGATCTATTGGTGCGGCCTTCGGGCCCTCTTGGACTGGTCGATGCGGATTGCGATACTCTGCGGGTTGGGGACCCCTGTTGACATAGACAATTGAACAAAAAAATTAAGAAGTATCCAGGTCCCTTGTTCCGAACGACTTTTGAACCGAAATCCGGCTGCAGGATTTCACCACTTTGTCACATTTTTGAATGGGTGATTTTATAATAATAATAATAATAATAGAAGTTTCATATTGCGCCATTCAAGATCTTGAGCCTTCGCACGGTGTCGTCCATCGACTAGGAAAATGCCTGACAGAAAAGGTGGGTTTTTAGAACACCCTTGAAAGCCCCGAGGGATAAGGAGGAGCGTATTCCAGGAGGTAAACCATTCTACAACTTAGGGGCAACTACAGATAAGGCACAATCACACATGCAGCAGAGACAGTGCGCGGATTGGAACGCAGAGATATTCAACATTGATTGGTTTCCGAGCCAAAACCTTTTCACTGAGTGTCTTTCCTAAGTTTTATATCGCGTTTAAATCAGGTCAATTCATCAGGTCGATATTTTCAGCATCCAAGAAATGCTTCACCGTCTTTGCTGCAAGCACAGATCCCATGGACATGGGCTGACGTACACTCTATGTTTGGAAAGAGCGGACCACATGTTCCTGAAGCAGATTCTTGCATATAGCAGCGTTAAATTTTCCGTATAAATGGACGAGTGGACCAAAATACAGTGATTGAAATCATGACCCACACTATAGCTCTACTACCTCCAAATTTGGACGTATTTTTCATGCATGTGAGATTCACTTTTTCATCTGCACAACTCTTTACATGTTGCTTCTTATTCGATAGGAACAAAATAAATTTACGTTCGTCGCTAAAAAAAACACTTCTCAGCCTTCCACTAGAAATGCTCAATAACGAAGGTCAACCTAGCCGCTTTATTCTTTTAGGTTATGAGTGGTTTCTTAGTACGGGAGCGTTCTATGAGTTCCACATAATGCAAGCGACGTGAGAGAGTCTGATTATGCATATTCAGGTTCCAGTTCTCGGTAACTTGACGTGAAATAATGGTTGTTGTCTTAAATCCGTCCTCCACCGATATCCGTTGTGCCATTCGAGCTTCCTTTACGGTGGATTTTCGAAATCACCCAATTTTTCTTTGACTTGTGGGGCCCGGGGTCCCTATGGGGCTTTTTTCGTTAAGCGCCAAAACACACTTTTCGACCTTACCTTTTCTCGTCATTCTGATAAATAGGTAATACCATCAGGTGCGAAAATGTCAAATATACGTTATGAACTTTTACCCGTAACGTGAAAGTTATAAATTACCGTTCTCTTATTTTGGACGGATCCGTCGTTCTATAAAATGAAACGGACACTATTTGAGGCAAATTTCAAAGAATATTCTGCGCAATTTTCAGGGAAATTAAACGAGTATTTTCAAGAGAATTCAGATTTAGCTATTTGGCTATAAATTTAATTACTTTTAAAAAAAATAAGTAAATAATAAGTTCTAATTTCTACGAGATTTTCATAATTTTATTTCCGTAAAGTCGGCCTTTCTCTTTTTTTTCCATACGGCCTTTTCTCGGATTTCGATTGTACAGGAAAAAAAACTACTTTTATTCTCCCCGTTATTTCATGACTGTCGGTTGGTTTTCGACTTATACCCGCGAAAATAGTCGCATTGTGTGAGATCTGGGCATCCTGGAGGTCAGGGCATTTGAATGCTCCGCGAACCATTCATCGTCTGGGCAGGTTCGCATTGAACCAGTGCTGATTTCGGTTTCCCATGTGGTGGTTGGAGTTCGTTTCGTGCATAAACAGCAGTTCATCACCCGATCCCTTAGTTTCCTCGTTTGACCAGAATTGTCGCGACGACATAGTAATGTATCTTTCACCACATTGTCCAAGAGTTGTCCAGTCTGTAGTTCTTGGCGAAGGAAGAAATTTATTCTTTCAACTAGTTTTGATTTTCTATGGTGTGGTATCGTTGATTATAGCAGTTCACCTTTTTGATCAAGTAACTGTAGGCTTCATCAGACCACAACGTGAAGGAAAAGTGCATAGTATTTACTTCATCTGTGGCAATTTAATTTAGAGCATATTTCACTTGTTTTGACTTATGAAGTTTCTGGGTAATATAAAATTTATAGGGATACCATTGATGTGCCTTTCAAATGCAACAAATCGTTGAGTGGCTCATTGGTATTTCCGATGCGACACGCCTTTTCAAAGTGCCCAGATCTTTATAAAAATGGTTCAAAACAAGTAATAATAATGATGTTTTTATGGCACCATTCAAAGCCACGGTGCTTCAAAGTACACCTGTCTATCAGCAACTAGGGGCGGGCTTGAGAGAAGTGGTGACTCTTCAAGGCACGTTTGATAGAGTGGGGGTAGGTAGGTGGGAGTTAGGGGAGGGGGGGGGCTTATTGCAGCATAGAAATCATTCTTCATTCTCGGGCGAGATACAGAGGAAAGCCGATCATTCCTGCAATGCAGACGACTGCAATCAGTAGAGGAGGGGGGGAGGGAGACAGGATTTGGGATAAATCGGTAGGCAGAAAACTGCGTCATTTAACACATACGTAAGAAGAATGAAATGTGGTAAAAGAGGGAGGCAGGAGTTGCACGAGAGAAGCATCTCATTGGAGAACAAGGGATGGAAAGTTTCGAACCAGTTGATGCCAAGAAGAGTGGAGGCCTGTGATTCAGCAAAGAAGCGTTTGAAGTAGTGAAGGCGAGAGGTGACTAAGGTAAAAGTCAAATGAATAAGGCTAAGATTACCAAAAAAGCTGAAAGAAGAATGACAGAAGCAACATGAATTTTTAATTGTATCGGAAATGGGGTCTTGGGAGGTCCCCGGGGCAAGATAGGAAGAAATAGATTGCAGCAACCGCATCGGCTGGAGGACCTTCCAGTAATTCGTTTTCTCATGGTTGAGTTACAACATAAAGCGACACATTTTCTTCCTTTGCACATTTACTCCTTCCTACAATTTGCATCGCCGATTTTTGCCCTCTAATAACGCTGCCTATTATAAGAGGGTTTTTTTTGTGTGTGGAAATCAACAAGGAATTTTCATGATGCTGTTTTTCTCTCTCATTTACGGAAACCTCCATAACTCTTATTAATTAGCCTCAAAACAACGTATTATAAATTCACACGAAGCCGTAGGCTTTTGTTATTCACGTAGACTATAGCGAACAAAGGCACGACAATTAGGCCTCGCTAAGACTAAACACTTTGGCTCATTTTATCCCCCGAATTTCTTTATAAAGAAAGCATTTGCTTTAATCCCGCACAAATAAAAACAGCTCGACGGAAACAAACTTTATATATTTTCCTATGTTGTCTCTTGATTTTATTGGGTTTCGTTAAAAACAAAGGAGTTGTAGGGCTATTAAAACAACCCAAGTTAAAAGATTCCCTCTATAAGTTACCTCGTCCCCTGGCTAGTCCCCTACTCCCCCAAATATCCATCGTTTCCGCAAGGAAAACGATAGGGTTTGGGAGGTCGTACGTGGGGGAAAAAGAGGGGGAATTCAATAATGGGGAGTTGGCACGTATTATGCCAATGAGGTGTCAAATATTCGAGCGCAAATATTAGTGCGATTATTAGAGAGGAGGACGGGGCAAATGAGACGACTGGCGACGTAATTGAATTTCATTTTATGGCGACGAGACAATGCTACAAGGAGGTGAGGGAAGGGGTATAGGGGGTGAATGAAGGGAAGAGGAGGAAGGGGAAAGGCGTAAAACAAAGGCTAGGAGGAAAAAAAAACTCGGCATTGATCCCTCGAGTTGCCTACAGGGGAAATAATTATCCCCCAAAAATAAAATCGAGGAGAATTATTTACAGGGTAAATCAAGAGATGAGACTATAAGGGTGAATAAATCACGGGATATTAAATCAAGAGTGAATAAATCATCAATAAATTAAGAAGAAATAAATCAAGGGTCAATAAATTGAGAAGAAATAAATCAAGGGTCAATATATTAAAATGAAATCAATCAAGGGTCAATAAATGAAGAATAAATCAATCAAGGATAATTAAATAAAGAACAAATCAATCAAGGATAATTAAATTAAGAAAAATCAATTAAGTGTCAATAAATTAAGAAGAAATTAATAAAGGATAATTAAATTCAGAAATCATTCAAGGGTCAATAAATTAACAAGAAATCATTCAATGGTTAATAAATTAAGAAGAAATAAAAAAAGGGTCATTAAATTAAGAAAAAATAAGTCAAGAGTCAAAATATTAAGAAGAAATCAATAAAAGGTCAATAAATCGCCGTATAGTAAACCAAGAAATAATAAATCAGGAATGATAAAGTAGGATGCCTTAAATCACAGCTCAATGAGGTAGAGGAGGATTATTCATGGCAAACTCAATTAAAGGATGATAAATCAAGGCAAAGATGTATCGGAAGGAGTGAATCCAAAGTCATTAAATACAGAAACGACAAAGAAAGGGTTGATAAATCGCGATATAACAAATCAAGAAAATAAATCAAGGGGTGGTGGATATGAGCTCGTATATCAAAGAATATTACAATAAATGGGGGTAAATCGAGGCATGATAAATAAATGGAGAATACTAAATAAATCAAGGGAGTAAATTCAAGGTAGAATAAATCAAGGGACAATCATTGGAATATCAATAAATCAAGTTTAAGTAATTCTAAGGAAAATAAACTCATGAGTACCAATATTTTTGAGAGACAGCACCAACGAGGGCATCTCGAATAGGAAATTTATTGAGGAGAGATCCGTACAGAAAATAGAGAAGTTGGATAATGCAAAATTGTATGTAAAAAGGTTAATTGGATTATATTAAAGAGGAGACTACTTGTGTTTCTTAGACATTAATTTGTTTGGAAAATAATGACGGATTTTAGAAACAAACATTTATTCTTAAAAAAATTAACGCTATATATATATATCTGCATATATATATATATATATATATATATATATATATATAGGGATAAAACCACAGTAATAGGTCTAATTTTATATGCGAAACCAGGTTTCGACGGAGACATCCGTCATGGTATACTGCAAACTCCAGCATCGAGATTGATTGGGCGCAGTCTAGTCTCTAGCGATTGACAATGACAGATGTTTCCGTCGAAACCTGGTTTCGCATATAAAATTGGTCCTATCACTGTGGTTTTATCCCTATAGTTACACGTACGCTACCGTACTTTTTTGGATATATATATATATATATATATATATATATATATATATATATATATATATATATATATATATGTATATATATATATATATATATATATATATATATATATATATATATATATATATATATATATATCACATTGACGTGATGTATATCAGTGAAAGATAATGGTAAACCACAATATTGTAATCAAGATTTTATTTATAACTATCGGACTAGCTTCGGCAAGATGCCATTTTTAACTAATAATGAAGAAGCTAGGCAAGGAACACATTATATGTAAGATAAGACACATCCTAAACAAAATGAAACAACAGGAAACAATCTGGAATAAAAACTCGAGTGAATCTCGTGTGAATGACTAGCTATACAAAATGAAATGGAACCGGAAGCAATCTGGAGAGTTGCTAATCCCCGAGACGAATTGCGTCCGGGAGCTGATAAATACAATTGGCGAATCTATTCGATATATATTTGTTAAATTTGTATTGCCCTTCAGATAAATTAAAATTATCAACTTTGTTGATGATGATGGATTCCGAAATTCTCCTCTCAATATATTGTTTGATTTATAAATCATTTTTGCATGGTTAAAATCAATTCTATGGTCGTGATTTTGCATGTGTGTAAAGAGACTTGAAGAGTTTGTACATCTTCTGATATCAGCTAAATATTCTTTCATCCTCTTATTAAAGTGGCCTGACTCTCCGATCTATGTTAATTTGCCATTATAGCATGGTATACTGTAAAGTCTAACATCAAGATTGATTGGGGGTAGTCTAGTCAAGGATTTTCGAATAGTATTAGGAAATTTAAATTTAATATTTATGTTATTTCCGTTCGCATATGATTTTAGAGGAGCCAAGGCTGAAATATATGGGAAACTAATACATTTTTTAAAATAGTCCCTTCGTATTGTAGAGGAGGCATAGAAGTTCTTTGGGGCTTTCGAATGGCATCTATTTATGAGGTGAATTGGATAATTTTAGTTCAATGAAATTGCAGATAATGTGGTTAATTTCATCCTGAAGGAAGATTGGGTCGCACGTTATATAGGCTTGGAGAAAGAGAGAAGAAATAACAGATATCTTAAAAAAAAATGTATGTAAGCATTTGAATTTGTAGGCTTTCGATAGACTGAGTACTGAATATAATTATTTAAACGGTGAATATTTACGTCTAGAAACGGTAGAGAATTATTCTGTTCCAATTCTACTTTGAATTTTATCGATTGGTGTAACGAATTCAGGTTGTTGAAAAATTCATTGAAATTGTTGTTGTCTATGGGCCATGCCGACAGGATGTCGTCTACATATCGGAACCAGATAAGAGGTTGGAAATGGATCCTAGAAAGATTTTCTTCCTATAACCGAATTGACAGTCCGCTTGGAGACATTGATGGCTAAAATTTTACCAAACTCGAGAAACTGCAGTACACTTCTTGAAACGGACCCTCTTGGCAATTAGTGTATTGTTTCATTCTCCCATTCTTTAGCTCTTCTTCGGTCTAAATCTTGAGCGAATATTATTGTTAGAGAGAGAGAGCGAATCGCGCAGATAAAAAGAAAAAGGAGTATCTCATCCATGAAGAACATTCCATCGGAACCTTTCGGTAAACTTCCGGAGCGATATCGAAGTTAGACTGGATCCGGGACCCCATTTAGCGATATGGCGCTAAAACCATCGCCTCCGTGTCTTTGGTACAGAGTCGAAATCGCTTCCGTCGGCAAACAAAAGAGCTTCCGGCGGAGTTGTATATATTTCCCAGTCCGGAAATGATCAAATGAGTATTCTCAGAGTATTCGGGACGAGGGTTGTAACCACGCCGCTTTCACGCAAGCAAGATTCATGCAGTGCTCCCGCAGTACTCCCATCCAAGGACGACGCGCACTTCTTGAGCGACAACCCGGCACCCTTAGGGTTTACAGGCAGAAACCATTATTCGGAACGATGGAGGTCAAGGACGAAGGACTCAGATAAGAATAACGCGTTTAGCTACGTTTTCCCGAGAAGAATACTCCCCCGAGCGACTACTCGAGGTCTCCAGAAAATCTTAAGCCATTACATTTTCTTTTTCATCGTCGAAGAGGCGTGACGCTCTCCGACCGCAAGACTCACTTCATCGTTTCCTCTCGATCCCTCTCGGGTAATTATTGTGCCTCGTACGTCTCAGACAATATCATTCTTTATAAACTCAATTCAATTTTCATTTGCCGAACGATTAACGTATTTGTTAAAGTGTATCATTCTTGTGAATCTCATTTGTTGTTTGTATAGTATTAAACATTATTTTGTTTCGCTTGTTTGTAACCCATAACCACCCGAAGCCTGTTGAAATAGTATCAAAGTCCGCCAATATTAGAATTTGCACTCGTTTTAATTCCCACGCACTTAAGAGTGAGCCATTTCCTATATTTGTTTGTCGCCTCCTTCTCCCTACGCCTAGGGAGGGCAGCAAAGGTCAGGGAGGACTACCTGATCCTGCGACACTTATGGAATGCACATTTGGAATGCTTGACAGTCTGTGCGATGGCTCCAATTTAAAGACCATCTTCGTGACGTAACTTTACAGTCAGCTCGTGGACAGAGAAAGGCCTTACATATTTTCTCGGTATGTTAGCTGGACGACAGCAGGCAAGAGAGACTGACCTAACTTACATAAGATTGAAATGAAGATAGTTTGAATGCAGGGTCCCTTTACAAGAAACCTAACCATTCGGATCATTTTGGAATCTTCAACTTTTCTATTAAATTGCGTATATGATGATGACTTAAAATAATCAAAGCATTGTTCTAAATCCATTTATTCAAATTAACAACGTTTCGAGCCTGTGCGCTCATCTTCTAGTTCCTAGGAATATATGACAATTCATTAGCAATTTAAAAATAATGATAAATATAGCTTTAGATTAGTTACATGAATTGATTGTAATAACTGTGCAAATTAGGGTGAATTCTTAATTCACTCTATGAAATTTAAAAAAATTATACTGCAAAGTTATGATATACAAAAAGTTTTTGGTAACTATAGTGAAAAACATACCTTAACACTAAGCGGTGAAATATTTCAATTGACGAATATTTGAACAATATTTAACAATATTTACCATATAGTTACCAAAATCTTTTGTATATAAAAAGTTTGTAGTATTATTTATTGAAATTGCATAGAGTGAATTTAGCATTCACCCTAATTTCCACAGTTATTACAATCAATTCATGTAACTAATTCAAAGCTAAATTTATCCTTATTGTTAAATTGCTAATGAATTGTAATATATTTCTAGGAACCAGAAGATGAGCGCACAGGCTCGAAAGGTTGTTAATTTGAATAAATGGATTTAGAAAAATGCTTGGATTATTTTTCGTCATTAGCTTCATCTTGAAAATTGTGCGTGTATATATATATATATATATATATATATATATATATATATATATATATATATATATATATATATATATATATATATATATATATATATAATACTGGTAATTGATTTGTTCCTTGGGAATCTGATATGTAGCAGGAATATGAAGACCCAGGTGATTATACTAATCATTTATTGGCCGAATGTTTCGGACCTTTACTAGGACCATCTTCAGCGACTATATCGTCTAATGAGAAGGGGAAGGAACATTAATTGATAACACTTAAAAGAATGCATTAAAAAAAAGCGGAAGAAGGCAAGTTAAAATAATAAAATTGACAATAATTAAAATTAAAGTAAAAACACTAATAATATATAGAATTAAATAATATTACCCAGTGGTATTAAAAAACAATAGAAAGTGAAATTATAACAAACTGACTTGATTATCACGTATTAAAAGTTACTGAAGTAAACAAAAAATAACATTATACTAAATTGTAAAAACACACACCAAAAAAAGACAAAAACCCCGAAAATAAATCAGAATGAACAAGGGGACTGAACTTTAACGTGGGAGTTGAGAAATCAACTAACTAAACATTTAAAATTACTGACGAAATTTACTCGGTTGGTCGGTTGGCTAGTTAATCCATTGAAGTGTTTGTTGGTTATATTGTGAATAATTTAATTGAGGATGCGTAATTATTTAAATTTGGATTTATTTTAATGATATATAGTGACTCTAAGATTTTCAAATCAAGAGAAGTTAAGGCTGAAGATAATATAGTAAATGAATTAGAATTAAGAGGATGATGGTGATACTCTGAATGTTGCCTGATGGAAGAGGCTTCAGGTTTAGAAATGGGAATACCAGTCCTATGAGACAAACCCAAGTGCTTCGCGATCCTGCAGTTGCTGTTTATATATATATATATATATATATATATATATATATATATATATATATATATATATATATATATATATATATATATATATATATATATATATATATATTGGGTTGAGGAATACGTTCTTGCGGTTTATCAAATTTATTCATTACCATTAACAATTTTAGAAAAACTTCATTTTTAATTGATAACAATATGCAATTTAATCAATAATGTATTCTCCGTTGTTATTTACGGCTTCTTTCCAACGTTCAACTAATTTTTCCGATGCCTCAGCAATAAAAATCTCTGGATTTTGACACGAAGAATTCGTCTAACCAGGTTCTTAATTCCACATCAGTAATGAACGAAACGCCGCGTAAATTGTTGGAGAGCGATCGGAACAGATGGAAATTTTGCTCTCATTATTTATTATTGTTTCTTAATATGTGCACAAATCACGTAAACAAAACTTAAATCAACACAACATTAAAAAAACCGCAAGAACTTATTCCTCAACCTAATATATATATATATATATATATATATATATATATATATATATATATATATATATATATATATATATATATATATACTCCTATGTTATGATGTTCTTTGAGTTTCCTGGCCATCATCAATTGGTTTAAGGAATTATTATATTTAAAGGCTAGATTAATACCCGCTTTTCCAAATATGTCCTTTAAACTATTTAATTTATTATTAAATGGCAATGTTATACATTTGTTGAAGTCGTTAGTGCGGGAAGGCTTATTACCATAGAATGTTTTTCTAGCTGCAAAATGGGCAGACGATATGAACCAATCGGTGTAATACAAATTAGAAAAAATGGTCCTGATAATGACAATTTCTTCATCTAAATAGGAAGGATGACATATTTTGTATGCTCTAAGGAAAAGGTTAGAAATTACCGGTTTTTTAACAGTATTATCGTGAAACGAAAAATAATGTATATAGGCATTCGAGTGGGTTGGTTTCCTATACACGTCAAGTTTTAATTCATGGTGATCTTTATTAATGAGGACATCTTACAAGGGTAATCTATTATCATATTCCCATTTATATTTAAATTTGATGGAGACATGCAAATTATTCAAATTATTAAAAAAGGTATCAAAATCATGGCTATTAGGCCATACAGAAAATACATCGTCAATGTACCTTAACCATATAAAGTTAGGGGGAGAAATTGTGGGAAGGAGTTCAGTCTCAAAATATTCCATGAAGAGACATGCCAATATCGGAGATAAACCATTTCCCATGCTAAGCTAAATTTTTGTCTATAAAACTCATTATTTACTCGAAACACATTGTCAGAGAGATATAATTCAACTAAATCGATAAACTTACTCGTAGAAATGGGAAGATCCAAATTAAGTCTAGGCATGATTTCCCGCAGAAGGCCCATGGTTTGGTCAACCGGAACTTTGGTAAACAAAGAGTTTACATCAAAGCTCAAAAGTTTTCCATCCGGTAATTGCAAGTGGTTGAGGCGGTCAACGAAATCTTGAGTGTTCTTAATGTGTTCAGATGAGATTCTTTCTACTGCTGGAGATAAATGATTGGCGAGCATTTATCTCCAGCAGTAGAAAGAATCTCATCTGAACACATTAAGAACACTCAAGATTTCGTTGACCGCCTCAACCACTTGCAATTACCGGATGGAAAACTTTTGAGCTTTGATGTAAACTCTTTGTTTACCAAAGTTCCGGTTGACCAAACCATGGGCCTTCTGCGGGAAATCATGCCTAGACTTAATTTGGATCTTCCCATTTCTACGAGTAAATTTATCGATTTAGTTGAATTATGTCTCTCTGACAATGTGTTTCGAGTAAATAATGAGTTTTATAGACAAATATTTGGCCTTAGCATGCGAAATAGTTTATCTCCGATATTGGCATGTCTCTTCATGGAATATTTTGAGACTGAACTCCTTCCCACAATTTCTCCCCCTAACTTTATATGGTTAAGGTACATTGACGATGTATTTTCTGTATGGCCTAATGGCCATGATTTTGATACCTTTTTTAATAATTTGAATAATTTGCATGTCTCCATCAAATTTAAATATAAACTGGAATATGATAATAGATTACCCTTGTAAGATGTCCTCATTAATAAAGATTACCATGAATTAAAACTTGACGTGTAGAGGAAACCAACCCACTCGAATGCCTATATACATTATTTTCCTTTCACGATAATACTGTTAAAAAATCGGTAATTTCTAACCTTTTCCTTAGAGCATACAAAATATGTCATCCTTCCTATTTAGATGAAGAAATTGTCATTATCAGGACCATTTTTTCTAATTTGTATTACCCCGATTGGTTCATATCGTCTGCCCATTTTGCAGCTAAGAAAACATTCTATGGTAATAAGCCTTCCCGCACTAACGACTTCAACAAATGTATAACATTGCCATTTAATAATAAATTAAATAGTTTAAAGGACATATTTGGAAAAGCGGGTATTAATCTAGCCTTTAAATATAATTATTCCTTAAACCAATTGATGATGGCCAGGAAACCCAAAGAACATCATAACATAGGAGTATATGCAGTACCATGCAACGATTGCCATAAAGTTTATATAGGGGAAATGGGGAGAAATCTAGACAAGAGATTGTACGAACACAAAAGAGATATTAGAGTGGGCAGCGGAAGTAGTGGAATTTTTTGCCATGTTAGAGACAAGAATCATACGATCGATTTTGATGGAAGTAAAATGTTATTTAAATCTGCCAACTATGTTAAGAGAAGAATCGTAGAATCGAGCTTGATATCGTCAGTTCCTAATTTAAATCTATCTGAGGGTCAATTTTCTTTTAATCCTGTAATAAGATCGCAAATAAATAAAATAGTAAAATGTCAGCCCTTCAATATGTTTAGTCCTAACTCCCCCCCCCCCAGATTAGCCACAAGTAGGGGATTGGGGGGAAAAAGAGAGGATCTTGTGTTATGCTTTTCTCTTATATATTTTCTGCCCAGTGTCAGTTGAAAAAGGGTGTGAGATACACCGAAACTGTTCTGAATTAAATTGTCTTCGGAGAATGTGGTTTAATTCCTCATATATATATATATATATATATATAAGGGGAAGCCCATTCACCCATTCTCGATGGAGGCTCCAAGTTTCTTGTAGTGGAGAGGGCTTCTTTATTTTCATAGGTATAAGGGTAAGGGAATTTCCCCGTTAACCCCTTCTTCGGAATCCATTATTAGATCAGCGGCAGATAAATTTTTTGGGGGAGGGGGCTGGGGTCCACCAAGACAAAATACGCAGAAGTAGCGCCGCAAGAGGAACAAGGGGCAGGGTGGTGGATTAGGTCATGCATTCCCTTCTTTGACCTGAAACTTGTGACCATTTTGAGTGTCGACGTGCCCGCCCTCAAATTTTCCCCGATGGAGCTCATCTTCCCTCCACAGCTCTAGAAATTCCCAGGTCAAGATACCCAACGCCTTAGAGAGAGGTGGCTAGGTGGAGGCTCCTCCTCATGTGAGCAAAGACCTGAAGGCGACCCTATCCTGGAGGGTATAGTCTTCCCTGGTAGCGAACAAATACTCGGTGGGAGAACCGACCAATGCTAAATCCGCTCATGAGCAAGATACCCCCGGGGAACAGGGTATCGCGAGTACACAAGAGGAAATGAGGGCGCTTCTTCCTATGATGGGACCACACAGGCAGCCAGGTACTTTCCATTTCGGGGAAGGATCGGGCTGAAGCTGCCCCGTGCGTTCCGGTCCTCCTTCAGAGAAGGGGAGAGAACAGGGTGTCTTTACAGTCCTCGCCTCCTAAGAAGAAAAACAAAAATAGGATTAAACAGAGTAGGGAGTCTTCTCCTTCCGGCAGTGGGTTCGGGAGACAGACCGGTCCCCTAGCAGTAAGATGAACGGAGCCTCGGTGACGTCGTGGCCCCTCATCTACATATAGCCTACCCGGCGTCTTCGAGCCTGCCAGCTTTAAAAGATTTTTGATCATCTGTTGTACGGAAGGGAGCATGTTATCCAAGATACATATCCCCCATCAGTTTCAGGCATTTGCTAGTGTTTGCGTTAAGGAGCGGAAGGCCGCTCGTTTCTTGGCAGGGAACCTTCTGCTAAATGCGGGTGCTCATGCCCAGAGAGTCATAATGAATGCTCTTCAGCACTCAATGGCTCGCCTGTGCAGTTGACTCCGCACTTTACAATGAACTTTGTGAAAGAAGTAGTCCATGCGAGGGAACTTATTGACTGGCCAATAGAAGACATCACTGAAGAGTTTGGTTGAACAAGGAGCGGTCAATGTCGAAAATATGACGAGAAAAGGGAGCTCAAGACCCACCCCTACACTCTTCTTTACGCTCGATCGTGACAGGCTTCCAGACTCGGTGTGAGTTAGTTGGCATCGCTACCCCGTTAATGCATTTGTGTCATTCCCAATGTGTTACCACTGCCCCCTTTAATTCCTTATATAGTAATCCTGCATCGTACCTGACCAACTGTCTGGGATGTGGCGAGACGCAACCTGCTTACTCGAAGCAATGTGACTCATGTTTGTCTGAGGAGGAGGTCCTGGTGGTCTAGGTTGTGGAACGAATCTCTTTTTGAGAGGCCAAAGGATTGGTTCTTTCACTACCTAGGACTTCTTACGCCTTTCGGGGTAAAAAAGCCTCCTCTGCTCCTGGTCTCTCAAGGTCTAGGAGTACCGTAGATACCACGACCGGTCGGAACTCTTCTGCGGGTACATTCTTCATTGGTTGTCAGATTGGTAAAATTAGCGGAAATATAGGTCCTCACACCATCATGGCTAAACAAGAACATCCCACCTCACGCGACCCCTGGCCATCCCGTTAATTCAATAGTTTGTCCTCAAAAGTAGGGTAGCAATTAGGAAGCGTATGCTCTCTTGTCCCTGTCCAAGGCTGGACATGGCACCTTAGAAGGTCGGAAGCTTTCAAAGGACTAAGAAGGAAAGAGTCGTACGGGAAGGAGGCAGCGTCTTCAACCCTTTCAGCGACCACAATTATGACCTAGAGTAATACTCGTATCTCCAGAAAGCCTACTGCCATTCAAGTAGGAGTATTCACAGTGAGGAAGGCCAAACCGTCTCACTTTACCGTGGCCTCAAGGACATTTCACTTCCATGTAATCGCCATGGAATCGGGGTTAACTGAGAAGAGCTGGATAGGCTCGTCTACTCCCGCCACACTTTAGCTGTCTATATTTAGGTGACCATGTTGGACGGGTGTCCCATCCGCACCATCCTGGGGTATAAAAGTATCGCAATTCTCCTATCAGAGGATGGCAGCTCAGCAGGTGGATCAGCACTTTACACTCGACATGATGTCGCCTTTCTCTTTTTGACGTTAACTACATTCCTCGAGGCAGTAACAGTGCAGCTACATTTGGATAGGAGGTATACTATTATTTTAGTGTATATTTCATTATCTGGCGACTTCGAAGCGAAGGACTTCTGCCATGCGGTGGTATTGTTGCCGAGGTACCTTCCCATCTGGGATTTAAGCAGAAAGCACAGAGTCTTATACGACTGCACGATCAATCCAGGAGCCCGTTCCTGTAGACCCGATCAAAGTGCTGGAGAGAGGTGTCATAAAGTTAAGTGAATTCATTATCATTGATGAAAACATTATATTTTCTTGCCTCGCTCAATCTCTTTGATCTTTAGATGCACTTGATTTTGTTTGGGAGGTGGTGGATGACTTTAATATTAGTGATCACTTTCCCATCAGAATATCTTTTTCTAGAACGGCATCGCCTCACAATCCCCCTTGAGGGTGCAATGCGGTGGCCCGTATTGCACGAAATGACTGATTTCTCTATCCCATCAAGGATTTTGGCAACTTAGGTGGCTATTGATTTTCTTCTGGCATCTTTTTTGCCGTAGGCCTAACTATTATTTATAGAACCTTGAGTCGTTTTGCACGTCGTTCACTCCCTCAGTGTTCGGGTGAGAGTGAGAAGACCGTCAGAGAGAAGTGAAATACGTCGATCATGCAGAGGTGTGGAAAGGGGTCAAAAGGATCCGAGGAAGTTTCTGCAGGAGACCTTTCTCTTCCTCAATGAGGACAGGACCACAATCACGGACAATATCTCCATTCTGTCGCTAGCATTTAAACAACGACGCAGGCTCGCTGAAATCCATTGACCCAACTTTACCTCCAGCGGCGGAGAAACCAACAACACTCTTTTACCACTAAGCAAGCTACAGCCCGGATACCAACTCTGGTACGGACGATATTCCGTACGTTATTCTTCGCCACCTGAGTGATGAAGGGATGCCTTTTTCTGAGCCTTGTTCAAGAGAATCTGTTTATACAGTTTCATAGTAGATTTTTGGTGAATTGGTAGCGTTCTTGACTTTCGCAACCGGCGAAAGATCACTCTGACCCGGCTGGCTTACAACCAATCAATCTAACTTAATAGGTGTGCAAGTTGATAGATCAATAGGTTAATGTTAGGTTAAAGTATTTTCGGGACAGTGGAAGTAACCGTTCTTATGTACTGTGCGAATTTCATATGTTTGTAGGATTTTAAGAAAACCTATAATACCTATCGCATGGCGCTACAGTATCAGGGAGACCCTACGAACTATGGAGTGAGAGGTCGTGTCTCAACCTTTGTGTCTGAATTTCTGTAAGTTCGTCGTTTCCGCGTCAGGTCGGGGGAATTCTCTCCGTTAGAATATGAAGGAAGAGGGAAGCCTGCAGGGAGGTGTCAATCCCTTTTCCTTGTGCCACATAGGTATCAACTCGGTGCTGCTTCTATGCTGAAGCGCACGAGTTTGTTTTCTTTGGCATAGATCAAGGTGGTGCATTTCTTCAGCCATCCAATATCCGGACTCGTTCCAAAATTGGGCTCACCTGTATATGGTGGAATCCTACCCTTTAATTGGTCTTGTTTTTGATCAATGCTTCAACTGAGAAGCGCATATTTGTAGCCTTAGAATGTATTGTATCCCCGCCATAGACATTCTTCCTTCCGTTTCGTTCACCATTTGGGGTGCTGATAGGGCTAATTCTTAACTTTTTACCGCCCTTCCTTCGTTCTAGGTTACACCACGGATGCAAATTCTACAAGACCGTGGCCGGGTGTTAATTGTGACAGGTGCATTCGATCCACCACACTGGTCTCCGTTTGCCGACCGGTGCCTTCCGCACATTCCTTGTAGAGAGCCTCCTTACCGATGCTAAGGAGATGCCATTGGCTTTACGGCGTACTCAGTGCATTATGCGCTTGTACACGCGAATCCAACCTCTTTCTCATTTCGTCCACGGTCGATCTCGACGGTGTCTCCGTCCCCGCGAGGCGCCAATCATAGTCTAATGATTTTGAGTTTATTGCAAAGGAAATTTCTTAGAGAGATCGACGAGAGCAACCGCTTGTCCCTTGTACTAAGGACGGGTTCGTGCAGATTTTACTGTGAAATATTATAGTTTGCGGAGGAGAGGACCATCCTACACTGGATAGTGTTCTTCGTATGTTGAATGCATTCTCGAACATCGAGGGTAGGGGGAGGGGGAGTCTCCCTCTAGTACTTGATTATGGCTTTTCTCTTTTTAGACTAGGCTGCTTTGTTTTGGATAGGTTATTCGATTATTGTGTTTCTTTTTATTGTTGTTGTTCTTTCTTGAATTTTTAGTTGGCTATACTTTTGATGTCAGTGACTAAGTGAGCCCCCGGAATAAAACGCTTACCCCCTTGCCAGTAGTAAGATCTTAAAGATGTCATCTCACAGATAGCCAATACCTTCTTCACAGCACAACACACTCTTCTCCTCTGTTATATATATATATATATATATATATATATATATATATATATATATATATATATATATATATATAGGGGTTAGAAAAAATAATTGGAACACGTGTTAAATTCAATGAATATATATTTAATACGGAGTTGGTCCTCCTTTTGCTTTCTGAACAGCGTCGATGCATTTTGGAATTGATTCATACAGCTTCTTGACTTCATTGAGAGGAATCTTCTTGAGCTATTCTTCTTGCAATAATTGCTCCAGCGGTTTTAGACACGACGGT
The DNA here is from genome assembly GCA_963969495.1 of Ceratothoa steindachneri. Taxonomy (NCBI): domain Eukaryota; kingdom Metazoa; phylum Arthropoda; class Malacostraca; order Isopoda; family Cymothoidae; genus Ceratothoa; species Ceratothoa steindachneri. Next base: position 204,852,021 of record OZ018317.1, on the reverse strand, counting down.
GGAGGGTAATGACTTCTAACTTGTCGCTCCAAGACGCACCACAAATGCTCAATAATATTAAGATCTGGAGATTATGGGGGCCCCTCCATGCGTTGTAGCTCACCTTATGTTCTTCATAACAATTCTTAACCACATGAGCGGTGTGTATTGGAGCATTGTCATCTTGCAAAAAACACTCACCATTAGGGAATAATGTCTGGACCATGAGATGGACTTGATCTTCCAAAATATTCAGATATTCGTTGCTGTTGATCCTACCATGCAGGGCAAAGATTGGACCAGGAGAGTTTCAAGATATGGCTTACCAAACCATCACTGACCCTCTTCCGTGCTTCACTGTAGGAAGAAGGAAGTCAGGATTAAAAGCTTCCCCGAGCTGCCTCCCAAAATAAACTCGACCTGCAGTGGGGAAAAGAGAAAAACTGGACTCGTCGAAGAATATTACTTGCTTCCATTGGTCTGTCGACTAGCGCTTGTGATCTCTACACCAGGTCAGCCTTTTCTGAATGTTTTGATGAGAAAGCAGAGGTTTATTGATGGCGTTTTTTCCATCATATCCGGCTTTATTGAGCTCACGGCGAACAGTTTTGGTCGAAACTAGTCAAGTGAGATGTTGATTCAACTCTGCAGTCACTTTAAGGGCAGTTGTCCGGGGATTTTTCATTACAATGCGTTTCAATACTCATCGGTGTCTTTCAGCGAGCTTCGAAATCCTGTCGTAATTACTCCTCCTGCTGAAGGTTTTGCTTTGCTTCTTGAATTATGTCATGGTCCTCGATATGGTAGCTCTCAAAACACCAGGGAGTTTAGCAGTTCTGGTGACAGAAGCTCCTGCAATTTGAGCTCCAACAATTTGCCCTTGTTCGAACTCCGGGAGGTCACTCATCTTAGTATCTATACTACGATCTGAAAAAGAAATACAAATAATTATTAAAGTTGATAAATAAAAGTATTTATCTACGATAAAAACGAAACACTCACAATCAAATTTGGATGGATATTCGTAATATAATGGCTCATTGAAATATTGGAGTTAAATTTCTACTGTTCCAATTATTTTGTCTACCCCCTATATATATATATATATATATATATATATATATATATATATATATATATATATATATATATATATATATATATATATATATATATACATATATATATATACATATATATATATATATATATATATATATATATATATATATATATATATATATATATGTATATATATATGTATATATATATATATATATATATATATATGTGTGTGTGTGTGTGTGTGGTAGGAAACAAAAGTTCCGCACCACTTTTATTGGCAATCATTTTCAACGAAACAATGCAGCAATGTAATTACCGTTATTTTCGACCACCCGCATCCAACGGCGGGATCGATCATGGATCTCTTTGTTGTAGAATTTAACTGTTTCGCTATCAAAGAAAGAAGTCCTCAACTGCAGTTTTCAGTTTGTCATCATTTGCGAACGTTTTGCCATTCAAGAAGTTCTGCAGTGGCAGGAATAGATGGTAGGTAGTCTGTTGGCGCCAAGTCTGGCGAGTGCCGTGGGTGAGGGATAACTTCTCACCCCAGCCCTAGGACCTTTTCACGGGTATAGTCTTTTTGCCACCAATATATCTGCCACGGGTCGCAGTCGTTGACTGTATAATTGATCGTCGATAGACTGATTGCCTTCAAACATTTCCCAGTAAAGAACTCCCTTCACATCCTACCAGGCACAAATCATGTTTCTTTTGATGTATGTCGTTCTCTGCCTGAAATTCTGCAGGTGCACCTTTGTCTGCCCAGCTTCTTTTGCGTGCCATGTTTGAGTGTAGACACCCTGACCCTCAACTTCCTCACATAACTTTTCTTTCCCCTTTCACTGTCTATCAATTTTACGCCGTGCCCAAGGTGGAGCCGCCACGCCGAAGGGCTGTCTGGCCACTGGGCGGGAGGTGTGGTCTCTAATGGCGACCGCTGGCTTTACCGTCCCCGAGTTTACCCCTCGTAGAGCGGGCTACTGCATGATGTTGATTAGCGTGTGCATCCCGCGATACAAATAGGGTCACCATGCCCGATGATGAAAAAAACACACCATGGGAGCCGCACTCGGGTAGCTCCAAAGTAGAAAAGGAGGTCCCCCCTGTGATTTCTCAGGGGACCCTCCAACTTCTTTTAGCGGAGCAGAGGCTTACTTTTCTCCCAGGCCTACGGGGAGAGTCGCCCTTGGGTGACTCCCTCTTATCAGCAGGGGTCCTTACCTTTATTTTCCAGGGGACTGCCAAGCAAGCAGGTAGTCGGTTCATAAGTGGTCGCTCCCGGTGGGAGCGACTCACTAGGGCCAGCCTCCTTAGGTGAGCAAGGGATGGCAGGGCTCGCCGACCCGTGCCCCCTAATTTCCTGCTTGTGTAAGTGACTAGTTTGCAGGGGGGCGAACCAGCATCCTTATCCGAAGGATGCTGGTTTGCCGGCACCTCTAATAAGATCCGTGATGTCTCGGGGAAAGTTGGCCTCTTAGAGGCCCCCTGAGATGGACATGGTCCCTGAGGTGACCCAGCCTCAGACGGTGGGATCTTCCATGGGGTAAAATTGGGCTTGGTTCCCATCACAGAACCCGAGTCCAACCCTGTGCAAGCTCCTCCTCAGATGTTCTGGTTCCCGAGGCCTCACAAGAAGAAGAGGGATCACCTCCCCTGGCTGGTGCCCATGTGACAGCAAAGACCTTCTCCATTTAAGAGAAGGATCTTGTTGAGGCCAGTCCGTCTGGCCTAGGGTCTCCTTCTGGTTCGGTGGGGGGTAGAATCGGGTTTATTCCCCGCCCTCCTCTCCAAAAAAGAAAAGAAACCGTAAGACTAAGCAGACTAAGAGCTTCTCTTACTCCACGGGATACATGGCCACGAACCGGGCCGTTGCCGTTTCGGTCTGCTACCAACCAAGATCGGCACGTCCGGACCCGGTGCTCCCACAGAGGAAAATCCCAGACAAAGAACGAGAGTGCGCAGAGTGGAGCCTCGATTGCGTCCGAGCCCCACATTCAAAAGTTACCTGGCGTTTTAGAGCCCTCTGGCTTCAAACGTTTTCTAGTTATTTGCTCCACTGGTGACAGCATGTTGTTAAAGGGCAAGAATTCATCAGAGAAGAACACTAGCTAAACTGATTGGTAGAGAGCCCAAGGTATCCCTTTTCTCGGATGAGTGCCTTCTCGCAAATGCGTCGGATCCCTCCGAGGTAGCCAAGATTATTGCTCTTCAGACACTTGATGGCACCCCGGTGAGTGTGACACCGTGCTCTATCATAAACTTTGTGAAAGAAATAGTTTATGCGAGTGAACTGCTCTATAGATTACATAACATTATAGCTGGCCGACCAAGGAGCGGCAAAGGTAGAACGCGTGATAAGTAAACACGAAGGGGTCCCGAGACCCACCCCTACACTCTTCATCTGGTTCGCCTGTGACAGGCTCCCTGAGTCGGTGAGTACCGGTTGTTATCGCTACAGCGTGAAGGCATTCGTGCCACTGCCGGGGAGTTGCTACTAGTGCCACCGCTTGGCCCACATGAATTGCTCCTGTAGAGATGAAAAGTTGGGGTTACCCGAAGTCTGTATAAGTTGCTCCAAGGCGGCACATGATAACTCAAAATCGTGTGTGGCCAAGTGTCTCAATTGCGCAAGCCGCATCCCACTTCTTCGAAGGAATGTGGTGCATATCTGCTCAAGAAGGAAGTCCGTGCCGTTTAGGCCCAGGATCGTCTCTCCTTTCGCGAGGCTAACGAGTGGGTTCCGGCACGCCCAGCGTTTCCTGGAACGTCGTATGCCTCAATGTTAAGAAAAACACCCTCTGCTCCTAGCCCCTCCTGGCCCCTCCCGGCCTACGAGCACGGTCGTTTCAGCGCCCATTCGGAACCCTTCTGCGGGTTTTACCCAAGCTGGGGGTTCTCCTGGTAAAGCTGGCAGCACAAAAGGTTCGCACCTTATCAGCTTAACTGGCATGACTGTTTCCGGGAGGACGAAATGGACGTGCACCTCCACCGAGGCATTAGACTCACAGGAGGCAACACCCTTGAAGTTGTTCGTGAGTCTATCTTCCGGCGTTCGTAAGAATGCACCCAGAAAGGAGGACACCACTAAAGGAGCTGCGGCTCTTACGCCCACAAAGTGGTAGGCTGGGTGGTTCGAAGACGGTGGATCCTCCAAAAGAGAACCCCCCCCTCCGAAGCCGCCCCGACTGCCTAAGGTTTCAAGGCGGAAGAAGAAAAAGATTCGTATAGCGAGTCCAAGCTTCCCCGATAAGTCTTCGAAGGCGACAGCGCCTTCAGCGCATTGTCCGGCCAACAACACCCGGGGTTCTTGCTCCGGGAAGCGTACGGCCATTCTCCTGAGCTAGGTCTGGGGCCATATTCCTTCAATGGAATATGCGCAAGCTCGTCTCCTCCAGTTTTCCCTTAGCTATCGTTTTGCAGGAGACCATGATGGGCGCGTGTCCATTGCCCCCCTCCTCCGGGTATAAGAGTTTTGCAACCCCACCACCACAGGATGGTGTGCGAGCAGGAGGATGCGCCATTTACACCCGGCATGATGTCTCCGTTCTTCCATTTGCTTTAGATACCTCCTTTCAGGCAGTAGCTTTGAACCTGCATCTGGATAGGAGGTATACTGTTATTTTTGCATACATTCCACCGTCAGCCGACTTCGACGTGGGGGACTCCACCGGGTCGTGGCCCATTTGCCGAGGCCCTTTCTCTTGCCCGGGGATTTGAACGGTATACACTACTCTGGGGAGACTACTCGATCAATCCCAGGGGTTAGGTCGTTGACGACCTGATCGACAAGCTTGAGATAGGTGTCCTAAATGTTGACGAGTTTACGCATCACTGCCCGAGAACCGCTTCATTTTCCTGTTTCGATATATCTCTGTGCTCTCCGGATGCACAGCCTGATTTTCGGTGGTTAGTAGTCGATGACCTCTATGGTAGTGATCACTTTCCCATTCAAATGTCATTTTCTGCGCCGGTGCCGCTTGAGAGACCGCCTCGGTAGTGCTTGGCGTGGGCGCCGTGGTCCGCATTTCAGGAAATGACTTATTTCTCTGTCTCAGTCGAGGAGTTTAGGCCAATAAGATGAAACCGTTGAGTGCTTATCCGGCGACCTCATCGCCGTGGGCCTAACTAATATTCCTAGAACGTCTGGCTGTTTTGCATGCCAACCGCTTCCGGGCTGGTCATCCGAGTGTGAGGCGGCCATCAAACAGAAGCGTTATGCCTACGTGCACTATAAGCGCCACCCGAACGATTTCACTGTCAGTGAAATTAGTCGAGGTAGAGCTAGGTTCCAATATGTTTCAAAGCTCGCCTGCTGCTCATCATGGTGGGCATACGTGTCTTTACTTAACGGAAGACCCCTCTAGCAGAGGTGTGGAAGCGAGTCAAAAGGATTGGGGACAGGTTCTCGCAGGACCACCTCCCGTTTTCAAGGAGAATGGGACTGTAACCTCGGACCCCATGGCAGTGGCGGATTCCTTCGCAACTGCTTTTACGCATTCTCTAGCCGGGATGCTTCTCCGCCAGCATTTACTGCGCGTAATGTCGGAATACCACGAACTTGGACTTTACCCCCAGCGGTGGAGAACCCTTCAACGACAGGTTTACATTGAGTGAGTTGCGTTCTGCTCCCGCTTCGTGCGCTTAAATAGCCCCTCGTCTGGACGATGTCCCGTACGCCATGCTTCGACACCTGAGTGAACAAGGCATGGCCTTTCTGTCAGATCTGCTCAATAGGATCTGGGTAGAAGGTATACTCCCAGACTCCTGGCGAATCAATACCCTGCTCGCTTTTCGCAAACCGGGGAGAGATCACTCTAGTTATGCCGGTTTACGCCCAATCTTTCTAAACTTCTGCGTGTCCAAGTTGATGGAGAAATTGGTAAATGTTAGATTAGCCTTTTTTCTTGACAGCGAAGGCCATCAGTCTTCTGCACAGTGCGGCTTCCGCAAGTTCCACTCCACGTCTGATGCTCTGCTCTGAATGAAAAATGCCGTCTGCGGGTCCTTCCTTCGCAGACAGCACTACACCACAGTGTTTTTCGATCTGGAGAAGGCCTATGATATCGCATGGCGAAACATCATCATGGAGACTCTCCGCACGATGGGGGCGAGGGGACGCCTCCCAATCTTTATATCCGAATTTTTGTGAGATCGTTGATTCCGCGTACGGGTGGGACGATCCCTCTCCGGCTTAATGGAGGAGGAAGAGGGGATCCCCCAAGGAAGTGTCTCCGTGTTACACTGTTTGCCCTGAGCATCAACGGCATCACCTCAGTGCTGCCTGAAGATGTTCTCGCTACGCTCTACGTGGACGACTTTTCTATCTATTTAGGCGTGGTCCAGATGCCAACTCTGGTGCGTCGACTCCAACAGACATTGAACCGCGTCTGTCGCTATGCTGAAGAGCACAGGCTTCGGTTTTCCTTGGCCAGGACTAAGGTGGTGGACTTCTGCCGTCATTTACGCCTCCATAATGACCCAAAATATTTTATTCTTCATGAAATGGGTCCCATTAATAGAAAATTCAGAAGATATTTTTCTAAATTATTTAAACTTACCATACATATATTAAATTAGTATTTGTTAACAAACTCTATATTGACAGTTGGTTCAACCAAAAGGATAAACTTCCTCTAGAGATGCGCAGTCGTGTTGTTTACTAATTTACTTGTCATCGGTGTCTCCGAAGAAGATACATACGCATCACGATGATTCGCTCCCTGAGAGCGAGGTTCTCCTCACACATGGGCATCAGCGCCCGTACTGGAAAACCAGTTAATCATAAAGAATCATCCCCATATCAGAGCACATGCAATCAAATGCAACGCGGATATAACTATAGATAATTTTACAATAATTGATCAAGATAACAATGAGCAAATCTTAAGAATATTAGAATCCCTTTATATTAAATCCTGTGCCCCTAGTTTTAATTGTGACTCGTCCGCTGCTCCCCTACTTATGACATACCTCTACTACCAATCATAAGTGGGCGCGATAACGAAAAAATGTATCACGATAACCGATAAATCGATAAAGATAATCGATAACTGGCGATAAATTTATCCTCCGATAAGGTGATAATCGATAAATCGATAAATCCAAAATTATAATACAATATTGATTATTGACTATATATAGCGATATTTTATAATACAATATTAAGAATATTTGAATACTGTTTCTTAGTTTCTTACCTGGTGAGGCTCTCCTTCATCTCCTCATAGGTTTTGAGGATCCTCCTCACAGCTCGGACCTACCTATTTCTGCCTCCAAGGCACGCGCGGCTCGCCCCTGTGCTAAACTGGAACTGAAAACTAAAATAATCGATTATCGCTAGTTTGGAACCAAAAGTATCGGCGATACCTATGAATCGATAACGGGGAAAAAATATCGGATAACCGATAACCCAATATCGTTATCGCGATAATGCACACCTATGCTACCAATACAATCTTACCTATGTTCACTTCAATCCCCCCTCCCCACTTCTCTCTGGAGTTAGACCAACATAAGGGAGTATTTTGAAGGTTCTCCCTTATATTCCTCTGGGATTTTTAATATTCTAACTCATTATAAATTATGTATTTTCTTAGGTTTTTGTATTATAGGAAAATAAAATTCGTGCTTTTTGTAGATATTTGTCAAGACTTTTAATATTCCTAATTTCTAGACATTTTTTTCATATTATATCATTGTAAATTATATATTCCTTTCTCCTTTAATATTATAGAACCCGAAGATGAGCGGACAGCTCGAAACGTTGTTTATACCATATAAATAAAAATGAATTTCTCCGCATTCTATGTACTCTCATTCCTGGTGAAATTAAAGATTCGTCTGGCTAGCAGCAGATCCATCGATTATATATATATATATATATATATATATATATATATATATATATATATATATATATATATATATATATATATATATATATACATATACGAAAATGATGATGGACTCTTCAATTAAAATTTTTGAGGTGAAATTAATCAGAAATCGTATAAAAGAAATTCAGTCCTCCTCCTCCCAATCGGCCCGGATTTGAGGGAAGATTTCTTGCATCATCCAAAACATTTTAAGTAGGTTTCTTCCCTCACACAGATCCCATTCTCACACACCCCAGGGACATAATGACTGGGTTTCTCCACTCGCACAGATCCCTTTCTCAAAGGCACCGACGACTTAATGACGGGATTTCTTCCCTTACATAAATCTCCTCTTTGCCCCCGGGGAATTAAAAGCTGTCTGTCTTCTAGCTGGGTCGTTCCTTTTTTATCTTTTGGTCAACTTTTTTAATCTCGGTGACGGTCAATTCTAAAGATCATGGGAGGAAAATGTCTGAAAGATGCTGGTTGTGAGGAATAGGGTGGTTTGTGTGGTGTAAGTAAAGGATTGAGGACAGAAGAAGGGTTCGATGGTTGAGTAACAAGGTCTGCTGACCGAGGCCGCGTGCTCTCACTTATTCTGATTTATGAACTTACTAGCTTCTAAACTTTCAATAATTCTCGGACTAACCTTGTAAAGACCTTGTCAATTATACCATTCGAAATATAATGTAAAACAACATCAGAATTTCAAATTTCGTTAGAATCGGAAGAATAGTTACAATGTTATTACCAAAAACATAAGCAAAACGGGGACCGTCGGACCGACCGACCGATATAGTGCGATATTGAGTCGCACGCGACCAAAAGGGTATAGAAAGTTCTGTGGAATGGTAGAAGTTTGGCCATCGGGCAGCATGGAAGTATATGTGATGACAGTCCAAGAATGGGGAAGGGGCGTGAGATAAAGTTCTAATAAAGTGTTTGTAATGGTATAGTAGAGAGGTAAATATCCTTTGCTATACGTTTGGGACAGAAAGGGAAGAGCAGAAGGATATTGATTGGAATGTGAAAAAGGAGTCTAAATATGTATGTAATATCAAAAAAGGAGCGGCTTGTGCAAAGAGTGCACGAATATGTATGGAATATCTGTATAACAAAGTGCATCATAATTTGACTAAGTGCGTGAAAGTGTTGGTCTAATGATAGTAGACAGAGTGAGTTGTTTGTTAAACACGTAGGAAAAGGCGTATAAAAGGAGAAAAAAAGATGTCCGTGTTCTAAAGGTGTCTGTATGTACATGTAATGCCAGAAAAGTGGAGGGTCTGTTAAAATGAAGATTTACCTCACTGTGTGTGTGAGTAATAAATGACTTTGTATAGGTGATTTAGGTCCTATAGCTCTGGGGATGAACTTCTAAGCACACCTGCCTCTTGGTTTCCATGACAATGACACCTCTATCATAACCAATTCTGGATATGTAACAACACTCTAGAGAAGATAAAGGTGGTTTCTCGATAACCTAGTATTTCTATCTTTTCCATCCTAGTTTCTTTGGAGGGCCAACGTGGAAGGCAGCTTATGAGCACCGCTGCTCTACCAGGGTGTTTAACGAGTTCTCGGCCTAACATAAAAGGAGGCGAGACAGGAGTCCGCCCAACTGGATCACGTTCATACCTGTTCCAACAGGTAATGCACGGGCTGTCATCCTCTCAGCACATTTTATTCAGTTCAAAGGGTGACTTTTCCTGGGTGAGGATGGCGCCTTCCGGCAAAATAGGTGAAGTTGAACAGCGGGCTGTGATAAAGTTTTCCGTGAGTCAAGGAAAGCACCACATTTGATCCATGAGAAGTTGAAGACAACACTAGGGGACAGTGCCCTATCTTATTCAACTGTCAAACGTTGGGTTGCTCTCTTCAAGCAGGGCAAAGACTCATGTGGGGATAACCCTCGAAGTGCTGGTCCGTCAACTGCAGTTACCAAGGAAACTGTGGCCATGATGGAGAGCATGGTCATGGATAATCGCCGATGGTTTCCAAGAATGACGACGCCCGATTAGGAGAAGAACCGGATAATGACGTCATGGGAGATGTCATACTCATGAGAGCGGATCTGGAGGGATTCATGGCCCAAATCGTAACCCAGGATGAAACGTGGGTTCTTCACTTCGATCCGGAAACCAAAGCAATGGAAGAATCTCTCCTTTCCAACGCCACGAAAATTAAAGGTCATGAAGTCATCCCGGTAGGTCATAATGGAGACCTGAAGGGATCCTCCTTCCATACTTCTTGGATCATGGCTGCACCATTAACATACAATACTATGCAGATCTACTGGGGAAGCTTCGGGAGGCTCTCCTTTAGAAACACCGAGGGAAAGTGGCCCGAGGTGTTCTTCTCTTGCAGGACAATGCACCTTCACACAAGAACATGGTGGTCATGAACAAATTGGTGTCCTGCGTCATCGAATTGTTGCCCCAATCCCCTTATTCTCCCTATCTGGCACCCTCAGACTTTCACATTTTTCAACACCTGAAAAAGCAGCTGCGGGGTATCTTTTCGTTGATGACGACGAGACCAAGGAGAAGGTCATTGAGGTTTTGGACGGATTCAACCCATTATTCTTCAGGGACGGACTTTCGAAATTCAAATCTTTATTGATTAAAAACTTAACAAAATAAAAATAATTATACAAAATTACGTCACATGAATATATAGGTAACGCTTCTAATCAAGCCCATGAGGAGCAAAGTTCTTGGGGCAAGAGACTTGAGAAGTGAATCAATGTCAAAGGCAATTACGTTGCAAAATAAATAAAAGTAGTTGAGATAACCTTTGCTCTATCCTTGCTCCTTCTGGGTTAGGTTGAGAACATGTTGGGAGGATGCATACTACTGAGGTCCAATAATTGATGGAAAGATGCATCTCCATCTTTCACAACTATCCTCTAGGATTGAAGGATGCGTGACAGTTCCCATTCGTTTCACCATTGAAGGACATTTTTTATTCAAGAGGTTCATTTAAATGTTGCGATTGTCGAACATGTACTTAGATCTTCATTAATTGTTTGTTTATTATTTATGAGCTCAAAATGAATACACTCATTTTACATTCAAACAAATAAAAGGAATAAACTTCTGCTATTCGAGATTCAGTCGATAAATAGGACTGTTTTATGCTTGCGATTAACTCATTGTTTATTGCCATTAATATTACTTTAGACAAATTTTCATCTTCAGTAATAATTCTGCCCAGAAAATGTTCACTTGCGTTTCGAGACCATAATTTAAAAAGCTTTTCCTATGCTTTTAGGAGGGTTACGCAGTTTTATGATTGACATTTCAAATTTTTGCCATTTCCTGAGCGTTCTAGCGAAGATTATACTCTACAAGAGCCTTAAGTGCATTAAGACCAATTCCAGTATAGTGGCCTCTACTTTCGCAATTTGTTAGTCCGAAATTGCCTGAACGAATTTTTTAAAACAACTCTGAAATTTACGAATATTTAATATTGGCATAAAATTTTATCATGTTTTATATTGCTAATCGGCAATATACTTTTTTTTTGTAATAATAAAGCATTATATGCCTAGGCTGCCCAGGTATCTAGCAATTTCCTGGACTGTCCGGCATTTTAAGGTTTTTAGATCTTTTGTCTAGCCAAAAATCATTACCCAATACTGGACAATGTAAAGTCCAGCATTGGGAAATGCAGGCAACCGGATGTCCACCAATAAGGTATTATAGATTTAGCGTCATTCGACTCACTAATAATTATTTTTTTCATCTGTAACTCAGTTATTCCTCAACTCGTATAACATGCAGCCGTACAAGTCATTTTTCCAGTTACCCTTTTATTTTTAAAATGGCTTCAAAAAACCAGTGTTGTTATAGTGAAAACTTGAAAATGAAAGGTTAGAGAAAGCTTTAAAGCAACTATTTTGTCATTCTATAATACATGTGGACCTTGCATTTTAAAGATATGGAAACTAGATATTTCTTTGTAACTTAATCATCTAGAGAGAAGTTGAAGAAACACTTGAATTTATTCTTGACAGGAGATCCAAATTCTCTATAAATGATAATGATCTTTTCGATGAAGTAACTTTTATAAAGGATTTTGTGACAATATAAATAAAAATGAAATGGCCGTGAAATTGAGGTTGTAAGATGATGGGTAAAATATTGGCACAATTCAGAAGTCAAAATATTCAATATGAAAACATTTTCCAAGTATTACAACCAACTCTTTTTGAGTGTACCAGGATCAAATGTACCGACAGAGAGAGTAATTTCAATGATGATAAACTACTGGTCAGATGAAAAAAGCAGGTTAAATATTTATACTTTAAAAGCGGCGCTATTAACTAGGTGCAATTATGAGATGAATCGTTGGCAATTTTCTGATTACTTCAGCTCAAACATAAACCTCCTTGTAAAGATCCAATCGAATGCTGAGTACACTTCTCGACCAAATTAGGTAAGTGAATATTTACTTATTATTAATTAAATTTCGTTTGCTTCTATCTAAAATTACTATAGTGCTGAAAAATTAAAATAAAGAAAAATTGTTTCTTATTTTGCTTGGTAAAATATATATATATATATATATATATATATATATATATATATATATATATATATATATATATATATTAGACTGGCCCAGATCTATAGAGGCGATTTTTCATACTTAAGAACTTCTTAGTCTCACCCATGCAAATTGTGAGGCTTCTTATAAAAACAATTTTAACAAAATTTTGGCTCAATTGAACGTGTTTTAGTAGTGACACAAAGCTTACAAAGTTTGACGTTTTACAGTTTTTTCACACCACCCATCAGGTAAGTGTAAGAGGCGGTTTTTTTTTAATATGGTATGCCCAGGAGGCCTATTCCATAGTGTTTTGCAATGAACTCAGCTTGTTTTGTTAATTGCTCATGCATTTATTCAATGCATATTTTGTTGTTTTTGGAAATTTTTCTCTGTGACATTCAACCACTGGTAGAAGGTACTGAAGCTGATCTTCATTTTTGGTAAGATGATTATTGTAACTCTCAATCAAGGCTACAGCTCTCTCTGCATTGTTATTGATGACATTCATAGTATGAGTAAATTGTTTTAATGTTTGATAGTCATTTCTTTCACTCCATTTTGAAGGGTCTGCTTCTAAAAAAGAGGAATTGAACAACAATTTTGTGAAGAAGAGTCGACTTAATTCAGACACGAAGGCAGTAAGAATTTTGTCTGAGATACTCTCCTCCCTGTGTATATCGTTTCTCTGGATACTGTGATTCAGGCTCCTGCAATGCTACAGCCATCTTTCTCTTCAAATCTAGAGTGGTACCTTCATCCATGAAGGCAAGGGACACAAGTTTTTCGCTTAGATACCAAAGGTGACGACCAAGTGCTTTGCTGGCTACATAAACAAGTTCCTTATCTTCAGATACTTGGAAACTTTGCAAGTACTCTAAGTCCTTTCGTGCAGCAGTGGATGCAGTTGAAGATGTAAACCAATTGGAAACGTAAAACTTTACAACAAACTGTGAAAATCCCTCGACGGATGTCTGCTCTTTCTTGGTCATTTTAAATTATGACTTGAAATATACAATTTTAATTGAATAAATAATCTTTGACTTTCAACGTGCTCGATGCACTGCTCCAGGTTGTTTGGAGGAAAAGCTTTCTGTGTCATCCGCTAATTATGCAACTGATAGTTGCAAAAGTTCATGTAATCTACTCGAGGCTGATGATATTGGAACTGTTCTTGACAAAAATTAAGCACAGCTTCTTTCCAAGAAACACACTTATTGTGTGCTTCATACGATGAAGTATTGATAGTCATCCAGGAACCACGGAAACGCTTGAATAATTGAATTTCTGGTCCGGATGAAGCACCAAAACACTTTTGAAATATGTCAGATACAATTATTTCATGGACATGATGCCTGCAAGGAAAATCAAGAAGACCTCTATTTAGTTTTGTTTCTATTGTCACACATGCACCTTTCTTAGGACCAGTGTTACTAGCAGTGGTTTCAAAACACATGGCTTTAACACTGTCCTCGATATTTCAATCTTGAAGACATTCCACAACTCATTTTGCTGTTTCAGCACCTGTACCTGACGTTAGTTTCGGTATTCCTAAAAGCTTACAGTTACCACCAACAGACACTAACACATGCAGTATATCTATATTTTCAGTGCCAATTAAGTCAAGCATCAATTTGCCATCCCAATTGACTGTAAGAGCTGCATCTGTAGTGATGTTTACTTCAAACTATCTGCTATTTTCTTACGCAGTTCTTTTCTTTTTCTTCGTAGTGTACTTCTACTTATATCATCAATATCTCTTCCAAGGGCTAATGCTGTTGCTGAGATGACCATCCTCGCATCGACATCACTCACTTTTGTTCTGTCTAATGTTGACACTAGGTCAGGTGAAATCATTTTCTCGCCTTTCTTGGAAGATTAGATGAACCGGGCTCTGCTTCATCACTACTGTTTTTTGCACTGCTTGAGCTGCTTGTTAGCTGAACAACTGACAAATTTACTTTTCTACGCAATTCTCGTTCAATTCGCTGCGATTCCTCTTCACTTATTTTGATTTTTTTTCTCTTCATTCTTTACTGTTTTCTTGTCAACACTACCTATACAGCCTCGTCTACGTTTCTCTATTTGAGCCTGTTGAAATGACCGATCTTCTTCATTGGTTATCATTTCTACTGCATTAGCATGAGCTACATCAAACAAATCATTTAAAGATTCTTAGAATGAAGTTTCCTTTGATATTTGACTTTGATCTCTCCTTAATTTTGTTTTTTGGAGGGTTATGAACTGCTCATATTTCTTCTGAATCTTTGTAACCACATGCTGTTTGTCTCTGGTTGGTATTTTAGCTGTCCCATATTTCATATATTTCTGAATATAAAATGTTACAGGCCTCTTTTACATTCTTTTTGAATTGTGTTAAGGAGAAAAGCCGTCTTAATATATTAACATCTGATGGAAGTTTTGTGATTTGAATTGCATTAATTGTTTCTCCAATAAGCCATACTTCTGTTTTACTTCTTGTTTTAATTGAACTTGACATGTTAATTACATTCCAGAAAGACTTTGTTAAAAACAGATAGACACTGAAACAATACTCACTCTTCACTGGTTCACACAACACTGAGGAGGGCATTGGTAATTGCCAACTGGTAAGGGATGTGCTGCTGAGACAATGAAACGCGAACACGAGCGCTTACAAGACTACACGTTAGGCTTATTTGTCCTTTGTACCTACTCTATAACAACACAGGTTATAGGATGATGATGAAACTTAGAATGCATTTAATATAGCTGTTAATATAATACAACTATTAATTTATATTTAAGTAATATTTACTCTGAAAAAGACAAATATTCACTAATATTTAACTATTTTTCATATTTTTCACATATTATTAATATGTGTGGAAGTAACGTTCGTCGTGGCACTACCAAATATTATTATATTTTGCTGCTAATTTGCACAGCGCATTTTTTCATCAAGTCTCACTATATCCAGGATTGAGACCAAGGATATTTTTTTTTCTTTTGGCCAGTCTAATATATATATATATATATATATATATATATATATATATATATATGCAAAAGGGTACGTCCAATATATATTGGGTTAAAAAAATCTTGGCAAGTCCTAAAAAAAGCCTAGTCTTTCCTCGTGAAAAAAGATCCAAGGCATTGCCACAGTTATCGTTAAACGGCTGCCAACAAATTTGTAGCAATTTTTTTTCTATAATTCTTCTAAAACCGACTTTAACTTCGTGACATTTTATTCTAACTGCCACTAATGTTTCTATTTTTCTCCATCTATCACATTCGTGGTCCTTGCGGGTTATTCCTAACATCTATTATTTTATGTTTCCTTTTGATGTCAGTTTCTGTGCATGTCCAGATGCCGCAGGGACGGGGGCGTCTATTATGTGCCTGGTCATGTTCCTTTCCTTTTGGTTATGGCTTTTTGCTGTTTGTTTTTTTAATATTGCCTTTTAATAGGCTAAGTAGGCGACTGTGCCCTTGGTGAGAGTCGTCAAGTGGGCGCCTTAAAAAATTCTCGTCAGTTTCTACAAGGTTTTTATGTTACCGGATCCTCTCCTCCAGCCTCAACATCCATTCCACTTTATCCACCTCCACTCAGCGTCAATGGGCCTCGAGGTTCTCATCCACTATTTCAAAGTCCAAGAAATACAGACGATCATGCAGGAGAATAATTCAGGCAGCTTCTCTACTCTATCTTCCTTCTACTCACTCATATACTTCTGCTCTCTTAAATTCCACTCGTATAGCTCACACCATTTGCATCCACGCAGAAAATAAGAACAAGCTACATACCATGTTGCTAATCTCTGTACCTCTGAAGCCCCCGTCTCCTTCCCCTATCTCGCCTGCTGAATTCTCTGCCTTCTCCTCTGTCAAGATAGTCCATAACTACTCTGGCATACCATCTACCTTAATTCCTCGTCACTGAGTAAGTCACCCTTTTCCACCCCTCCCCGAACTACTTTCTCTTGCCCCACTCTTCATTGGAAACTATTTTCTCTCCTTCTCTATTCAGAAAAGACACGTTCTCCCCTTTAATCATTCGCCCCTAATTCTGTACCACCAGTTACCCATTGCTCTTTGACCTTACCACACTGAATTTTTGAATATCTCTTTCTCGTGTGACTTCAAACGCGCTGCCCTTCGCCAAATCCCAATAAAACCCGTACTTGAATCCAAACGACCCGGTAAGCTATTGCCTAATCACTCAATTCCCATCCTCTTAAAATTCCTTAAAATGTTTGTGTCAGCAAAGTTTCCTAATCACCTCTCTTCCTTCAACGCTGCTGGAATTTTTGGTATAGATTTAAGGAAGTCCATAGCACTATAGTAATCTTTAAAACAGAATCGCCATTTACTGTGTGAAATAAATGGTTTTTCATAATAGTCTGCGACAGACGCTGATCAGGCTTCCATTCGGATACTTCTGGATCTCTTGGCAACCTTTGACAATGTTTACCACACTATTTTTCTTCACCGCTTCTGTGAATTCCTTAGTGTAACTTGAGCTACCCTTAACTGGTTCCACTCATACTTAATCTATTCATACTGGAAATGATCTGGCGGTGTTAAGGTCTTCCGTAACGGTCGGTTCTTGATGCGCGCCTGTGCTTCATCTACGTATTGGAATTTCTCTTCCCATAAACATTTTGTAAACATCATCGAAATGACGCGCTTAATACCTTATCTCTCGCTGTCGCAGAAAACGGAGAATTAATTAATAATGACTATGGCTATCTAGGCTAATCATTGATACATGAAAAAGTATCAGTGACAATTGGTACGAGAGATCAGGTATTAAGAGTCATTTGGAGCGATTGTGAGGAGGGGACGGGGCTCTAGAAGTGCGATCTGAAGCTTTATACTCCCTGGAAATATACCTAAAAAGAATGAAATAAAATTATTATACCGTTAAAAAGTGATGGGAATTCGAATCTGTAGTGTCAAAAGCTCATCGGATGATGGCTGTTAGGGCGTTAACACCAACGATGAACGTTTGAAAGTAAAATTTCGAATCTTCATCACTTATCAACGGTATAAAAAATTTATTTTATATATATATATATATATATATATATATATATATATATATATATATATATATATATATATATATATACAGTAGTGATCAAATTATTATGGATTTCTTGAAAATTGGTAATTATTCTGGGAAAAGGTTATGTAAAGTTATTTTATTGACAAGTAATCAATTTATTTTCATACATATGGAAAAAAATATCCTTTCTTACATTGATTTATACTTGGTTTGAACTCCTTTATCTGCTTTAAGTTCTTTAACACGCTCTGGCATGCCAGTGATTAAAGTTTTGCATAATTGCTTGATTCTGTCAGTGAAACCAAACGTAGATAAGACGTTCTATGAGCTTTGCTTTGGTTGTGTTGGGAACTTCGTGTATTTCATTCTTTAGAATATACCATAAACTCTCAATAGGGTTCATGTCTGGGGAATTTCCACGCCAGGATAGCAGTTCAATGCCATTTAGTGCCCACTATGTATTCACTGATCGCGCCGTGTGACAAGGAGCTGAGTCTTGTGAAATATGCATGATCGATCATCGAACCATTTCCTCATTTGAGGTAGCAAACGGTTTTTCATTACTTCAATATACTTAAACTGATACATTATATCTTCAACAATCTTCAAGCGACTTGTCTCATGTGCAGACATTGCTCCCCACACGATGATCTTCTGTGAATGTTTTACAGTCTTTTTAAGACACTGGCATAAACTCCTTACCTGACCGCCTCCTTACTGTCTGCACACGGTCATCAAGTACTGCAATAGTTAAAAACACAACCTGCAATAATTTGAAACACTATAGCAGTAGTAAACCGACCTATGATGCTAGCTGCAGCAGTTAAACAGCCAAACAAATTATGACTTGAAATTATTTCATTCAGCATGAACGCGTAGCTAGTAGGTAAATCAGAATATACCTACTAGGCTTCTTTCTTGGAATGTAGGCTCGTAATTCACTGTCCAGTAAACTCCTATTTACTGTTATTCGAGAAAGACTAATGTCATCTGCTAACAGTTTTTTTTGCAATCTTTCTACAAGATTTGCTTTTGTTCTTAATGGCCATTTGTTTTCTTTTCTTGTCTGTTCTTGGTGTTGTTTTCCTCTTGCTGAATCCAAATTACGGCCGTTTCCATTTTTTTTCTTTATATTGCTTACTATTTGAGAGGAGACTCCCAATTTCTTTGCAATATCATTATGTTTTAGTGCACTATCACTTACTAGAACTTTGATCTGTCCAATTTCCCGACGACTCAAGTCACTGACTTTACTCATAGCTGTTTACTTTATTTTTATCTATTATACTACAAAAAACCCATTAATATTATCCACAGGCAAGCAAACTACACACTAGTTGAATTACTGGGTCAGTAACTGCAAAGGAGAATACCTCGCACAGCCTCACCCTTCAAAGTCTGAATTAGAACTGAGGCACGAGACTAACAGTTGCGCAGAGGGCAAAACCGAGTCGGTGTTGCCTTCTTTTATGGCAACAAGTTTGCCAGAAAATGAAACAAAACACTTTAATATTTAGTACACAATAATATGATAAAATAACCTCCCTATTGACTTATTAAATAGTTTTAAGTTCCCTTTCACCATAAAAATTAAAGTTTTTCAAGAAATATATAATAATTTGATCACTACTCTATATACATATATCCCAAACTATGAAGATTTGTAAGAAAGAACAAGATGCTGTATCAAAAGATATAAATGTTACAGTCTAGCCTTTTATGCATTTTAAAGGTTTAGAAAAAACTGTCCATATAGCCGCCAACGTTTCAATGTTTCATAAACAACTTACACGTAGCTGAGAACATAGCGTTATAAACTTCATACGCGTTATAAACTTCTTAGAAGACCAGCTTATCGGAGTAATATGTTTGTATATGGATTTAAGACATTTCCCAGTATTAAAAAGCCAAACTTTTAGGTTTGAAATAAGAAGTGAATGGTCACTTCTATCAGCTAAACTTCGTCCCCCCCCTTTTCCTTATTCAAGTGTAAATTTCAATTGGATTTAGGAAAAAAAATGTTCTGTTTGATCAAACCAAATAGTCTAATTCTTACATTTATCTTAAGATGTAGTTTTCTATTTGTATTCCAATTATTCAACATAGTAGAATCTTTACCAACTATCTATTTTGTATTTCGTATAACAAAACACGCTAAGAAAGAAACAGGATTATTAAAAGATTTAAGATTTTAGACTACGTTTGTTATCATCATTATTGCTCTCTTGCATTCAGTTTGTTAACTCTTCAGTTATCATTGTTCTTTTGATACGACATTGCGATCGATCAACATAAGTTATATTATTCAGCTTTTATTTTGTCATTAAATAGAGAAACTCTCCCTTTCACATCACTTGGCATGAGAGTAAACAAGGTCAACAAACCTAAGTCGACTTATGACCTTTAAAACTTTCAACAAGTGAGGTAATTCGATCCATAGTTAGTTTTTTTTTAAATTCTCCCAACTAACCTTTGGAAGACCTTAGCAATTATATCATTCGAAAGAGGATGTAAAATAACATAAGGGTTTCAAATTTCGTTAGAATCAGCCAAAAAGTTACAATGTTATTGCCCCCAAAACTCACTGAGAAATAAAATGTTTACCATCCGACTGATCGACACGGACCAACATAGTAATTAATACAGTCGCGTGCACACGACTAAAATGACTCAGAACTTCATCCACACACGAGTCAGTTCTAACCGTAAAAGCCTCCTACAAGACTGAGCGTGACATATACTCGTATATGCACTAAAATGGCTATCCATAAATTTACAGAATTTCTTAAGAGACTTAAATATCCTTTGAGGCTTCCTCACTGCTCTCTTTTCATTGGGGAAAACCATTAAATCTATAAATTAATATTCTGGCAAAATATATACGGCAATAAGATAGGATACATTTCATTATACGTCATTAATTCCTCTCCTTGTGCCTCAACCATACCCCACTGTTTACTCCTTACCCCTACACTCCAGCGTCTACTCCCAATTCCTGGCAGTGTCTTAAAAGAAGCGATCAATTTTCCCTCCTTGAGGAATATTAAGCCCTTTCCTATTCACGAATAAAAATGAAATAAAAAATATCGAATTTTGGTAGAATTATAATTTTCTGAGTCGTATATTTTTTATCTCGTGATATTAATTAATCGGAAACTTTCATAAAAATATATAATTAAATTGGATAAATGGTTTCATTTGCAGAGCTGTATATGTGGCAGTGCAAAAATATTCATCCATCAACTTCTAAACAGTTAGGGATACAAATTATGCAATACTTCACCTATAGCCATTAAGATACACACACACACACACACACACACACACACACACACATCACTAACTCTATAATTTAAGAAGGGGATTTTTTGAGTATTTGAATAATAATTTCATCTTAGTTTCGTTATGACTTATGTTTTTTATCAAAGTTTTTTTTTAATAATTCTTTTATCTTAACGCATTAGCTCAAGATAGAGCGTGGGTGTCACAGGAATTGATGATGATGATCAAAAAAACAAAATGGTGAAGTTCAGAAATAAATATAAGTATCGAAATTTTGTGAATTTTTAAAAACCCAAAGAATTACAAATGGTGAAGTTCAGAAAATTTATTTTTATGTATCTTCTTCTATAACTATATTTTAGCATCGTGATATTTTGAAAGGGGGGAAATTTAGTTTCGAGTTCCTTTTTAAAAATATTATAATTGGCGAAGTCCAGAAAATTTATAAAAATTTAACCATGGCCGCTTTTTTTTAGATTTTAAATTTTAACCTTAGTAGCAAAGCCATGGCCTGGTATATATATATATATATATATATATATATATATATATATATATATATATATATATATATATATATATGGATGGACAAAATAATGTAAACATTATTTAAAATAAAAAATATATTAGTTAATTTTGAGTTGGTCTTGCTTCGGCAGCCATAACCTCACCAATACGTGGAGGAATAGAACCATACAAGTTTTGGACACTGGTTGAGGGAGTTTCAATCAATGCCAAAATCAAAACTCGCTCCATTTTTTCTTTCGAAGGCGCCCATCTGACGACTGGCACCGAAGGCATAAGTAGCCGTACTATACAAATCCGTCTACCACTAGGCTACTTTAAAATTTCCGCAAAATACTACATAAAACTCCCAAAAGCAAACAAACAAAAGCAAAACAAAACCAGCAAAAAACATAAAACAAAAACACGAAGAACAAAGAGGAAGGAAGCTACGGCTTCCAAGAGAGTCCAATATAATGGAGGAGTTCAGCCTCTTTTAGAAAGTCCAAGCGTTTCGCAGAACCCCCTTTTCGGACTTGGTGTCATCCGTATACGGATCAAGCGTGACACCAAGCGTGCTACAAACAGGTCAAACGCAATAGTCCTTCCGCCGGAGAAGCTTTGGGAGCAGAGGCTGGAGGCACATAGTGGAAGGTGATATCCTCAAGGGTGGCCTCCTGGACAGAACAAGAGGCGCCACCGCCACGATAGCTATTGAGCTTTCGAAGGAGTTTCCTTGCCCTAAACCAGAAGAGCTAAGAGTATGACTGGCGTCTCTTTCCGTCATAGACACCGTCAAGATCGTCCGCGGATGCAATGTTGGCTGTTGACGACTGAGGAAAATGCCGACACCCCCCCCACCCCTTCCTAACCCGTAGAAGCACTTAGTGCACTGAGTGCGGCGCATAACAAGTGTCATCTCCGCATCATCGAAAAGGAAGCTCTCAATAAGGGACATACGGTGGGCACCAATAGCTAGCCAGAGACATGTGTAGCGAATCGCGTCTAACTTCCTCAATTTACGCTTGACTGAGGATGAACAAAACTCACCTTTGTAGTCGTGCTTTGATCGAACAAAGGAATAATAAAACAGCATAGCGGTAGGTTCATTATTACCTCAAGTGCTGGCCCGGGTAAACGAGTTCATAGGCTCTGGATATGGGCCTCCCAGGTTATGCGTCTGGCGAAAACATGACCAAAAAAACAACTTCCAGGCGGGGTGATGGCAACAGATGTGCCGAAACCTGTGCACTACGGCATAGCGAGAGATCTGGTTCAATACTTGTTAGAGTTGACGTTCCAGAGTTAGCATCTGTGCTGTATCTAAAGAGATCGAAACTTCATCTACGCACAGCGTGATAAGCAATCTTCCAACAACACCAATGTTAGACCGTTGATCTCAGCGAAAAAGTGTGACACTGAGGATACCTCCCTGCTTAACTCCTATCCTATAGCCCCCCCTCCCCCGCACGCGGAATCAAGATCACGTAAAAATTCAGATAGCTTTTAAATCCCCGCGAGGAGTAGAAAAAGCCTCGGCAACCGAGGCGCGACGGGACGCGGGATGGGGGAGAAGGTTCACACGCGTTGCAGTCGACTGACGATGTAATGTAAATATAAATAACTATATACTTGCTATCCAAGTGTAGCTGCACTGGCACTGCCTGAAAATATGTATTTATAGTGAGTAGAAGAACACAGACATAATGCTTTGTGTAAATTGCGCATTCTCGTGCCGACCTATATCCCGTGGTGGTGGGCTGCATAACGCTTATACCCCGGGAGGCTACGTAAGTGGTACGCACACAACATGTTCTCCTTTAAAAAGATTGCTAACGGGAAACGAGAGGATACGATCCTCCGCAGTTCCTCTCAGTTGGTCCGGAGTCAACAGCAATCCCATTGAACGAATATGCACGCCAGGGCTAGCTCGGAGGAAATTTGGTGGTCATCTTCAAGGATAAGACCCATACTGGAATGGCCGTACACTTTCTGGAGGCAGAGTTTCTGGAGCTGTTGGTGGCACATAGCGTTGTCGCCTGCGATGACTTATTAAGGGTGGTTGGTCTCGTCATGCGAGTCTTTTTCTCCCTCCACCTCGAAACATTCGGCGGTCAAAGCAGATTATGAGGCAGAGATCTCTCGTTTGGAGGATCCCGCGTCTCGAATAGCCCGATCCAGCCTTAGATGTGGATTTGAGATCCAAAGATCTCTTGATGCTGTCCTTCTTTTGTGGGGACAGCCTTAGGAATTCCCTAAGACAGTCTCACGAGTAGCTTCGACGGTTTTGCCTCAAAGTGACTCTAACGATTAGCGTAGGCACTTGGGCATTTCTACTAGGAAAAACAGTCACACAGTGGGAAAGAGGGGTAGTTCTGGTTTTAGCCCAGGCTCAGTGTGATCTCTTTGAGCTGCCATGTCTTCCAGGTAAGGGCTAGCTAGGGGCAAATAACCCTCTGGAATGTTCTAACTAGGCATGGAAGCGTCTATGCTCGTAAATCTGGAGGGGCCAGGATCAGGAAGTACCTGTTGGGGCAAGTTCTAAGCTACGCAAAAAGCAAGTCACCCAGGAGACACGCACCAGATTGTTTTGAAAAAACCGTGTTGCTCTCTACAGGATAAGTCTTTATCATCTACTGCTTTGGAGCAACTAAAACAGACTTCGAATATACCCGACTTTTCAAGTCTACTTGAGCGATTCGTATGGCTGAAGTGATGGCGGTAGTAGTACCTCTTGGTCAGTGGCACGAATGCCTTGACACGGTAGCAATACCAACCGGCACGCACTCACTTGGGACCTTGTCACAACCGAACGTGACGAAGGTTGTAGGGGTAAGTCTCGAGCCCTTCTCCCCTCGTGTTTTCTCATCACACGTTTGACCATAAACGCCCCTTGGTCGGCTAGCTATTCGCTGATGCCTTCCAAGTAGTAGTCCACGAGTTTCCTCGTAGAAAATATATGGTAGAGAGAGTTGTCACATTCACAGGCGAGCCGTTGAGTGTCAAAAGAGCACTAATAATGGCAGTCAAGGAAGGCTTCACAGCAACCGTCAGAAGGCTTCCATCAGAGAAACGCGTGACCTTCGGCTCTCTACGAGTCAACTTAGCTAATTAATGATATTCTCTCATGAAACATTTGGCCTTTGGCCAACTTGCTGCCATCCGTGTAGAAAATAAGTAAAAAGCGTTTGAAGCCAGCGTGCTCAAAATCACCAGGTAGTCTCTCAATTAGGTTTTCCCGGCGTAATCAAGGTTTTGCTCTTCGAAACTAGCTACGTTAGTCTTTTTGGTCTGATTCTGGGTCCCCTCCCCCCCGACGATGCCTCGAGGTGGGACGTGCCAGTCTTGGCACGCGGAGAAGAGGAACCCTTAGTCACATGTTCTTCTTACTATATGATTTATTTTTAGGAAAAAAGGCAAGGGAGTAAACCCGCTTCTCACCAAGGAAGAGGTCCTAAGGTTGGAGAGACAGGCCTCAGCCATATCCTTCGCTGAAATGGAGAAGGTTTACCGAACTCAGATTTGCCCCTAAGGAAGATACTACTATACCGGCTCGATTCAAACTGACAAACCTCAAGTCTAGAAGGTATCTAGGAATGGACAAGAGGACGATGACGCCTCTTTCTCCTCTAAAGGAGTAATTGAGTTTGCATGACCCTATCGGGGGCCCCTTAGAAAGCAAAGAGTGGCTTGCCGCAAAGGGATAGTCACCCAAAGGCAACTTTCTAAAAGAGAGTAAGGGAGAAACCCTCGAACTGGTTACATTTGGAGAGAGTGAAACAACCCTTTCAGCTGGAAGAATCTTTGATTGACCCTGAGACAGCACATGTTGGGGGGAGGGGCACATCCATTACTGAGATGGGGCTGCTTGAGTGCGGTTCCGAAGATGGCAAAGGGGAAACCACTTTACCCCTCACCAATCGCTTAAGGGAAGTCCGTCCACAGGTCAGAGTGGTGCTGTCACTGTTTACCTTGTCCGGCCCAACACCAAGGATCCGGTAATTAGTTTGGTAGTGGAATGTAATCAGAAATGTTGTAAAGTTGTGAACGCTTTTCCACTCACGGAAATACCCGCCTGTGAGACCTATGAAAAAGAGAAGGGGGGGGGGGCTATATCCCGCATCCAGCTGTTCCAGTCAATCCCATCTCGTGTGTTCGGACTTTTCAAACCTTCATCCTGGGTGAGTTAAAGGTTGGTGTATATGCATGTGTAGCGACGCACACCAGCCATAATTTACGCAGTGGACCTGTCTCTTCCCAAGGCCCCAACTTCCAATCAAGGTGCCACAGAGGCAGGGTGACTAAGTAGATTTCCTTACTAGGTCTTAATAATTGTCGACATAACGGCCAAGATCTTAAGGTATGTTGTGGCAAACCCAGAGAAGGGATCCAAGACTTTTCGTTGGCTTCGCAGCCAACAAGGCAACAAAGCCCGACTGCGATAAGTAGTACACCTTATTCACCCAAGAAAGGACCCTCGGAGGTGTGAGACCATTACACGCAGGGAAAGGGTTATTGGGTCAAAAGCGATCTTCCCATTGATGGCCCCCCAATTCCCATGACCCCTCAAGTCCTGATGTCTTGCGACCTGCTGCGTCAAAGGGAATTTTTTAGAAATGCTTCAAAAGCTTCTCTTCTCAAATGGCCTGAGATAGCTGGCCATGTCCTTAACCTAGACAAAGGGTCGAGGGGATAGACGTAGAAACAAAGGAATGCTGCGAGGGAACAGGGAGGAAGCGCACCAATAACTTCCCCAGCTCCTGTCAGAGAGTTCAATTCAACCTAGTGACGGGGCTATCCTAATTTCCACTCGGTCTCGGATAGAACAGCTCCCTCCGGTACCAAGTTCAGTTTGGGAGGATAGTTAAAGAATAATAAAAAAGAGCGCTTAATGGGAGCGAGGAAGAATCGCACCAACAACTTTCCAAGGGCCCGCCAGAGAGTTCCCCACTAATTTGCACTTAGGCCTGAAGAACGTGCAGCTATTACAGTTAAAAAGTATAACATGGTAACCAAGGTATCCCTCCGCCGGAAAGGGAGGGGGGCTCCTGGCTTGCCGGTTCCAAACACACCAGATATTATACCGACCAATCCAAGTGTTCTATCTTAAAGCGAGCCTCTTTGTGCCAGTTGTTAACAATTTTGGTTGTGCAAATCGATGCATTATCGTTGAGAATCGGTGATTGTACCATTGGGTAAATTTATTCACTCCAAATTGACAAATACTCCTTCAAATTAACTATTCAATGTTTTCCCAGTACAAAGATAATTCCACGATATTGCCGCCAAAACCATCACAGAACCGTGTCTATGCTTTAAGGTTGGGCAGAGGTAATCGGTAAAAAAGGCTTCTTTGGGCTTCCTCCAGGCATGAAATCGTCTTGAACAAGGAAAAAACGTGAAGAATGATTCATCAGGGAAGAAGACATTGTTCCACTAGTGCATTGTCCATTTATTGTGGTATTACTCCCAATTTAGGTATTTTTTAACATTTGGGGGGGAAACAAAAGGCTTGTAATGGTAACCCTTTGAGCTCTCGACAAACTGATTTGGTTGATATTAAGTTTGCAGGAGGTTTGTTTAGCTTTGCAGTCAATTCAGTGGAAGTGGTTCTTTGATTTTTCGACACAATGCGTTTTAGTGTTCTGTGATTTCTGTCACTGAGTTTTGCCATCCATCCTGAGTTAGGCTTTCGAGAGCTAGATTTGTTCTTGTTTTGGTATGCTACCGGGACTTTAGACACAGTTTATCTCGAAAGTTAAATAAGTCGGCAGTTTTTGTTACCGAGGCCCCAGCGATTCCCGCACTAACAATTAGCTCATTTTAGAACTGGTTCACACACAGATCTGTGAAAATTGAAGTGTCTTGGGTGTGACAGAGTACAGGATGTGTGTAGTGCATAAATATGAGATATATCTACTATTCGGATTCTTATTTTTGTCCTAAAATTAGCAAATATATAGGGCTTAACATATCAGCTGTTTCCATTATTTTGTCCAAACCCATTAGGTACACAGGAAAATGGCGTAACCTAGTGAATAAAACACTTCTGATTAAAGTTAAGCCACATTAAGTTTGGATATTCGTCAGATGGAGTCAGATTTGGGTTGCCTCTACGGCATCTAATACAGGGGTTGTATATAACCGTGGTTCGGTTCCAAAATCAAACTACAGGTCCCCACTGAGATATAAGGTCTAAAAATGAATTCACAAAGAGAGAGAGAGAGAGAGAGAGAGAGAGAGAGAGAGAGAGAGAGAGAGAGAGAGAGAGAGAGACAGACAGACAGACAGACATACAGACATACAGACAGAGACAGAGAGAGAAATAGAGAGTGAACTAGAGGGACATGATCAAGTGGACCTGCGGCGAAAATCAATCAGATTTGGATTGATTCAGAAAACTCAATTACCCTTTGTGACATTGGTTTGACTTTCATATCTCTTAAAATGGCCAATTTAGCATCTCTAGCCACTAGGTCACGGCAACTGGTGGTCAGCTTATATTATTTTTTAACTCAGTGACCTCAATTACCTTTGATAGCATTGGTTTTAGCTGGCTACATTGAGCCAGCGACTCGGTGCGGACATAAGATGAACACAACACGAGATTTGCATGACGCATAGACTTGCTTGCTTTACTACAGTTAAAAAGAGAGATTGACTGACGGAAACACATAGATACAGAGTCACAAGGAGTCACAAGGAATAGTAGTACCTCAAAGGACATTGCTGACCATACCGTAGAGGCACTATTTTGTGAAAGCCCTAACCTATAGCATAAATGAAGGCTCTCCCCGCCCACCTCTCCCACCCGTATTTGCGGGACAGAAAGCTGAAAGGATACCTGAATGTGTTGAAAAAAAGAACACTAACAGGAAATTTTTATAAAAAAGTTGAAACTTTACTACTTTACTCACATCTATAATCTATACTAAGGTGGTACCATCTAGGTCAAGTAGTTGATTATCCCGTCAAGTCGAGATTTTAACTGTTCGACTGACGAACTGTTCACCATTTCTGGCGTTAGACGGTTCCACGTTCCGCAGATTTTGTACGAGAAAAAGTTGCCGCAAATGCTAGTTTGAAATTATGGTAATTCCAGTTTGTAAGCTTTGGTTACGTGTAGCATTTTCGATCACCATGAACAGCCTCCTGTGATCTACGTTTTCAACTCCTCGCATTATCTTAGAAGATTCAATCAGGTGGTCTCAACCGGCGCGTCTCCAGAGAGAACATCCCCAGTTCTCGAGGCCTATGCTGATAACTTTTATGTCTAAGGGAGGGGATCAATTTTGTGGCTCTGGCCTGAACCCTTTCCAGCCGTTAAATATACCTTCCTCAAGGTTGGGAACCAGAAATGTACGGCGTATTCAAGGTGCGACCGGACTAGAGAGTTGTACAAGGCGAGAACAATCTGCTTGTTTATCAAGCATAGTAGGCAATGAACAATAGAGGCTCAAACACTGAGCCCTTGGGCACCCCGCTACTGACTGGCGTCCATTACGAGGCTATCCCGTTGATCTTTACTCGTTGCCTCCGTCTCGAGAGCCAGTTTTCTATCCATTCGGCTACCTTGCTGGTAATCCCAAGAGCGCGAACTTTATTTATCAATCTGCGGTGTGGTACCTTATCGAAGGCTTTTTGAAAGTCCAGGTATAAGATATCCACAGCTCGACTACGGTCATACTCACCTAAAATACCGTGGAAAAATTCTTGTAGATTAGTGAGACATGAACGGTTCTTGCAAAATCCGTGATGGGAATCCAAGATCAGGTTGTGCGACTCTAAGTGCTGCACTATACGGTCTGCGATTATTCCCTCAAGTAGTTTGACTAGGATGGATGTCAGACTAATAGGCCAGTAATTACGTGATCATTCGCGGTCCTCCTTCTTATAGATGGGAGTTACGTCTGCTATTCTCCATTCTTCCGGCACCTCTCCAGTTTCCAAAGATTTGTTAAAAATGGTAGTGAGGTGTGGAGCGAGCTCTTCACTAACTTCTCGGAGGACTCTAGGAAGAAAGCCATCCGGACCTGGAGACTTATACGGGTTAAGGTTTCCTAGTCTGGCTACTACTTCGTTTCTCTCTGAAGACTATTTCGCCTAGATTTTCGCACTCTTCCAGTTAAACCCCCGACTTCGGAGCTGGACCGTCACCTTCCCCTCGTAAATACGGAGGCAAGGCGAGCCGTTCAACACGTTGGCGATGTCTGGTTCTGACTTCCGTAACACGCCATTGTCATCTCTCAGCGGTCCTATGCTATGTCGAATCGGCTTGCGGCTATTGACATGGAGGAATAATTCTTTCGGGGTCTCTTTACAGAGGGAGGTAACCCGAACTTACTCGCTGTACTTAGCTCTGCGCACCAGTGCTTTAACTTACCTACACTTTTTCCTGTATTGAAGAAGTCTTTCTTCATTACGGTTGGCTTTCCAGTTATTGTAGGCAGTTTTCTTGTTCCTTATCACTGCGGCGATTTCTCGATTGAACCATCTCGGTTGGAGAGTATTGCCGCTCCTCCTTCTGCTAGGGACAAGCGCAGACTGTTGGGTCCTAAAATTTTCTTTAAACGCCAGCCATTTGTCCAAGGCTCCTTCTTCTGTTGCGGGCCCAAGCCGAGCTATCGCATCCCGAAAACCCACAAAGTTCGTGCGTCGAAAGTCGGGTTTAAAGATATCGACGTGAGAGTGTCTCTCACTTGGAATTTGGACGGAAAACGTGACTTGCCATGATTGCTCCCGCCCAGACACTCTCGCACGCTGAGTTCGGATACCATGTCGCGCTCGGTGGTAAACACTAAGTCTAACATATTCTCACCCCTCGTTGGCTCCTCTACCCATTGTGTCAGGAAGTTATCTTCTCCTTTCCGCATCGTGCCTGTCTTGTTCCTCCAGTCAGTCCCACCCAGTTGAAGTCACCAATGACCAAGCTCGTGCGACTATTTATAAGGTCGGTGAGCTTTGCGTCCGGGCTTGAGTCTAACTCTTCAGAGAGAAGCAGACAGAGAAATATACATAGAGATATGCAGAAAGAGACAGACAGAGACACTTAGAGAGAGTAAGATATGGAGAGACGTGTGTGAGATAACGGCTTTCAGCCATGCTGATCATTTGATAAAAAAACCGTGATAGTTTAGACTAAAGTTATGACGTGACACAAATAAAGTTATGGCCCTAACATGCAAAGTTATGACGGTACGTGAATGAAGTTACCACGTCACGCTAAAAAAGTCATGACGCCATATAATCGAAGAAATGACGTCACACAAACGAAGGCACATTCACTGACGCATACTTCATTAGGGGTGGTTAGCTAGTTTGTGACACCGGTATTCAGAGGTGTTCACGGTTGTCTTTACCACTTTTATCTGTAGTCATTCTCTGCTAAAATGCCTTCAATGGTTAGATCCACTCCGATTCTTTGCGATTTAAAAATGATAAATTATCGCTATTTTACATATTCAGATAAGAATGTAGGTATTACAGGGAGAATATTTTTTACATGTCTTACATTTGAAGTTTAATAAAATCAACAATAATTTTTTGATCATAATGAAACTTTGAGGCTTTGTTGAAGATAGTTGTTGGTCTTTGGTCCTCCATTGGCTAATAGATTTATTTATTTTTGTAGAAGTTATGCCAGTTTTAGTGAAGCATTGATTTTTGAAAGATTTTCGCTGAACTTTCAGATATTTATCGACTATTAAAACCAATTTGATTTTAACTAATTTTATTTGCTCAAAATTAGCAAAAAATTAAGAATAATAATTATAATCAGTTTGTATAATTAACATAATAACTTAATTTATTTGAAGATTCTTCTTTTCAAATGATGACCATTCTTCTCATAACATTCATTTACTCATGACGAAGTTGCTCTCATCACTTTTTTCAAAGGTTCTACATCGATGTTATTAATTTCTTCAGCGATATTATTTTTAGTTTTGGGATACTTTTAGGATTATTACAGTAAACACGTTCCTTTAAATATCACCATAAAAGAAATCCAAAGGTGTTAGATCGGGAGATCTTTGAGGCCGTTTAAATTCACTGTTTCGAGAAATGATTTTTTTCTCTGAAGTTTCGCCTTGACAACTGCATTGTTTCATTCGATGTATGTGATACTGCACCATGCTATTGGGAAAAAAACAATTGTCTATTTTGAAGCCTTCGAAAGTTCGGTTAAAAATATTCTTCACGCATGTGTCGGTATCTTTCGCTATTCACAGTGACTGAATTTCCATTTTCATTCTCATTCTCTGAGGTGTTATCGCACACCACACAGTGGTTTTTGTAGGGTGCAGCTCTTTCTGGTGTATAGGTTCTGGGTTGTGATCCGACCAAATTTTCGTCTAAATTATTCTGCATACGATTTTCTTTTCGTGAAATCGTTGTCTTCTAATTTGTGCACAACCTGAATCTTGTATGGCTTAAGTTTCAGTTTTTTCTTCATTACATTGTATGTTGCACTTTTTTACAATTCCACTTGTTCTGATCTTCTTTTCAATGATTTCTGCGATGACCGTTCGACGTTTTTACGCAACTCTTCAATTTTATGTTGTTCTACGCTTTTCTGCCAACACACCATTTCTTCTATCTTGTACACTACCGGTGTCTCGATTTTTCTTAATTAGTCTGCATAGCGCTGGTCATGATGGTACGTCTTGAGCTCCTCCTTCACGTCTCATCCGTCGTTGTGTTGAAACCGCTGAAGAGTTGCATCTGAAGAATGGTTCAACAATTGTTTTTCTTGTCCAATCATTTCCAGGAGCTTCCATGTTTTCAGTTCGAAAAGTTTCGTAATCATGATATTTGCAAGAAAATTTTTCTCCTTTTATAGTCTACGAATGATTATGATGCTAGTAAATTAGTTACTTCAGAATTTTCGCAAAAACTTTGCTAAAAATCGAGCATTCCAAAAATCACTTTCTTTAACAAAACATTTTACGCTTTCCGTTTCTAGCAAAAAAAAGACCGATTTACTAAAACTGGCATAGCTTCTAAGATAATAAATGCATCAATTAGTTATAACTATTTACAACAGATTCTACAAGTTTCATTATGATTACAAAATTATTTTTGATTTTATTAAACTTCGAATGTAGGACATGTAAAAATAACCTCCCTGTAGTTGTTCACCAACCTGCCTTTATCCAGGCGACTCTCGATGGAATAATGAAATAGACATAAAGGCCAGTATGCCAATCACTGGTGAGCCCAAAAGCACCAGGGCTGGCCTTCCCAGGAGAGAAGTGCCAGGAAGTCTTATGTTTTGACATCAAACAGCGTTCAGGTGGAACCTTCGTCACCCCGGGGTAGAGGGATTATTTCCGCGTCAGAGGTATGTGGATATAAATACCCATCAACAGGATTCCTTGGAACAGAGAATGTGTGTGTGTTGTGCTGCGAAGACGGGAAAGGAAAGAAAGCAGTCTTGTAATTGGCTATGTGTGTGATGAGAACTCTAAGATCAACCCACCCGAATACAGGTATACGTACTGTTATCTACCCGGGAGGAAGGATAAACTAATTTCTGTAGCACCTGGAATTAAATTATTATTATTAGTTAATTGTGGGGAGGAGCCAATGCGGTTAAAGCTGGGCGCCGCAGAGATCCACTAACTATGATAACTCATTCAGGGAAAATTACCCTAATAAAAATCGAGGAGATGTGGTTGCCTTATCCAATTTTAGGGTAGAATTGGTTGTCAGGTCATGTTTTTTAGGCGTAATATCCGTCTCTGATTTATATCCTCCGTGGACAACAATGAATTTCGGTCAGGATTTTAAGGCAGTTAATCACGTCCGTGGCCCCCGTTGCAGACTTGAATGTGCTTTAGGGATGTTATCTCAATCGATATAAATAATAGGGTTACAATAATTATGTCGCTTGAAATTCCTAGTACGACATTAAGGTGTTTTGTTTTAATTTAATGATATGGTACACATTTTTAAGGTTGCACTTGGTCTGAACTTCATTGGCCACGGAAGAGAATTCCAGCCTTAGATGGTGGGCATTTCTCGGAAACGGCAACCATACAATGACTATACCACGGCCATAACCGACCATATTTTCGGATAATACTTCTAAAAATCGAACTCGATTTGGATTAGGATAGACGGAGGCGATGACCTAACTAATAGCGCAACCAACCCTTTTTTAATCGTAGACGAATTCCGCCGACCGGATAATGAAATTCACATACAAATTAGAATGACAGATGCTGGAAAGCACGAGATCACCAGGCTCGTTCCTCATTGGAGGAGGTAAGGCTAGTATGGTTTTAACGGCAATGAACGAGTGTTGAACCATTCGTGATACGTGGAGTGAGGGGGGAGACACCCATTCCTAGTTATGGTTGTGCGGATATCTCTTAGGTAGGTTCAAGGTCAGGGTAGTGATGTGTTGTGTTTGCGAAAAGAAGAGGGAAAATACAACAGTTTGATTGTCTGTGTGTGTGTGTGTGTGTGTGTGTGTGTGTGATGGCGTGCGTAGATGGAGCTGCCTACGCTCACCCATCAGGCTCAACGCGCTATTTATAGCCAACTAACTCCCTACGAAAGTCGAAATCTTACTATATCTGATCTTACGACCTCGAACACGACACCTAAGCGTTAGAAGTCCAACACCTTATTCACTAGTCCGATGAGAGCTTCAGGGTCATAAAATATACCGTTTGTATAATAATTCCAGGAATGCATTAATGTTTCTTTTTGTTTGAGTCCGAACAATCGCAATCGCTGACAAAGCTCATATATATATATATATATATATATATATATATATATATATATATATATATATATATATATATATATATATAAATTGGGGCATCCTTCGGAAACCTCGATTTCAGGATATAAATCAAAACCAGAACCAGTATTCGGAAGATGTATAATTTGGAACGTTTTGAACATTAACTATGTTCATCTTCAGCCTATAATGGAGCAAAACCAGATAAATGAATGTATATAGAAATTTATGAATTAATAAATGACAATAAATTTAAATTTGGTACATTTTAGAGAAAATAAAGCGACTATTTATTAATGAATAATTTTAGAGTTTAACAAATTTCAGAGAGAATGCAAAGCTTACAAAAAGAACATTGCAAAAAAATACTAAAAAGCATTGCAAGAATTATAAAAACAGAAAAAAAACAACAAATTAAAATAAATGAATGAACACTTACCAACTTGAGAGAAGGACAGGAGCCGAATGAATTAAAAGGTGGAAAATTTAAACAGAGCTAAACATGGAATTAGTTTAAAATCACAGAAATTATAGGTAACTAACCAATCGAAGATTTTAACTATCGTGTCATTGAGTGGATTATTAAAAATTAATTATAAATCAAATTAAAATTAAAATATTTGAATTAAGAAATGTAAATTGGTGTGGAAGACCGTTTAGAATTTAATTCCAGATTTAACCTTTGGATAAATAGTAATTCCAAAATGTTGAGATCGAAGGGTTTATCCACAGAACTTAAAAGCTTGAAATTTGAAGGGGTCAATGAAGAGGTGCAAGAATCCAAATGATTCTGTATTGAAGAGAATTCTGGCTTGCCAATGAGGCTGTCTGTATAGTGAGAAACCCCCTTATGGTTGCAGATTGGCTCAGCTTCAATTGTAGCCATTTTTACCTACGTAGCGAGTTTGGCAACTCTCACACATAAATAGTTAAACAAGCGAGGACCTGAGAGAAAGAGTATATATATATATATATATATATATATATATATATATATATATATATATATATATATATAGTAGTGTGCAAATTAGTTCCGACAGTGGTGAAATAATACAATTATTTGATAATTGTTGTTTATATTTGAAAAGAATACGTCAATGATTAGATAAATGGTACATTCAATATGAAATATGACCGCCCTTTGCTTTTAGAACCTGCTTCACTCGCTCTGACATAGATTCAACCAAATTTGAACACATTTCTGCCAATTTTACGTTATGGTGCCAGGCCTTGAAAACAACACAAATCATCTTCTGCATCGTCGAACAGTCGGTTTTCCCGTTTCTACGTTTAATTATAGCACAAAGATTCTCGATGGGTTTTATGTCAGGAGAATTACAAGGCCAATCTATAACGGTAAGTCCACTTTTTCAAAGAATGTGCGTGTGGAAGAAGGAGAGAGAGAAGGAAACCTGACTTCCCTAGTTGGCCGTTGACCGCTCTAAACTCGTCTGTCCTTATATACTGCGAAAATTAGAATAATGGAAAGACCATTAAGTGGGCATCGCGACTTCGCGCTATAGAACCTCATCGCGACCCAAGGCAATTAAGGAAGTATGTTGGCGATGAATCTCTCTCTCCGCCTAGATAATTTCGTGGTATATATTCGACAGTCCAGAATTTACAGGCAGGTTGTCTCAGACACCGCCGTCCAGTACGTTAGTCGCAACGTCTTCGTAGTCGAGAGGAAATCGACTACATTCTCTTCCAGAGAAGAATTGAGTCATTGTCGAAGAGCCAAGGAAGAGCTAGTTGTCACTCAGTGTTGTTGGTTGAAATAGTTAGGCGTGCTTCAACCCTTTTCACCACGTTTTCGGAATTTAAGGATCGGAAATGCCAGCCCAGAAGCACCCTTCGTTTGTCTCTTAAAGATAAGAGCTCCCCTCCCCCAACTTCAGTTTCCTGAAGTTTAATTGAGCGTCCCGTGAAACGCCCACAAGTTCAAGATCGAACTTACCTATCTGGTCCTACTCGCCATTTAACTTGACATGTATGTATATGTAATCTTTAGTCCTATTAAAGTGTATTTTTTTAGCCGTGTTTGAATATTCCTTGGCCCAGCAACTGTGTATTTAAAGCACTCTTAAAGCCATCCCCAGGTGGAGCCTTAATTTTGGTCGGCCAGTAGTCCAGTGTGCCTATAACGGCATACAATCCAGTCATACCACGGCAGTGCGCATTATTTGGGAAGTATAGCACGGAGCCAGATCCTGCTGGAAAATGCCGCCTCAATCAGGAAAGTCTTTCTGCATCGCGGGAAGCAAGTAAGCCTTGTATTTAATGCTGTTCATCATTTCCTCAATAGTAACAAGCCGCCCTAGGCCTTTAGCGCTAAAACAACCCCAAAACATCTTCTTAGGTGGGCATTTTGTTAAATGTGTCCTAGCTGAAGTGATTCATCTTTGCCTCGTTTTACTACTACTGATCTATGCCGATGTACTTCAAAATGCGATTCGTCTAAAAACATAACTCTCTTCTAGCCAGCTGCCTTCCATCCAGCATATTTGGGTGCCTAGCGAAGACGTTTTGTCTTAATGAGCCTTCGCCGGACGGTTGAAGAAGAAACATTTACACCAGCTAAAAACAAGTCTCTCTGGAGGTCTTTACTGGTTTTCTTGGGATCCTTTACACTATTTCTGATGAGAGCCTTGTCATCGTTAAGTGATGTCTTTCGTTTTCTTCCACATTTTCCTTTCGCAGTGTTGAATGTTCACCAGTGTCTTCAGCTCTTTTCCCAATGTCGTCAACAGTTGACTTTGCTACCTTCATTTTCTCAGAAGTCCGTCTGGGGCAAAAAAAAAGCATGGTTTCTAAGAGCTATAATACTTTCACGTTTTGGGGGTGTGATATCCATAATAAATTTAAGGTCTAATAATGATTGGAAGGTGAATATTCCGGCAGAACCGAGTACCACTCGGAGTCCCTGCAATAATCACCCACGACAAGCTCTGGCATAGCACTGTCGGGCTTAGTGTAGCTAAGGCGCAACAAAACAGTTGCCAGATGTTATCAGTACACTATTTTGCACAGAAAACAAAAAAAAAGCAAACTTAAGACAAATTATGAAATAGTCCAAAATTTGGTACTGTCCGAACTAATTTGCACACTACTATATATATATATATATATATATATATATATATATATATATATATATATATATATATATATATATATATATATTACAAATGAAATACGAGCATTGCTAGTCTTTACCCCCTTGGCAGAGACTGGAGAGCATCCGGAGGCGTCCTCCCGTCTCACACAATCACTCTGAGGAGTGTTACCTCAGCAACCGGATTCCCTCATACCCGTTTCTATAGCAACGAAGGTGGGTGGGGGGGAATCAGCGATATACAGGGTTGTTCATAAATGCCTCTCATAAATTCTCGAGGGCCCGAATTTTCGCAAGAAAAATGAAGATAAAGTACCCTATAAAATTCCTTCCCTCACCCGTTTTTACTCTTTCCCCTCTTTCTTATCCCCGCTCCCCTAACTCTGCCCCTATACTTCCCTACATCCCCATTACTCCAATCTCCACAATCACTGAGTCATGGAGGGAAATGGAAGTCAGATTTTTTTTTTTTTTTTACTCGAGAGCCACAAGCATGCCCCACTCGATGGTAC
This sequence comes from Ceratothoa steindachneri, assembly GCA_963969495.1. Lineage (NCBI taxonomy): Eukaryota > Metazoa > Arthropoda > Malacostraca > Isopoda > Cymothoidae > Ceratothoa > Ceratothoa steindachneri. The sequence goes on along the minus strand of OZ018317.1, from coordinate 204,814,331 downwards.
CTCCCCCCAAAGAAGGGTTAAGTACTGAAAATGGAGCAAATACCGACATAACTACAACATGTGAGATGTTGCTAGAGTGGTGAAGTTGGTATAAATAAGAATTTTGTGGAAATTACATTCTCCCGTAACCATGAGAGAGCGTAACAATCCGACTCCTTTATTAAGTTGGCAGCAAATATATCGACGCGCGTTGCGAGGAACAAGAAAAGAGGAAGCTACAATGAGAATTATTGCAACGGCCATTAATGCAAGATCCCCACATTGACAATCAAATTATATTATCTGTTGTTATTAAACCTAAGACACGAAAACCAACGAAGGCATCTTTCTCCTGAAAGTTTGTAAGAAGAGATCCGTAAAGAGAATAGGAATAATAGAAGAAGTAAAAATGTGCAGAAGACAAATAGCCGCAGATCTATCTACGTGTGTTGGGGGCTGAGGACACGCATCCTCCAGATGTTAGCTACAAACAAAGATTTCCTATGCTACACCCATCTCCGTGAAGGGAAAATCAAATTATCATTACAAATAGATATTGCCGAATGTGATGAATAGGGTGATACTCCCCTGCCTAGATGGAGACTATAATCTGTTTGGAGTAAGCACAACAGAAAGAAGAGTAGACAGTGGGGTAATGACTGGTAATTTTGCAGTGGAAAGGTCACCGGGCGAGGGAAGGAATAACGAAGGCGCTGATATTATGAGGAACCGCAGTCCTTGTGAATGCCCTCGCACTTGTGGGTCCCTTTCTCCTCTTTACTACGCAATGGGGTTTTCAAGTGTAAAAAATACGCTACAGCTGACATCTGGAGGAATACGTAATCTTCAATGCTAAATGCCCGCAGGTATAGCGAGGCAATATATCCTCTGCATGCTTCTATTTGCCCCATATTAACCCATTTCTATACAGATCCCCCATTAAAATCTTCCTGCCCTCGTTGGTTTTCCCTTAATTTTAAGTAATTAACCCACTAACTGTCACCTCACTGGCCTCTGTTTGGTTTCGGCGATCCGTGATGGATCTGGATGATCTCCATTTCAGGATTGGGTCCCAGCCTAAAAGGGCAACGTGGTGTTCTTTCGGTCTTCTCTAGCCGAAACAACGCTGGAAATAAAAGGAGCTAAAATATAATATACTCATAGAGGGCGCGCAGCTTGCCGATTAGTTAGGCTTAATGAGGTTCACTCTCTTCGTTGTAGAACGATAACTGGCATTCGTATTGGAATGGAAACATTTCGTTTATCAGGCAGCCTTTATTTTAGCAGATGTGGTTTATCTGAACATGACGTAGCTTATTGAATTCCACTTTCACGGAATTGGGTGCTTCATTTGTTATACACACCTTTGATTTTTGTATGTTTGTTTGCGAAAGATAAATAAATCAGTTAGATGGATCTTACATACGCTTGTCATCCATCCCTTTTGGATCAACAATGGCTGTAATAAACTAAGTTTGAATTTTTTTTTGTTTTGTTTTTTAATGTCTGTTCAATCACCTTCTTAGGAACCATACTCCACTCCTCATTTTATTATTATTATTATCGGAATAACACTACAATTATGTGGCTTTTGTATGTAGAACACGCAAGCGGAGGAGTAAACTAGTACTGACTCTTCTTGTAATGTGAGCAATCTTGAAAACGAAAATTGCCTATTATGGCACCGATAATAATGTCAAATGGCACTACAAGATATCAATGGTAGATAAAAGATTCCTCTAAAAGTATCATTGCATTTCCTTATACTTGCTTATTCCCTATTTCATTCTATTAATACGTTTGTGAACTGCAGTTAGATTTATCTGTCATATGGTCCAGTTTTTGCCATTAACAAATACTTAACATTCATAAAATCCCGCCTATGACTTACCAAATCGCTGGCTTTTATCAATGGCAGACATTTAAAAAAATTCGATTTGTTCAGTTCGTTCCGTCCCTAATTCTCAAATGCGCTTAATTTAGCATAAAGGATCGGTTAGATGAACGAATAATTCTGAGAATATTTGGAGCGTTTTTAAAGTGGAACCTTTTTGAATACATTTTTTTCGTTCATATGACTAAGGTTGTTCCTCAGATGAGGAAATGGTAGCACCCTGGTTTTTCATACGAGTGGTAACGAGTTTGAATACGTTTGGTGGAAGGGCAGTGGATCACTCTTTATTGCAACGTATACGGAGCTTCTGATGACCGAGAGTAGAGATTAAAAACAAAACAAAAACGGGGGTTGTAGGGAACTCCCGCCGATCACAGCGCGTCGTCGAATTCGCACACTGTTACAAACACATACGCCATCACATACACAGCTGATCACAACACCACTCTCATTCGCCTTCTTTATTCGTACACCAAGCACTTTACTCTTCTGTGTATGGAATTTGCCCTAGGGTTTAACAATCAATACTCTCTTGATTTGATACGGGTAGCTTTCACTTGGGCCACGGAGATTTTAAAACACCTGCTGGTTGGTGACTAAAAGTACTAGTACCATTCTTACTCCTCCCCCTCCTCCGCCCATGAGGGACCGGCTCCTGGTTCACACGGGCTTGACAGTGATGGTCATGCTGGATTCTAAATAAAGGTAAATAAATTCAACTAAAGTTAAATAAATATAACTAAAGGTAACTAAAGACAACTAAAGTTAACCAAAGACAACCAAAAGTAACAAAAAGCAACTATCGGTAACTGAAGATAACTACAGGGAACAAAAATGAACTCAAATCAACTAAATACAACTGAAGGTAACTAAAGGAAACTAAAAGTAAGTAAAAAACTAAATGTAACGAAAGGTAACTAAATAAAAATAAAGGCGAATGGAAACAACTAAAGTTACTAAAGACGACTAAAGGTAACTGAAGGCCACTAAATGTTTCTAAAAGCCCTTTAACGTAACTAAATATAACTAAAAGAAACTAAACTTAACTAAAGACTACTAAAGGTAACTATAAGCAACTAAACGTAGCTACTGAGGTTAACTAAACGCAATGTAGGTATCTAAAAGCAACTAAAGCTAACTAAAAGCAACTAAAAGTACCTAAACGTAACTAAACGGGACTACAGTTACCTAAAAACAACTAAGGACAGCTAAAGGTAACTAAAAGCAACTATACGTAACTAAAGAGAAATAAATGAACTTCAGCTCCACTGGGGGAAATGTTCAATCTTTAACAGCTGTCCGATTTGTTTTGAATGGCAAAACACGCGTCTAGCTCCCCATATTCCTTAATGTCAGGCCAAAGGTCAAATCAAAACTCATTTAGAATGTGGTATGTAAAGTTGATTTTAAATGAAGCAGAGATAACCAATTATTCATCTTTCCTTGCACAAATCCCTCAGTGGTTATTCTCTTTTATAGCGCCAACCAGGTTGGCTACTACACGACCTCTCAGCATTTTTTTTTTTAAGTGGGTTTGTGTGTGTGAATACTCGCCTTGCATTAACATAAGTGCTGTTATGAATGTCTAATTGAGACGGATACTAAACCATGATATTAATAAGTATTAATGCTGACACAATATGATGCGTGATATGCCAGACAGAGGTAAACACTTCACGTGTAGTAACCTGTTTTAGATCAAACCCCAAATGCAATTATATACTTTGTCATTAGAATGGTACGAAATTATGGCCATTTTTATAAAATGGAAAAGAGATTATGGCCATTTTTCAAAAATGGAAAATAAATTATGGCCATTTTTCTAAAATGGAAAAAAAATATGCCTATTTTTCTAAAATGCACAAAAAATTATGGTTATTTTTCTAAAACGAAAAAAAACCCTCATTAACTATGAACTTTTATCTACCAAGTAGTTCCCATTATTATTACAAACGTTCTTCTAACGCTTAACTAGGTAGTGAAGGCTGAAAATTAAGCTAGTTTTCCAGAAATATAGGCAGTGACATCACTTCTCACGTCCTTCACACTTTTTTCATCGAAACAACAGTCTAGCGATCGACATAAAAGAGAATAAAATGGTACAAGAAATGGAGAATGGGGGAGCTTTTCCTAACCGAAGTAAATAACCGTCTGCTTGTGGCCCCGAGCGGGTGAAGATTCACACGAAGAAGGTTTCATTCATCTGGAGGGCATATGACTCCCCCCCTCCCACCTCCGCCTCAGGGTGGTGAGCAAAGGACTCTATAGGAAGATACCACTGACCACATTTCAATCCTCGACACTGCCATGTAACTCCTGCCATTGGATAAATTTGATCCTCCCTCCTCCTCCGAGATGGTCTTCTGGGTATGTATAAAGGTCTCTAATTAAGGATTTCTATCATCTATCTTCTCTCGTTTATTCCTGGAATGCTTTTCAAGGGAATTTTTACCCACAAGACTTTATTACTTTTAATAAAGATGCTACGCGGGTTTGTGTCCTTATCCATGTATTTTCTTTATGGATTCTGCGAGTTATCCACATAATAATTCATTTCATGTTTTTCGTAGACGTCCTCTGGTTCTGCACTTTTCAAAGATGTCCTCCGTTTCTGCGTTTTCCATAGACCTCCTCACTTTCTGCGGTTTTCGTAGACGTCGTCAGTTTCTGTGTTTTTCATAGGCGTCCTCACTTTCTGTGGTTTTCATAGACGTCCTCAGTTTCTCTATTTTTTGTAAACCTCCTCAGTTTCTGCATTTTTCGTAGACGTCCTCAGTTTTTGCGGCTTTCGTAGACATTCTCATTTTCTGCCTTTTTTGTAGGCGTCCTCAGTTTCTATGGTTTTCCTAGACGTCGTCAGTTTCTGCATTTTTTGTAGACGACCTCATTTTCTGAGGTTTTCAGTCAATAAACTTAATTGTCCTCATTTTCTGCGTTTTTCGTAGGCTTCCTCCGTTTCTATTTTATTCGTAGGCGTTCTCAGTTTCTGCGGTTTTCTTAGGAATTCTCAGTTTCTGCGTTTTTGGTAGACGTCCTCAGTTTCTGCGTTTTTCGTAGGCGTTCTCAGTTTCTGCGGTTTTCGTAGGCATTCTCCGTTTCTGCGTTTTTCATAGGATTCCTCAGTTTCTGCGTTTTTCGCTAATGACCTGAATTTCTACGTTTTTGTAGGTACCCTCAGGTTCTGTTTGTTAGGTGTCCTGAGCTTCTGCGTTTTTCCTAGGTACACACAGTTTCTGCGTTTTTCTTTATCGTTCTCAGTTATTGAATTTTTCGAAGACATCCACAGTTTTGCGTTGTTATTGGCGTCCTCACTTTCTGCAGTTTACGTAGGCACCCTTAGTTTCTGCGTTTTTTTAGGGCGTAATTAGTTTCTGTGTTTTTCGCAGGCGTCCTCACTTTCACCGGTTTTCGTAGGCACTTTGAAGTTTTGCATTTTTCATAGGTTTCCTTAGTTTCAGCGTTTTTTTTATGCGTCCTTAGTTTCTACGTTTTTTATAGATCTTCTTAATTTCCATGTTTTTATAAAGCGTCATCAGTTTCTGTGTTTTTCGTAGGCGTTCCCATCTTTGCTTTGTTTTGTAGAAGTCCTTGTTTCTGCATTTTTCGTAAGCCTCTTCAGTTTATGCGCTTTTCGTAGGCGTTCTCATTTTCTGCGTTTTTTTTATAGATCTCCTCAATTTCCGCGTTTTTTTTGTGCGCGTCATCAATTTCCGCGTTTTTCGTAGGCATCCTCAGTTTCTCGTAGCTTTTTTTTTTTTCATTGAATTTCACTTCCATAAGTTAAGAATAATAAGATAGATGCATTTATTAAATACTGGCTTCTTTTTTTTTTGCATAGCCACATCTCGCTTCTTAAGATAGAGTTAAGCTTTTATACCATCGCGAGATAAATTATTTGAATAATTCGTTCGTTTTAGAGTATAAGTTAAATCGTTTAAAACTTAACTTGTAATTTTTTGACACAGGTGAATTAGCTCACATTTTCTGTTTCATTTTCATTCAACTGATTGGATAATATGGAAATGCTATACCCATAGGTAAAAAAACCCCTACCCCCTAACGAAACGTTAACTTAAATAACAAGATCCTTTGATAAGTTAACAAATCATTTTAAGATAACTTATATTACTGTTAAACAGTTTACAATATTCATATTCAAAACGCGATTAATGTCCAGTAATTTCAAATCAAATATATCCGAAAATAAACGAGAATCAATAGTATTTTAGGTAGTATAGTGAACAAACGGATAAACAAATATAGATAGGTGTAGTAAAAATTTAATCACCTTGACGCAAGAGGATCCGTGGAATCTTTTTGCAAGATTCATTTATCCGCCATTTCCGAACTTGAAGCCTCATCAACATGGCTGAAATAACTGTAATTCCACGATCTTTTAGAGAAGTTCGTTCGGAAAAAAATGGAAAGATTTGATTGTTGTGTCGTATACTGAATTGCACCTGTCATATCTTATGACAGCAGAAATCAATTTAATAAACTCATTTGGTTCGGATATTTGCTGTCACGAAACTCCTAATTGGAAAATATTAAAAAGCCAATTGCTTCAGAAAGGGGGTAGTGATGGTGTAACCGATGCTACGGAAAATTGAAAATTAAGATAAATGGTGAATTATTAATCATTAAAGCCTCAATGATAGAACGAAAGTAAAAATACCTTATCAAACACCTTAGTTGTTAAGTGAGGCGAAGCAAGTTAGTCTATGGGTCATGTAAATCTCGTGCTGTGTTTATCTTCTGCCCACAACGAGCCGCTGGTTCAATGCTGCCAGCTAAAACCAACGCTACCAAAGGTAATTGAGGTCAATTAGTTCAAATATGATATAAGTTGGCTACCAGGTGGCGCCACCTAGTGGATAGAGGTGATAAATAGGCCATTTTTAGAGATATGAAGGTCAAATCAATGTTACAAGGGGTAATTGAGGTTTCTGAGTCCAAATCTGATTGATTTTTGCGGCAGATCCACTATATCATGTCCCCCTAGTGACCAATCGCTACATGAAACCAAAGAAAAACAGCATGCAACATCCTCCCTCCTCTCTAACCTGGTTCCTCAGTACAGCCTCACAAAGGGCATGACTCCACATAATTGTAGCAACGTTGACGTGGTCCTACAGTAGAATCAAAGTTCTTTTCTTTATTCTCTCAAGCGTTCGGAGCCAGAAGAGATGCCATTTGCTTCTGGGGAGCGATAAGCAACAACGTCCACTAGAAATAATGGTTTCAAGGTTCTTATGATTTAACACATCGATAGCACAGAACGTTTTCTCGTTTAAGATACCGCACACATAGAATAATTTTCCCCTCACAATCATCTCAGTTAATATACTTAATTGATACGGCGTTGTTCTGCCAACGTTGGGGTACTGGGTTCGATCCCGGCCAGAGCGGACACAAGCATCAGCGCACGGAAAGATCGGGCTACCAATTGGTGCGCGCGTCGTGCTGAGATGCGTAGATCGTACACTTCTCATCACACGCATAGACAATTACAACACTGATTGCTTTCCTCTCCCTTCTTCGCAACACAACAGACACAAACATACACTCTCTGTTCCAAGGGTATCTTGGAACAGAGTATCTATATCCACATGCCTCTGACGCGGAACAGGTCCCTCTGCCCCGGGGCGACGAAGGTTCCACCTGAACGATGTTTAGTGTCAAAACATAATACTTCCCGACAACTCTCCCCAAAGAGGACACGCTCCTGGTGCCCTCGAGCTCACCAGCGACTGTCATACTGACTTTTATGTCTATTTCATTATCCGGTTGGAATCCACCTGGATAGGGAAGGTTGGCAAACCACTGTCACTATTACTACTTATTTACTTACTATTAAGACATAAGAATGCGTATAAATGGTAGTCTTGAACTTAACCTGTATAGGATATTAAGATTTTTCCTTAGTAATAATCTAATTCTGTAAAAATGATTCAGGCAAATAATTCCATTTGGAGAATTATGAAAATTAGGTCTCGATACAGAATTATTCTCTAAGCAAAGTCAATTTTTACTAATTTAAATGGGGTATAAATTAGTAAATAGCTCTGTCAATTAGCTAAATAAATGGTTGATTATTTAATTTCTCGATTGATTGCTTTTTCAATTACTACTAAGTTCCAGAGTACCATTTTATGTTAAGCATTCAGTATACCTCATTGTATTAAGTTACTATTCGGTTGCAAATGGGTAGATGGTTGGTTGGTTGATCGATTGAATATTTAATGATACGTTGGGTTAAGTTATATGAGTGATTTCCAACAGGGGGCGTACGCCCCATCGGTAGGGCCTGGATTTCTTTTTTGACACTGAGCAACCTTTGTTTTTATAAATTTGATAATTTGCAACTTGGAAACGCAGTGCATAGAAATTCTGTGATGGGCGGTCCGATTTAGAAGTCCGATTATCCGATTAATCGGACTCACAATTTAGAATCGGATAATCGAATCGAACTAACCCCCGACCAACGAATCGGATAATAGTAATCAGACTGCCGAAATTTAAAGCGATTGACGATTAATCCAGGTCGACGTCGTCTTTTTTTTTTTGTAATTGGCAGTTTTTTAATCACTTTTTTAATATTTTTCTCAAGTAAATATTTTTTCGTTTTATTCTATTCTATTCACACTTTCGTATTTTCTCTATAATATAATTTGTAAAATATCATGATTAATTATTAAATCATATATAATGAAAAAGGTTTTATTTTACAAGTATAAAGTAGGTATAATATGTGTTTATTTTTTATTTTTCGTACGCGTCTCATATCGGTTAAGTGACGCGCCGCAACAACTGGTCGAGGAAACCGCTGAGGGGAAACCCTGTGCTCTCGCCCAATCTCTTCCCGCTCGAGTTCCGTGATGCTTGGGTAACACTCTTCCTCAAGTATTACACGAGCGCGTGTTCAGCTATGGGTCGGACATCTTCAGGCCTAAGAAGGCGGCCCTCGCTGCACCGAACTTCGAGGACCTCGTCTTCATGAAGGGCAACCTCCACCTCCTCAAGAAGGTCCACGAGGTGGAGGAGGAAGACGAGGACTAAGCTGGCGGTCTTAGAGTAGAGTATAGTGGAAAACTTTAAAAATTATGAGGTATATATGGAACAAAGTTGTTAGTTGACCCTATCTTTTTTTATGAAATAATATATTAATATTACTGTGTGTATTTTGTATAATATGTACTGCATAGTTTGATTTTTTGTTATATTATATTTTAATTAAAATAAAAATGTTTTTTTTTTATCTTAAAAGCTTGGATTCTCTTTGTATTAGTTAGAAATGGCTTATATAGGGTAAACAAGTATTAAATTCCCTTTAGAAACATTGAAAATCGCTTTAAAAACATTGAATCGCTTTTAAAAATATCGAATCGCATTTAAAAAAAATAGACGAATCGGATGATCGGATAATCACTAATCGGAATTAGATTTTTGGCACCCGAATCGGATAATCGAATCGGAATTGACGAGCTGGCGAATCGGTAATCGCTAATCGGACTTCAATTTTTTCGAATCGCGCCCACCTCGGCATAGAATACAGTCTCAAGGTTGAGGTTGTATAGACCTAATTAGCTCTCGAACTGGCCTCGAGTGGACTCTAGGTTCTTTGTTGGGCCTGGTTCTGTAGTTCTGTAGTTATATATCAAGTGAGATAAAAATATGTTCATTGACTGATTTAACACAGTTGCTTCCAATTGCTTGTCGTTGGCATCCGTGGCAAGTTCTGATTGACACCGTATTTTGTTTGACTTGCACGGACAAAGTTCTCACCAAACTAAAGTGATTTAGTTAATCTTTTTTGGTCAATATATTAATTAAATTCTTTTGCACTCAATAATTAAGATTAAAATATTAAAAAAATATTTTAAAAAATTACCCTTTTTCAACCAGCGGAGAGGGCATACGTTTTTAGACGCGTGCGACTCTATATCTCACTATGTCGAACGGTCGGTCGGTTCCCGTTTTGTTTTATTTTTTTTGGTAATAACAGTGTAACTATTCGGCCGATTCCAACCAAATTCGAAATCCATATGTTGTTTTACATTCTATTTTAAATAATATAATAATTGCCAAGGTCCTCTCAAGGTTAGATGGGGAATTATTTGGTAATAACATCATAACTATTTGACTGATTATAACGAAATTTGAAACCCTAATGCTATTTTATATTCTCTTTCAAATGATATAATTACCAAGGTCCTCCCTATGTTAGTCAGGGAATTATTGAAAGTTTTAAAGGTAGTAAGGTCATAAATCAGAGTAAGTGAGAGCACGCGACTTTGGTCAACAGACCTTGTTCTGGAAAGTTATAGTGTGGCCTGGGAGGAAGAGGTTGGGAAGCACTTGGTCAGATGGTTTTAGAGTGGATAATGAATATTTCCCTCGTTAATTGGTTAAATAACGTGGTAAAATCGACTATGTTAATTCTTGATCTGTGAATAATCAACGTTTATGAGTCAGCGCATATTTAGTAAATTTTTGACTTGGTTACTACCATAAATCTGTTTAATTTTCCCATTACCAGCAGGTAAGCCATCCTAAAACCTTGGGGTAATGTTGTTCATTTGACTTAGGGGAATAGTGATGAAATAAAATAAATATCTTTCAAAATACAGGGCTATTTTCTTTTTGCGAAAACTTAAAAATTTTAAAGTAATACATAAAAAAAAGGTAAGAGGAAATTTCAGCGCATCTTCAAAATTCTGAATTTTCAGTCGCCAATTTGCGAGAACGGGGCTATTTTTTCCCCTTTTTTCCGGGAAAGGGAACAGAAAGGGAGGATTAGCCAAACCCAGACATTCTTACTCAAAACCCTCTAGCAAAAACCGGACATTACTGGGGTGGGTTTTGTTTCTAAAGAGATTCGTCCAAGAATTAAGACAGGGAGCTGGCATCGGGAATTTATGAGGAGATTAGGGAGGTTAAGGAAGAGAGGGGAGAAATGAGAGAAGTGAGGGACATAGGGGCAGATTAGTGGGGGTTAACGAAGAAAAGGGGAGAAATTAGGGATATGGGGGACGTATGGCGAGATGAGGTGAGTCAAAAAAGAGAGGGAGGTACGGGAGAGGATATCGTGGAAAATGGGGAGAAGAGGAGGGGTAGATGTGGGAATTAAGAAGGAGAGGGGAAATGAAGGTCATGAGGGAGATTCAAGAGGCAGAGACAGTGGGAGATTGGAATAGTCATGGGGAGAAGGGGCAGTATGGATGGGAGGTCAGGCGGCCCCCTGGGGAAGGGGGGAGGGAAACCAGAGTTGATCGATGCAGAAAATGTTGTAATCCAATGAATCCAATTTATGTCATCGTGGATATTACCATTATCATTATTTGCCTAAAAGTAAGAAACACAAAGCAACGAGGGTTTCTTTACCATTAGATTTGAGATTCGTTAAGAAGTGGTGAGGTTGGTGGCGGCAAGAATGTGTAAAATTTATATATACATCTCTAGGAGTATAAAAACGATACTAATTGTAGATATACGGGAGGGTGCGCAACTCTTCTGGCCATAATACTTAACAGTTGTGTCATTCGTACACCTCTGACTACCATATTGCTAGAAGGAAAAAAAGTGCAAGTGAGTATACGGGAAACATCATTCTCGCAGTAATTCAGTTCCACAATGGTGTAGAATTATCCACCTAATAATTCGTGGAACCATCTATACGTCAAAGTTGCTCCTTGGATTATTACTTCAGAAGTAAACACCAACCAATTCTCAACAATCAAGGCCAATCAACTCTTCGAGGCATCCATGGATTTCTAGCAATGCCAGGATGACTCTGCCTCCCCTCACTGATGGGAAACTTACTCTTGGCTCCAGAGACTGTGTGAGTGCATTACACCACAACTCAGACATTTGGACAACTGATAAAGATGTCCGTAAACAAGATGAAACTAATGAAAATATGGAGATTAAATCCCATACAAGGAAAAAAGATGACAGAAGACTGGCACTATTGCTAAGATGGGGTTCCTTCAATGGTTGGGAGTTGTGGGAAGTGGAAAGATAGGAAAGAATGGAAGATGTACGTATAATTGTTATTTGGTTAAGAGAGACACCAAGAGATCCTCCATATGTAGCTGTCATCCATGGATATTTACTCTCTTACAGCTCAAAACCCACCCACCTAGCCATTTAAAACCTCCTAAAGCCATGCATTGAAGATCCCTGAGATTATATGGTACCCTACAAATTTCCTTAGAGCCAGTGGGAGATCCCGCAAAAATACCAAGAAGAAACAAGCAATAGGTCATAATTCCTTGGCGCAATTAACTCAACATGTACGAGCTAGCAAACGTCGCATTTTGTGTCGCTCAGCACCACAAAGATAAAGGCAACAATGATGGCGCATCTCCAATCGCTCTTAAAGTTGCCTTCCAACAGCAGGCTGCTTAAATGGACATCATACCCGTACAGTGTGTTTGTGATCAGCGATTGACCACACCGTTTTGAGCTCATCTCAGTGTGGACCCACTGACGTGTGACCGAACATCGGATTGCAACATATGATTGTCAACGCAATGCCCCCCCCCCCCCCAACACATCCCCATCTGACTACTAACCGCATCAACTGTTCCTTCACTTCGCTCATGAGGGAAGCAGCGTTTCCATTTGCCTGGATTAGAACCAGCACGATGACGGGAATGAAATGGACCCAATTTGATACCCCTGCCCCCATGTCTTCCCCCTCTCCCTCTCCGAGGGCCTACATCGTGCCCCCATTTGTTCTCCTCCCCCCCCTACTGTCACACATTTCCCATTTTAAAAAATCCAATTTTTCCCTGTCAGCTTTTGCTGAGAGTTGAAATCAGACCAGATACCATGGCACCGGGTTGCGGGGGGGTGGGGTGGGTGGGGTGGGGGATGAGGTGTATGTACATTGTACACATGTGTACGTCCATGAAAATTTGAGGATAAAAAGCAAATGAGAAAATGTAATAAATGACGAAATTAAATTAAGATTAAATGCGCTGTGATATGACCATTTTTACTACTACTACTATTATTACAACTACTATTTTTTACTTCTACTGGTACTTTACATCTTCTGATACTTCTACGAATGGTACTACTACTACTATAATTTCTACTATTACTGGTACACCAACTATTACTACTGGTACTACTATTACCACTACTACTATTGATTCTAATACTACTATTGGCACTACTACAACTACTACTGGTACTACTATTTCTATTACTACTTGTACTGCTACTATTACAAAGAACAATTTTTACCTAATTAATGCACTTATGTTTTGTCGACGCGATGGCGCTGCTAATAATAATAATAATAACAACAACAAGCAGTATTATCGAGTACTCTATTCGACAATACTCTATAGATTCCTGTGTAGTGGGAGGAGAGCACAACTACGAGCACAACCACTCAGTCCTCTCTGATTTGTTACGGCTCCCCTGCCCTTTTCCCAGAAGCCACAGGGTGCGCGCGCCCTTCTTCCAGGGCACAGCGCCACCCATCGCTCTCAGTGGGAGGACCCCCACCCTCCCCCTCCCCCCATGCCGTGCGACGTCACGCTGCTCGCCTCAGTTCACTCAAGGCTCTTCGTGATTTCATTGACTATTTTTTTTCATCTTCCTCTTATTATTTTTCTTTTTTTCCTTTCTCCTCATTTTCTTGTTTTTAGTCATAATTTATTTAATCTCATTCATCTTCTTTTTTCCTCCTTTTTCTTATTTCTCATCTACCTTTTCTTCCAATTCTTATTTCTTTTCTTCCTTTTCTTCCACTTCTACTTCTTACTCCTCTACCACTTGTTCCTCTTTCTTTTTCCTCTTCGTCCTTTTCTTCAACTTATACTCCTTTTTTTCTCTTCTTATTTTTCTTCTTTCTTTACTTCGACTTCTTCTTCTTACTCCTCTACCCTTTCTTTCTCTTCCTATTTCTCTTTTTCCTTTTCTTCCACTTCTTCTTCTTACTCTTCTACATCTTCTTCCTCTTTCAGTTTATCCTCTTCTTCTTACTATTATTATTATACATCTTCTTCCTCTTTCAGTTTTTCCTCTTCTTCCTACTATTATTATTATACATCTTCTTCCTCTTTCAGTTTTTCCTCTTCTTCCTACTATTATTATTATAAATCTTCTTCCTCTTTCAGTTTTTCCTCTTCTTCTTACTATTATTATTATACATCTTCTTCCTCTTTCAGTTTTTCCTCTTCTTCCTACTATTATTATTATACATCTTCTTTTTCTTTCAGTTTTTCCTCTTCTTCCTACTATTATTATTATACATCTTCTTTCTCTTTCAGTTTTTCCTCTTTTTCTTACTATTATTATTATACATCTTCTTTTTCTTTCAGTTTTTCCTCTTCTTCCTACTATTATTATTATACATCTTTTTCCTCTTTCAATTTTTCCTTTTCTTCTTACTATTATTATTATACATCTTCTTCCTCTTTCAGTTTTTCCTCTTCTTCTTACTATTATTATTATACATCTTCTTCCTCTTTCAGTTTTTCCTCTTCTTCCTACTATTATTATTATACATCTTCTTCCTCTTTCAGTTTTTCCTCTTCTTCTTACTACTATTATTATACATCTTCTTTCTCTTTCAGTTTTTCTCTTCTTCTTACTATTATTATTATACATCTTCTTCCTCTTTCAGTTTTTCCTCTTCTTCTTACTATTATTATTATACATCTTCTTCCTCTTTCAGTTTTTCCTCTTCTTCCTACTATTATTATTATACATCTTCTTTTTCTTTCAGTTTTTCCTCTTCTTCCTACTATTATTATTATACATCTTCTTCCTCTTTCAGTTTTTCCTCTTCTTCCTTCTATTATTATTATAAATCTTCTTCCTCTTTCAGTTTTTCCTCTTCTTCTTACTATTATTATTATACATCTTCTTCCTCTTTCAGTTTTTCCTCTTCTTCTTACTATTATTATTATAAATCTTCTTCCTCTTTCAGTTTTTCCTCTCCTTCTTACTATTATTATTATACATCTTCTTCCTCTTTCAGTTTTTCCTCTTCTTCCTACTATTATTATTATACATCTTCTTTTTCTTTCAGTTTTTCCTCTTCTTCCTACTATTATTATTATACATCTTCTTTCTCTTTCAGTTTTTCCTCTTTTTCTTACTATTATTATTATACATCTTCTTTTTCTTTCAGTTTTTCCTCTTCTTCTTACTATTATTATTATACATCTTCTTTTTCTTTCAGTTTTTCCTCTTCTTCCTACTATTATTATGATACATCTTTTTCCTCTTTCAATTTTTCCTTTTCTTCTTACTATTATTATTATACATCTTCTTCCTCTTTCAGTTTTTCCTCTTCTTCTTACTATTATTATTATACATCTTCTTCCTCTTTCAGTTTTTCCTCTTCTTCCTACTATTATTATTATACATCTTCTTCCTCTTTCAGTTTTTCCTCTTCTTCTTACTACTATTATTATACATCTTCTTTCTCTTTCAGTTTTTCTCTTCTTCTTACTATTATTATTATACATCTTCTTCCTCTTTCAGTTTTTCCTCTTCTTCTTACTATTATTATTATACATCTTCTTCCTCTTTCAGTTTTTCCTCTTCTTCCTACTATTATTATTATACATCTTCTTTTTCTTTCAGTTTTTCCTCTTCTTCCTACTATTATTATTATACATCTTCTTCCTCTTTCAGTTTTTCCTCTTCTTCCTACTATTATTATTATAAATCTTCTTCCTCTTTCAGTTTTTCCTCTTCTTCTTACTATTATTATTATACATCTTCTTCCTCTTTCAGTTTTTCCTCTTCTTCTTACTATTATTATTATAAATCTTCTTCCTCTTTCAGTTTTTCCTCTCCTTCTTACTATTATTATTATACATCTTCTTCCTCTTTCAGTTTTTCCTCTTCTTCTTACTATTATTATTATATACATGAAAATACCTATTCTCTAATGGACGCTCATAAATCTTGATCCGAAGCTCGTTTGTTCTAGAGTATAAATCCCTTAATTCAATTACATTTAATCGTCCTTTTTTACGACCGTAACAAACTATTAACACAATTTTTACCTTAATAATTGAATTGTATAAAGTGGCAGAAATAGGTAACTATTTATGTTAGCAGATTGTACTACGTGAACAACGTTCAGATGTTACGTCGAGTTTTTGAGATGTTTGAAATCGTCTTTCTTGCACTATAACCTATAATTTAAAGAGTATTTGAGAGAGAATAAGTAAAAATCCTAAATTATGTTACGATTTTTTTTTAAATTTGGCGATTAATATTGTATTATGTAAAAAATCTATGTAATATATCTTAAATAATCTATGCTCTTTAACATCAATACTTAATATATGGGTATTTTTTTACGCAGAATTGAGTAACGCCGCAAAAAGCTGCCTAAACTGCATATTCACTATTCACCAAATATATACATACTATTATTATTTTTCTTCTTCTTCTTCTTCTTATGATTATTATATATACCCTGCAAAGAGACACACTGATAATTTAGGAAATTATACCACCAAGAGGTGTCAGTGCAGGTCAAAGCACAACAAGAAAGAAAGGCAAAAGAATAGTACAGCCCCACAATTACGCAACAAAAAGACATTAGCCAATCTTTTACACTTATCAAGCGTAGGAACAGTCACAATATCTGTGGGCGGGGTATTCCACAATGTACATATGATCGGTAAAAGCACTTAGGAAACTGAGAAGTAGAATGACGACCAATTTCGAATCCCATGGAATTTACAGTCTCAGAATACCTAGTAACTCTGGTTGGTTGATAAAATCTCAGCAAAGATTTATGCAGAGGATGATTCACATCATTCACTACTTTAAATAAAGTACAACGAGCGTAAACATATCTACGATGCCCAATGTCTAAATCCAAATCTGATAGTAAAACTTTACAGAATTAAATGCACGATTAAGCAATCTCAGATGAGAGTCTGCAACAGAACTCTATATAGCAGAGCAATATTATTATTATAAATATACACATGGTATTATAAATATACACTATACACACATCTATTAGTTCTCTAGACCGTGATAAGCCATTACTTACCGGCTTTTGTAAAAGTTTTGTTACACTTGTTTTTGCGACCTTTCTATAGATTTACGTATGTAATAGAAAAAGTTTCGTAGAACAAACTTAAAGTTCTACTTTTGCAGCATCTGTCATTAAAACGTCTTTTCCATTGTGTGTCGAGTTGGAAGTCAAAGGAATCGAGATCTCTGCTCTCCTGCGCGCGGGACACAACAAGTCTGACATCGCCAAGCGTCTCATTGTGAGCCCGATGACCGTCCACAGAGTCGCGGAGAGGCTCATGAACGGGAAAGACCTCAAAGATCGACCTCTTCCAGGCAGAGTACATGTGGTTAACCGTTTGAGTGTAAGAAAGGCCCTCAAAAGTGCTCTTAAGCTCAAAATGCGGGCGCTTGCCTAAAAGAACATCTCGGTGGCTATGGTATCCAGGGCCGGCAAGGAGGAAGGAGACAAGAGCTTGAGGTGCGTGGAAACGCCTCTGTTCACAAACTGTCTGTGAGAATAACCATCGGGATCGCTGCCTTCGCCTTCTTAAGGACTTGTAGAGTCATGGTAATCGAATAATCATTTTTCTGATGAAAAGTTCATGGTCGAACCTCTCATCACAAAACAAAACGATTGCGTGCTAAACAAAACGTCTCCGAGGTCCGTTAAGTGTCTACGACCAAGCACCAGGTCGTTGTTTCGAATGGCGAGAATATGCTGCTGTTTTAGGTCGCAGCCGTTTACAGACTGACCATGCCCAATTACAGTGACATCTTTTCCACGAAGATCCTGCCTTTGGTAAAAAAAAATAAAAAGAAAACGGACTACATCTTTCAGAAAGACGGTGCCCGGGCCTGCACAGTCATGACCGTGCAAGAGTGGTTGGGTTCGAACACGAACCTCTGGTCGAAGTACTTTTGGCCGCTGTATTTCCCCGACCTCAATCTCTTCCACCACAGCGTGCCGACGCCTATTGAGGGCAAGGTTAGCTAGGTCCGCCACAACAACGTCGAAGAACTGAAGTCCTCCGCCACACTCGTGTGGGCCAATATGAAGAAGGACTTCGTCCGCAACGTGTGCGCGGCCTTCAGGTCTAGTCTGGAGCGCGTGCTCGCCGCCGAGGTTGGCCACATTGATTAATATTACAATTTAAACAGATATTTATATTTTAAAACAATAAAAACGTGTCTAAATGCAACAGAAAAACACCCAATATTCAATGGATGTGATATAGATAAATGCCCTTACAAATGCCATGCTAAGTTTTCAGATGAAATGTGAAACTACATTCACTCAGAATTTTGAAAAAACTGCTACGATATGAGGCAAGCAAAGTAACAAGGAAAGAAGTAGAAAGAAGGCATATTCAGGAAAATCTATCAAGGAAGAAGTCATCGTATGTGTATACACTGAGCGATGCCCAAGGACAAGCAATCAAAATCTGTCCGAAACTTTTTCTCAGCACTTTAGGATACAGTGAAAATCAGGTTATAAAATCATTATTTCATTCCATTGATGCAGCTTCTTCATCCACAACTTATTTGTCAGGAAATATCACATCAAATCTTTCAATCCAGGTACTTCTCATTTCAGAAGAGACCATACTCCACATGTAAGATACGAGTACCTTCCAACAGATCTCTCCGTTGCTTCAATGTACAAACTATTCCAAGAAAAACACGCATTAGTCCGTTGTTCAGATAAATCTTATCGGAGTATACTAAAGAAAATGAACATAAGTTTTTCTGAACCTTGTGATGACAAATGTTCAACATTCTTATTTTATGAATTGAATATGAATGAAGAAAATGTTGAAAAGGCTCAATTGCACAATGAAATACAGAAGGAAGCAAGGAAAGAATACAATAAAGATAGTGAGATATACGAATAAATGGATGGAGTCCTAATATTTGCCGTCGATATGCAAAAAGTTTGCTCCTGCCAAGGATGCCTGATGTTAAAGAAAGTTTTTTCTGCTCGAGAATGGTTGTGTTTAATGAAACATTTGCTTCTTTAAAGAAAAATCAACATCACTATTACGTAGTTTGGAATGAAAGTCTTCGAGGTAGGAATGCTCCTGATGTTGCATCATCTTATATCAAAGTAATTAAGGAAAATAAAGATACAAATAAGTTTATATTTTGGACAGATAATTGCGTTGCTCAGAATAAAAAACTGGACATTATATTCGACATTCGCTTTACTTGTCAATGAAGATCTTGGACCTTCCGAAATCACGTTGAAATATCTTGTCACCGGTTACACATTCTTTGCCGCAGATGGCGTTCATGGAAAAATGGAAAAAGTAATCCGGATAAAGAAGAATCTGTATGATATGAGAGACCTCTGCGATTCACTGGAACTTTCAACCAAGATAACAACGGTCTTAGAAATGCAACTTTAGGATTTTAAGGCCTACGAAAACATGTCTTCTGAGAATAATATTCCTCTTTTACAAGATTTATGTAAAGTCCGATTGAGAAAGGTCTGCACGAACTGATCTATAAAAAACATTTCAGGACTCTGGAACTAAAGTTAAATTTATGAAAGAAATTATTCCACGCAGTTATTCGGCGAAATATTCATCAAAGCCAAAAGGAATTCCAAAAGAAAAATTGGATAAAATTCACTCAGGTCTTGTTATGAGAATGCCTATTTCCCGTCGAGCCTATTTCCCTACTAGTGATAATATCCCCGAGCTCTTAAATTCTAGAGTAGATTAAACATCAAGATCTTATGAATTTTCCCGTTAAGTTTAAAATGGATTTACTTTTGTGTATTTAGTCAATTTTTCCTTAAAAAGGGATATAACTACAGTTTTTGGGAAGTTTTATACCTTTACTCAGATCGTTTTAAATATGACTTCATGTTCACTATTTTCTTTATTAAATTAAGGATATTTCAAACTAATATTAACATACAAATAGAAAGATAAATTCATTGCATTTTTTAAAGATTCTGTTTGGTTTGTATTTTTATGGTCAAAGTATCAATAAAAATTACATAGATTTATAGGATTGTTTATACCTTCCCAATGACTTGTTAAAAATTCTAATAATAAACAAAAACAGTGATGAATGTATAATGTAATGTGGTTGCCATAATTATAATGAAGTCTGATTGCTTAATGTTGTCAATAATACAAAGTGAAAACACCGAATATAGGTATAATCGGTGTCTCATTGTTTAATATTAATGGTCATTAAAGAAAAAAAACACCGAATATACTTATATTCGGTTTCTTTCCTCTGCATTTGTGGTGCATAGCAATCCACAAACCAAAGGAAAAACAGTTTTTGCGCAACTGAGCCAAAAATATAAAATTAATGCACAAAAGAAAGTACAAATATGAAAGATGATGCCTATAATGGAGTAAATACATTAATTTAACAGAATCTTGAAAATATACTATTTTGGGGGGCATTGCAATAAAGGAAAACTTTGAGCGCTTCTCCTGTAAACTTATTATTTTGTATATTTGGTGCTCTTTCTCTGCACGGCAGAATTTTGTTCAGCAAAAAACAGGTTGCTGCATGAGAGGAGCGGCAATAAATTGATTGAAAGCTTGCATATACGGTGTTTTACGTCTGGACATCGTGCTACATACTCGTATAAATGAAACAGACCGAATATTCAGTATAATCCGTATTTAACCTCTGCATTTTGCATATTCGGTGTTTCTTCTATGTTAACTATGGTAGTGTCGCGTATATTCGGTGTGTGGCCAATTTCTAACTCAAAACGAGTGAAAGATGGGCGTAAACCAATGCCAGAAATAGAATCTACGGTCCGAACTACATAAGAGTCAAAATATAAATCAAATTTGGAAAATTTGAATACTCGGTGTTTTTCCTTTGCACGGTAGAGTCCTGCTCTGATCTAACTTAACCTATTTTAACTCAACCTGGCTTGACCTAACTTAACTAAACCTAACCTGATCTGGTCTAACTTATCATAACTTGATCTAGCCTAATCTATCTTAACCTGACCTAACGTGATTAACGTAACCAACTGCGGTAATTTTAGTATTATCCACTTATATATATATATATATATATATATATATTTGGGGGGAGGGGCAAACTCCTTACACTCTAGAGCAGTCGGGAGGGAGGGAATTAACAAAATCCAAACATAGTAAGTAATTCTTTGAATTTTCTCAAAAGAATGAATAGCACAGTGCACAAAGAATTATATTATAGCTATGGAAAACCAATGGAAGATACCTGGCGAGCATCTTAAGGCTGCAAATTGACAAATGTTTAAATATCTCTAACAGAGAATGAAAGAAGAATGGAATAATATTACCCGTGAAAATTGCAACAAAATGGGGAAGTCCTACGGCCGAATATATGCTCAAGTGATTGAAAATTTGGGCCTGCATTTTTCTTACTATTATTTGTTCAATTGTCTATGAGAGAAATAAGTTGTTTTCTAATGGTGGCTGCATTTAGACTTTCCCCATAAAATTTTATCTGTTGTTCTATGAAATGAAACTTGGAGACTCAGAAGCAAATTGCAAATGAATATTCTATGCAGTACCTTGGAAATAAAACTTCTAATTTCAAGAAATGCAGATTTTTGTGTTTTGTTCTCTAGTTTTTAATCGGTACTGTAATTTGATCGTACGTAAACTAAAAATATATATATTGTCGCCATAATGTGCAAGTTTCATGAACGAATTATATTAAATCAGCTTATTGGTTTCGGATTCAATAAAAGCAGGCATTCGTTATTGTGACATACATATAAGAGTATTGGTGGGGATTGACAAGGGGAACAATATATTCTGCGTTCTTAAATCCCACAGATCATTTGCTCTTTCTAGTAGTACCCTTAAAATGGGAAGTTTTAATTTCAAACTCATTTAAATATTTTTTGAATGAAAATTGCCATTTATGAGCAGGAGTGTCGCTAGATGATTTCCGTTGCAAATGAAATCCAAACGTTAACTCATTAAAATTTGTTATTATAACCCATATCAAACTTTTCTTTTTCCAGACAGTCGAAATTAAAGTTCAGGTAAGTCAGCACACCATTCTTTCAAACCTCTAAAACACACTATTTGAGCTTCCTCTAAAGGGTTAAACAACCGATGCAGAAGAGATGTTGCCATACAATATAAACAAAAAGATGAACAAAAATATATTTTGAGGATAACTAAATTAAATCCGAAAAAATACAAACAATCCACAATTCAAGGGAGAAAGAACGAATAAAAAAAGGGGAAATAGTTTACAAATAATGAATTAAAAATTCAGTGGAAAATAAATAAGGATTTAAATAGAACGCTCAGCAAATTTGTCGCATCCTAAATGCTGCTGTCGACCTGGTAAATAAAATGACCTCCATAGAACAAGCATGGCATTTTGAGCTTGAATTTAAGGTCGTATCACGAAGAAAGTTTATAAAGAAATATCACGAAAGTGGTGAAGCTAGAGAAAGTAAAAATGTGTTGAAAGATACATAGCCACAGACATTGGAACCTGGAGGTCAAATGATGGGTATTGGAGCTGGGAGGGAACACTATCTTCGAGATGTCAGGCGCAGCAAATTTTCCTGGCCTGACATCACGTTTCGAATGTGCTAAAGCAGAGATAAGGAAGAGAAGGATGGGTATAATAAAAAAAGAGAAAAGTGAGGGAGAAAGCAGGCATGTTAAAAGCCAACATCTCACCAGGAGCTCGACGGAAGGGTGAAGCGCCATCTCCTCCCCTGTCTGAGCTCCGACCAGGGGTGCATGGACGAAAGCTGGTCGGTAGGTATAGGGGAGGGGGATGGGGTATTCTTTCAACCATTATATTTTTTTAGCTATTTATAAAGTTGCAAATGTTGCCAATTTGCAACATTTCCTAACATTAGTCACTCAAAGAAGAGGAGAGCGTGCAGAGATACACAAATGGTGAGGGTGAGGAAGGATTTAAAGCTCCTCTAAGGACTTTTTAAGGGCGAAATAATGTCTTTCGTGAATTTGGGGAAAAAGATGGATGGAGATGGATTACTGAAACATTCTTTTTCTATTGCATTCCTCAACCCATTCATTTTCTCGCCCCACTTCTCTATGTTTTTCATTCATATTTTCTCCCTCCTCTGATTATAATTATTTATCTAACACGTAATATACCCTTTATGTGCGTAATTAACAATCATTAGAGAACATATAAAATAAATAGAAGCTACTAAAATCTGACTCGCATCTATCGGAGGAGAGGAGAAACTAATTTAGGGTATCATAAATTAAACAATATTTTTACTCACAGAAAACGGTTTTCTTGGCTGATTTCGGCAGAGGGGTAGACTATATTTTTTATTGATGCCAGTCATGGCTGCAAACGATACTGCTTTAGCGACATTTGTTGCTAATTAATACAAAGAGAGAGAGAGAGAGAGAGAGAGAGAGAGAGAGAGAGAGCGAGAGCGAGAGAGAGAGAGAGCGAGAGAGAGAGCGAGAGAGAGAGAGAGAGAGAGAGAGAGAAAGAGAGATTTCTGTGGGGTAACTTGAGCAGTGAATTTGTGTAGTAGGGAATGAAGGCCCACGCTTCTGATGAGAACATCAGTGAAACGTGACTTGAGAGAGTTTTATAAATTATATTATTGGGGTGATGAGTCTGGCTGTGTCTTGATCGAAGGAAGAACATGTGATCAAAATATCTCTTTTTCAAGTGCTACCTACGTGGTCTTGTTGTCAGGAAATATGGCTTTTATTGGTGTTTAATGTCCCCTCGAAATTTGGGAATTGTTTGTTAGTGAATCCTTAAGCAACTACCCACTATTCATAAGCCTACTAGCGGCAAACTCTGGTTTGGTTCAAGTTTTTCCACTAAAAGACTAATAATTAGGTATGATTTTCATTCTGGAGATCTTAGACATACCTTGACATTTTTTTTTTAATAGCGGGAAGAGAGAAAGTACAGCTTAGTTGTCCCTCCTCCTCTCCGCCCCTCTCCCTCGTTCGGGGTAGGGGCAGTAGAGGAAGAGCCCTGAGGCAGACCCTCTCCTGGGGAGACTCTCCACACCTCTGGCCAAAAGCTCACTGTAAGCCGAGGGGAAATTACGTGATTATGAGAAGTTCGAGCGAGGTTTGCAAGAACATAAGGATGGGAAATACTCCGACGCAAACTACGTTCCCCCTCGTATCTCTAGATGCACCTCTCGCCTCGAATTCTCTGTCGCCCTTTTTCGCGCCACCGTAAACTCCGAGATGGCTCGAAGGCGTGAAAGAAATACCGTCTGCTTGAAGATGAAAAAAAGGTCTTTCGCGCGACGATACGGATTTTATGAGAATTCGATTCTCTCTCTCGATTTCTGCACGCAAGGGAAATAAAAGGAAAACTTCTCCCTGGAATAAGGCAGAAGATCTTGGACCTACGTCGAGTTTGTGTGGAGCCCGATCTACAAAGGAAACCGTTCGCCCGCTGCAAGGAAGGAACTTCTCAGGGAATTGGTTGTTGCCGTCACGGTACTTGTAGGTGCCAAACTTCTCGCAGGCCCCCCTTCAGAATCTGAGGTTACACAGGACCTCCCACTGCGGATTACCCTAGACGTAGCTAGGTAATCGGTTTTGGCTACCCACTCCAGGAGCCGAATAATCAGACAGGTACTTCGAGTAAGAAGTCCGATTTGAGTCACCGTTTGGCTCACCTTCGTGATCCGGCATAGGATCATTATATCACCGGTCTAGGATTACCCTCTCATTCGGTAACCTTGGACGGCTGGACTAGGTGCGATCATCCTCACCAGAAGAAGATCTTCACCGTCTCCTTCAAAAATACTTACGAACTCAAAAGGTATCGTTAATTGAATTATCCCCTCCCCTAACTTCACCAGTTTATTTGTGAACTAGAATTCTCATCCGAGCCCATAACCTAGAGTATTAGAAGTGCTTACTTAATTCAGTATTTAACTCAATAATAATATTCTATTCATGCTTTCGGGTGTCATTAAGACGCAAGCATCCCAGTGAGTAATTTTCAAGTAATCCCCACGCCATATTTGTGAACTAGAATTCTCATCCGAGCCCATAACCTAGAGTATTAGAAGTGCTTACTTAATTCAGTATTTAACTCAATAATAATATTCTATTCATGCTTTCGGGTGTCATTAAGACGCAAGCATCGCAGTGAGTAATTTTCAAGTAATCCCCACGCCATTTTTGTAGACTTATTTATTCAGTGCAAGATTAATTCTATTTATATTTATATACGCTGTTGCTTATTTCAAATTCATGCACATTAAAGATTATTTTGGTATGTGTGTGTTTAACTATTTTGGACGATCCTTTGGCAATTATTAAGCAATCCACTCGGCTTAAATCTCAATATTACACCGATCCACCCATGGTTCGCTTTTACTGAGTGTGGACACACTCAGGGGATCATCATCTTAGTTTAGATCAAAAAGGTACGCACCGGAGTTATTCTTATTCACCGGAAGTGGCTAAGGTAGGTGTAATGGATACGCTTCCCCTCCGCTTGACCTCGGGGCGGTAATAAAATATATGTCCAGGAAGTAGGACTGGGATTATCTACTCACTCAAACCTCGACAGAGGGGAAAAATGAAAACAGAGGTAAAGCTTAGAGAGAACCAGGATCGACAAACCTCGGTAGTCGTAGGAGAAGAAAAAAACTAGTTCCCACACCAGAGACATGGAAAACTTACCGATTAACGTGGGATTCGAACTACTACACTTAATTCAGACTGCATTCTTTCATTCCTTTCCCACTTTCAGATTACCTAAGTTCCCCTGGCTATTAGTGATCGGGAGATCCGTCTATTCTCTTGCACCTCTCTCTCGATTGTTGCAATCTTGTGTAATGGCTTACCTGCCTCTGGATTATATTTATGTTGCTCTGTGTTTTCTTAACTTGGTTTTATTTTCTTGTTTCCTAGTTCGGTATGTTCCCTTATCGTGGCTCTGGTTTATTTATCGTTTGTCCTCATCTTTTATATTAGTTGCAATTCGTAAGCAGTTTTCCTCTTTATTGGCTATTACATCATTGTTGTCTGTTATCCGGATTTGTTCGTAATCCTAGAGTTTAGTTTCTGTTTATTTCTGCTTTATTCAATTTTGGTGTATATGTAAGAGCTATTTCAGCCTTTTTGTATCTCTTCGGTAATATATTCTTCTCCATTTATACTATTATTTTGTATTTTCTCCTTCCTTCTCTCTCTTATTTTTCCTGAGTTCTTTACACATATATTGGTTCTTCTTCTCTCCTTGTAGCTCTCTCATTTTCCTTCTTTTTCTTTTGTTGGTAAAAATTTATAGGTTGTGTAAGCTGGATAAGCTCTTAGGGCAGCCAAATGGGTTTCTTGATTTGCCTTGGCAGCTGCCGGTTTGCTTCTACTGTGAATGCCTGGTATTCATAAGGCACAGACTACAAAAGAGTAGAAAGTTTATGTCTTGCTTCATTGTAGGCTGGGTAAAAGTGATCCGAGATCTCTTCAAAGGTAAAAGGAATCTTGGAGCCTGATTCACTATTCTTATTTGTCGGGAACTTGAAAGGTCTTCACATGTCTTTTATTGATAGAAGAAATCATCCTTAAGCACCGTCAAGTAACCGTTTTACAGATAAAGACCCGCATACATGCCAGATTTTAGCAAACACAAAAATAATAAATTTTTACACATTAAATTAGTTCTCATAATATTAAATTTATTCTCTCTACTTGCATTAACTTATTTTACCAATTCTTACACAAATATCAAGTCTTACAATTGCTATATAATAATATACAAGGAAGTAATACAACATTTTCCTCTAATATTAGGACGAAAGAATGACTTACTCTTGAGGGCCCTCAAATAAACAAATTAATTCATATTAGACCGCCTAATACAATTAATATGAATTCATCATAATAATATATTTCCTCACCATATTTTATTTAATTCATTTCAATATTGTACATATTTGTAGCAAACGATTTCCATTATATTAGTCGTTTTCTACAGTCATACCTTACATGGTTGCCAAATGTCACCGTTTCTCTTATTTCAATGCTCTTAAACAAGTATCCTTTTGGTTAATTTTACTCAATTTATATTAAATATATTGAGAAAATAAGATTTAAATTATTATATATAGACTTTTACGCAAATTTTACATTCACTAAACAAAAACTATTATATTCTGGTATTTCGTTTCTTTTTTAAGTTAGTTTAAAGTTTTCCTCTAATAACGGAAAGAAAATTTTTTTAGTTACTCGTAAAACTAAGGGAGTGATTGAGAGAATGATTATAATAATTTGAATAAATATGACTAAGCTGTTTAATCTAGATTAAAATGCAAAAGAGAGGTATATACGAATTTTGTAATTACTTCATTCATGTTTTTGGCATCTTATACATTGGTATGGGGGAATTATGATAAATTTTTGTATGTTTGTTTTTATTTTCCTTATTTTTTCGTATGTTAATATTGCCTTATTTCAAATGCCGTTAATCTCGGTTATCTTCTTTCGTGCCTGCTAGAAGAAATGATCATTGGACTGATAGTATATGCGAACTAGATGTTCAGCGTCTCTGGCCTCACTAGTAAAGGCATATCCGCTGTGTATATAGAATACAGCGTTGGACTGAGACATCCTCCTTGCAGTAGGCTGGCTTCCATCTCGAATTCTGGTCCCTCGTAATCGCTGATCACGATTTTTTTCTTTTATCCTCTATATAGTCTTCGAATATTATCCACAAATTGTTGATCATTTGGAGGTCAAAGATCGTATACTGAATGTCTCGACCCAGACTTTGCCAAAGGCTTTCTCTACGTTGCATAGCACTAAGTCGACGTATTTTCCTTCAGCTTTTGCTTGTGCTATTTTTCCGCTATTAATCTGAGGGTCATGGTCATATCCCTGTTCTTCCGGAATCAAAACTGGAAATTGGTCTGTAAATTATTTTCCTCGATGTATTCCACTAGTCTTCTGGTCGGTATTTTTTCCAAGATCTGACCAGTGAAATCTAAGAGCGATATATGGATGTAGATAATTAAGAGGCTTTGAGGTTTACTTTGTTTGAAGAAGAATAGTATTTTTGCCCTGTTTAATGCCTCAAGGAAGTAGCAGGTGTTCAAGCTTGCATTATATATATGTTTTTGAAGGCTTTGGTGATGGAGTTGTTCTGGGCGTTGGTGGGGTTAGACTATGTGAGTCATGATGGTTCTGGCGTCTGTTGCTTAAATGAGTAAATTGCATTCATTATTTTTCCCAATTGTTGGTGCCCCAGGTCCAACTCGATCTTCTCTGAGGGAGTCTTATTTATGTTGTCCCGTAGCAACAACATAAATAAGATAACTCCTACCTATTCAATCGACCCCATCAGAGAAGATCAAGTAGGAAACTTTCAAAGAAGGCGAGGGCCTACTTAATGGTGGTAATGTTGTTGGGGTCTACAGCAACGACCTTCTCCCTTAATCTACCAAACGGTCGGAGGGAGCAGAGTTCATCTGCTCCTGAGGAGCAATTAACGATATTTACCTATTGAATTTAAACTTAAATTGTTTCAGACTGATTCCTAACAACAGTATAGCTTGTACCTATTTTAAGTTAATGGTAATCATTTCCACTTTTGTTTTGATTCTTAGATTAAGAGGCTGAGTATCTTATTTTAGTTTCTGACAATTTTGCCAAAATTAAACTTTAAGTTAAGATAACACCAATTTTGATTTCTAAAAGATAATAATACAATAGATCCACTTTAATTCAAATTTATAACGCATTTAATTTATTGTTCATTTACTTATTTACAATTATAGCTTAGTTATTGTCCTTTATTGATATTTATTTATAACTACTTGTCTCATTTGCCTTATTTTCCTTCTCTTTTTCTTAACTAATTTAGGTAAATTGTGCCACGTATGTATATTTAATATACATGAGATCCTTAAATCAGGACACAGGAAATATCACAATGTTCTCCTCGTTCACTAGAGCTTAGCTCCCTTGAATTATTTTCCTAGGGTATGCTAGAGGAGAAGGTGTACTCGATAGTTTTCTCGTTCACCAGATCTTACCCTCTTGACTTATTTTTCTAGAGCATGCTAGAAAAGAAGGTGTACTCGATGGTCTCCTCGTTCACTATACATGACCTTCCTTGACTTCAACACTGACATCCACCCAAATTGCAGCAACTCCATCAGCATTTAAGTGAAGATGATCCTGATAGGAGAGTCTAGTGTTGCGAAAGGACAGAATAACAATGCTTGTGAGATGAGACGTTTCTATCAAAGATTTTATTCCCTGATGAATAGAACTTTTATGTTTCCGGAGAATTCAACCGTCACCACACTCGATACTAGTCACCAAACACTTTTCACTGTTTGATTCTTCCAAGGAACAAGATGACCAACGCCTCCATGGTTCGGTGTGGTATATGGAAAGCCAGAATCGTTGGTCCCTTCTTCTTTGATGACGCAGTCACCGGTGACACGTACCTCAAGATGTTGAAGGAGGAAACATTTCCAAGCCGGTTGAACCAGAGGGGACTATCTGCAACGGGTTTCAGCAGGATGCCCCCCCCCTCCCCTATTATGCTACAACAGTTAAAAATTACTTTAACACACAGTTTCCAGAAAACTGGATTGTACGACGAGGTCAAGTTGAATTTTCACCAACGACTCTTGATCATAATCTGATGCGTTTTTATTGGTGGAGCCACCGGAAAGCCAAAGTGTACGAGGTCAAAATTCAGAGCGTTTTTCCACTTTAAATCACGTATTGTGAAGGCTTGTCACGAAATCTCTGCGACTGTGATTCCGAAAGTGCTGTTGTAGTGGGGATTGAGTCTTCCATTAGGTGTACGACACAAAGGCGGATACTTAATGGTGGTAATGTTGTTGGGGTCTACAGCAACGACCTTCTCCCTTAATCTAGCAAGCAGTGGAAGGGAGCAGAGATCATCTGAGTATCTTGTTTTAGTTTCTGGCAAATTTGCCAAATTTATTTATTTATTTTTTTTAAACTATGGGTCCTGACTTACCGGACACGCTAAACTCATCCAATTAATATTTGGGTTATCTTTTCAGATTACCATAACCCAGTTGAAAGCTTTTTAAGTTTATTTCATGTTAAATTATTCTTTAGATCTTAAAAATAATTTATAAATATCAAGTTATTGTTACCTCTACGATTAACCTATTCTTACATTGCTGGATGGTATGAATTTATATTTATTTAATTTGCTTGTAAACAATAATAAATTATTTGAAAAACTACATTAGAACCTTTTCATCTCAATTATTTAAATCATTTAGTTCGAATTTATGTTAACCAAATATAATTCAAATAGAAATAGCGCTTTGAGTTTATTTCTGTTTCTTTATTCATCTGTAAATACCCAAATATTTTTTTATATTTAAATTTGCTATTATTTATTTGCTAAATTTTGACAAATATTTTTGGGGAGTGTCAAAATAACACATTGATTTTTATTCCAAGAGTTGGTACCTAAAACATACCAGAAATGGGCGGATGTTTTCTCAAATACCTAAGAATTAGGGTCTAAAGTTTACTTTAGTAGTTTACAATAGTTAAAACTACCATTAATAATCTTTAGATGAAGGTTATGTCACAGCAATTTTGATTATTTAGGTCAGTGCTCTGAAGATAGCAAGATACAGATAGAAAGATACAGGCGAAGGTGCTACATCCTACATAACCCTGTATTTATAGATGTGAATGCAGCTCATTATTATTATTGAGAGGTGACCAACTAAGCCGTGTTATTCATATAGTCCCTTGACTATATTTGTATCCCTTTCTTCCTTCCATTCCGTTAATTCTGATATCTCCTTCATTCTTACATTTCTAGACTGGCCTTAAATGCATCTTGGGGTCTCTGCTAATTCCTAATTCTATAATTATTTGCCGTATAGACGTTAAAATGCCGAACTCTTCAAGCTGAAAAAAGGCTAGCTTTTTCACCTTTTCTTTAATGGTGTAAGATGGGACTCGTAAGTCGTGTTTACTTCCATAATCACGTCCCTAAATAAAGCCGAAGAAAATTTCCTACTTGGTTTTTCAAAAAGGATGAAATTAGTGGATTGGGGGCAAAATTACTTCGCAAAACCTCTATCCCCATTTTAGATATTGAAAATAGTACCAGCAAGTGTTCACGAGTGGGAAACAAGTTACACACACGTGTGTATGTATAATTATGTATACATATACACGCTAAAAAACCCTAAAGATTTTGGTGTATTATATGAAATCTACATATGTATGAGTCAAGAGGTTTAATTTAAACACATTGTTGATTGTAATTGAATTTTAGGCAGTTATTCCCCTAGGCTTAGATTAAGTTGGTCTTAAAATTGTCGCATAATGAACTTCTGACCTTTTTAGGCGGAAAAATTTACAGTAATCCCATGATAATACTATTTAGGGGAAGGTTTTTTATGAAGTTTTGTCGTGTTTTACTCACAGGTCTTCTACAAGGTTCCTATCGGGCGAGTTTGCTTGTTTCGTCCATGCAGTGGCTGGGGATGTTTGTTTGTATGTGTGGTGGAGTTGTTTGTATTTGGTTCAGTTATGTAGAATCAAAGGATTGTTTGTATTTGGTTAATTTATTTAGAATCAAAGGATTGTTTATGTTTGGTTCATTTATTTAGAATCAAAGGATTGTTTTTCTTTGGTTCATTTACTTAGAATCAGAGGATATTTTGTGTCTGTTTGCTTCATTCACGCTTTGCCCCACCTGAAAGCATCCGAAGCACAACATACAAATTTCATGCGAGATAACGTCCCCCTGCCCCAAGGTCTAGGAGGTTAAAACCATCCTGTTAAACCAGCACATGATGTTATGAACTGGCTTGCACAAAGTCCCCACCTGAATCCGTTTGAAAATGTTTGGAAGACATTCGGAGAGCTGTCTAAAGCCGGGAATCCGAAAACTGTTCAAGAATTCTAGCAAATTGGAGCAAAATTGGAGCAAGGATACTGCACATGGACATCCCCCCAAGATCGGTTCGTTACTGAGGTAGATTCTAATGTATCATCGAGAATAAAGGCCTCTAAATAAATACTAATTACATATAATTTGTACAAAGATTTTCCACTGATAATTCAATATGTAACAAAATTTCACTTTTTTTTCTTGTTCGTGGGTTAAAAGTGTTATTTTCCCAGTTGTTCATGACTAAAGTAAATGAAAAAAGTCGTATTTTGATGCCCAAGCTTTGCATTTGTAGGTAGGGCACTTAATTTCTAAATTAGTCCATTTTGAAAATAATGCTAGGGTATTATTATTAATTTCTGAAGTCAATGAGAAAATATAAAAGGCTGTAGGCTTTAATTTTTTTAAAGTATAGTAGAAAATTGTTAATTTTATTTAAAAAAATACCATTGGAATGGCGTAGAATAGTATTTGTTTCAAGGAAACCTTCCCCCAAAATTTATATTTAATCATATATTGAAATATTTCTAGAATTTAGTAAAATTTTATGAAGTCTCAAATATGTTCCAGAATCTGCCAGAACATAGCTTTGGAAACCTCTAGAATATTCTTAGAATTTTCTAGAATATTACTTCAAAAATATTTATACAGGAATTTCTAGATCTGCGATCATTTCAGCTCTAGCTACCATAGTGATCACACAAAAATTGAAATGGTATCAAGAGGTTATAATCATTCTCTGGATGCACTCTATTATATGTGTGGACAGTTCATCAAAACAAGAGCAAAAATGTTCGGTGTGACGGCATCTATTAAAATGTTCGAAGCTTCCAAAGCATACTTTGGCATGCCATTTAGTCACCAAGACAAACCCTAGGCCCATCATTTTGCTTGTGAACACTGAAAGAAAACTTTGGGAAGTAAGAAAAAATGTTTATTGGAAAGAGTAAAATATTAAATCTCCCAAGTATTTAACCTATTATGTTTGTTTTGAACCCAAAGAGTAATAAAGTATTTTTTAACTTTTACAAGATGGTATATGGAGGAAATAAGAGCCATAAAGTTTGCCATTCCCAGGATCTAGCGTGAACCCAGTGACCACTCAAGCAACTGATACTTCTGCATGGTGGACCATTCCTTACACCGAAGTATCAAAAATGCACCTAACATTTTCTATCCCAAACTTCCACCCTATATTACATCAGTATCACACACTGCTGATCTTCCTGTAGCTAACCTTCAGAATTTAATAAGCCACCCTCAGAAGAAAGCAATAATTCAGAAGCTGAAAATATCAGTGAAGATATAGACCACAGTGTCAGAAATGTGGCTTTTTGAGAGGAATCCATACTATCCAAATGGACCTTAATGACCTTGTCAGAGATATTGGCTTGTCAAAGTCCAAATGCTGAGCTTTTGATTTCTAGGCTCAAAGAGTGAGATTTGCTGGATGAAAATGGGTAAGTAACAAGCCATTAAAAACGTTATTAACATCCCTCTAGTTTCTTTACTTATCGATCTGGGTGATGCTACCCCAATAATGTATTTGGTATGTTTGGTGCAATTGGAATTGCATGTAATCCTGATGAGGGGAGTCTCTTCAGTGACAGCTCATCAAGAAGAATTAAAGCCGCACTTATCCATAATTGTAATAAGCATCCATCCCTTCCCATGGTTCATTCAGTATATCTTGAGGAGAACTAAAACAGTATCAAGCTTTGAATTATAAAGTGTGGGGCTGGAAAGTTATTGGAGACTTCAAACGGTAGCATTTTCGAAGGGTTTCCAGGTAGGCATAACTAAATTTCAATGTCATCCGTCTTTGGGACAGAAAGGATACCGCAGCCTATTGCTACAAGAGTTCTGTTTTGGGGTGTCAGGAGTTTATGGGAAACCACAAGGCGGACAATTATGTGTGACCTGTTAAGAACTTAGTGAAAATCTATGGCCAAATGAGCTGCAGAATGTTCTTGAAAGTGTACACCCTTGATGGCCATCTCGACAAGTTTATGTATAATATTGGAACATACACAAAAAAACAAGGGAAGCGCTTTCATCAAGATCTACATCAAGATCTACTGAACTTTGAACATAGATACCAAAGAGTATACAATGAAAACATGATGGAAAACTACATTTGGGGATTGATTGTACGGGAATGTGATTTACATTACAAACGAAAATTTAGAAAAAATGTTCACTTCTAACCTTTTTTTACTTGCTTATATTTTTTTTTTCTTGGGATAGTTTCCTATAATTGTATATTTTTAGCTCTATAATGAATGAAAAAGCAAAATTTTACTACATATTTTTAGTAAATATTTCATCATATAACCTTCAAAAGCAAAGTTAAAGACAAATGACAGCTATTTTCTATTCTTTTGCAATAAAAGGAGTTGGAAAATAGCACTTACTGCCTAGGAAAAAACATTGCATTGTAAAGTATAATAAATTCAGCGTTATTTTACAATAGAATTTTGTTTCCGGTGTCATTCCGATCATTTTCCAGTAAGATTGTTCTAGTAAATTGCTTATCTATTGATAATTTTCGTTTTATTCATATACTTTACCCTTCCATAGTTTATACCTATAAGTTATCGTGTACCAATTTTGGAAAGCTTGGATTTTCTCTGGCAAAAGGTATGGAAGATTTGCGATAGAAATACAGGCGTTCTATTTTTTTTTTAAGACGGTACTGCATAATGACGATGATAATCAAGAAATCTTATTGATGTTCTTGGATTGATTGGAGTCACTTTATAAATTTCTTATGTTTTAGGCGATGGTATCTGTGTATCTATAGCTTACATCTTATGCATCTACTCCTCCACTTCTTAAATATCTGCTCTATCTCGCATGTTCGTTCGTTAAATCATTTTTCTTTGTTTTCTGCGCAATTGTCTTTTTTACGTATATTCCCTGATCGGTTCAAAAGGACAATTATATGTTTCTGTATATAAGAGGAAAGATAAAAAGAGAAAGAAAGAGGGAAAAAAGAAAGAAAGCTATTGTCAACGCATTAAAAATTAGTTGCCACCCAGCTGCTATTCGAAGAGTAGCAACTGAAAATTTTCAACCTTTTCTTTGAAACCTACACTTCCCTACGCCCTATCAACTCGAAATCTCCCAACCACCGCCAATGCAACTCCCCCTCCTCCCCAAAAAACACAAAAACACAGCTACCTAAATTGCATCTGCAATTTTTTCTCGCAACTTTTGTCATTAAATTTAAGCTCGATCATTAATCTTATAAATCGAAATTCAGTTTACCGCCAGAACATACGAACGAACGTCCGAGGCTCTCTACGATAGCGCGCTCGGAAGGAAAAGGAAAGAAGAGTTTTTGAAGGAGATTGGCACGTTTAAGGGCGCAGCGATGGTGTGGCTGAAGCTCAGGTAGTATAATTTAGGTAGGTGGAGTGGTAGGTGGGCTGAGCGTCATGGAGTATGGTTAAAGGCGCCCAGGCGCCTAGTATTGGAAAGTAGGTGGGTCAGGAAGGTGACTTAGGGTGCTCAAAGGGGATATAGTTTCATTAAGTTTGTAAAATTGCTGGCAAATAGAGACATAAAATAGTGCTAGAGAGTATAAAAGAGACAAGTGTCCAATGTAATGGTAGATGTGGCCCATCTACTCAAATACACACTGCCCGTATTCCAGTACTCTTCTCAATAATACAGTATGGTCTAAGATGGAGAAGAGGCGAGGAGGGTTAGATTAGGCACCTCAGAAGATGGGGGATATGGCCAAGGTGGGTGAAAAGACTGATTGCCAATTGAGCGAATTGGGACCTGCTGTGATCAGGTCTTTTCTTCGGTCGACGACAGCGCTACGGCGATTTGAACTTAGACGCAACCGGGAAATCGAACCTAAATTTGACATTTGAACCCCAATAAAACCAGTCCACACCCCCCCAAGTCCTAGATCGAAGTTTTATGAGATCTGAAACTCAGAAATGACTGGTTAACTCGTTCTCAAATCCTGAAGTCTGTTCGCCATGAACATTCTCTTGAACAAACGCAAATAGAACACCTCAAAAAGCCTCCCTGAGGCAAATAGAACCAGTGCCTCTTTTTAATAGCCTATTAACAGCCTTTTGAACAATAGCTGGAAAATGGTGCGGAACGTAGCTGAAATGTGACTATTTCTGACATGTGGTTAGTGGACTGAGCAAAACCGGCGAGCCAATTTGAAGCCCATAAATTGGGCTGTCTCGTTAAGCCTTTTACTTTGGCTCCCAACATCCGACAGTGCCATGAAACACCCTCTCCGTACGAGTGCCAAGGCAGCCATTCGAGGCTCAGTTCTGGCACTATTCATTCCAAACAGCCATATTCCTTTCGTCTCACAAGTCACTCTGACCCAGCCGCGTCTGTGAGAGAGCGATCGACAGATAGAAAGATAGTTCGATAGATTAATAGATAGAGAAGGAAGAAGGGATAGAAAATGAGGAATAGATAGATAGGTCGTTAGGTAAGTTGGTAGGTAGGTAGGGTGGTAGGCCGGTGGGGAGTAAGGGCATGTAAAGAGGTAGGATTTAGGGAGCTAGGCCGTAGGGAGTTAGGTGGGTAGGAAGGTAGGTAGGTAGGTGAGTAGGTAGGTAGATGGGTGAGTAGTTAGGTAGCTGGGTGAGTAGGTAGGTAGCTAGCTAGGAAGGTAGATCGGTAGACAGGCATGCCGTTAGGTAGGTAGATAGCTAGAAAGGTAGCTAGCTAGGAAGGAAGATAGCTAGGAAGGTGGGTAGGTAGGTAGATGGGTGAGTAGGTAGGATAGATAGAGAGATATTAAGAGAGTAAGACAAATTATGATGATTATTATTATGGGAGTGGCAGATAGTAAACGTTTGCGATATGTGAGACGAACCCGACGGGAAATGAGTGGTTCGTGTGGGATGGGGGCGAGGAATGTGAGCGAGGGTGACCCTGGTGGTTCCTCGATAGAAGAGGCTTAAGAGATGAAGCGGGTCATCAAAGCACGCTTGAACCCGCTAAGAGATGGGGATGAGAGTATTGCAGGGGGCAGATTATTCCACATTCTCGGAGAAAATGTCGAGAAAGCATCCTCTGCCTCATCTGGTACGGACTACTTCCAGGAAAAATCAAGAGAGGGGGTTGAACCAGATTGTGGGGATTCTCGGGGCCTGGGAAATGGTCAGTGGGGTTGGGGAGGGGGCAAGTCGAAGGAAGCTGCGGTCTATAAGCTCTTAGATGTAAACGGAATTACCATAAAAGTGATACTGTATTATTATCATTATTATCATGAATATCATCATTATCATCATCATTATTATTATCATACAAAGTTGAAGATAAAGCGTAGAAATCCTAAGAAAAAATATACAGAGAGGCAAGAAGTAGACAAACAGTTTCTGTTTATAAATATATACATTCAAAGGGTTTACATAAATATTATCGGGTTCGTTTGCCATTTTTATTTATATTATGTCTAGAACATGTATCAGCCTAGAACGTTAGATTCCTAGAGTCCCCAAATGGAGAAGTAAACCACGGGAAAATTGAAAAAAGAAGCGACATTCCTAGCGCTTTCGTTTATTTTAACATCGTTATGGAATGGTATACTAAAGATTTGTATACGACATGTATAAATTTAAATAGACAAGAAATGATTTTCAAGGAAGGAAGATCGTTGGGTATTATGTGAAAAGAAAATACTCCTTTGTAGTATTAATAATTCTACTTGTTTTATTTTACTCGCTCTATCATCGTTATCTATTTTTGTTTACTCTTTTATCTCTTCCAGTCGATCTATTTTTTAATTTAATAATTATAATCATCTCTTTGTGTAGTCCCCATTTCTTTATCCATCTTTATCAAGGACCATCCATTAATAACCCAGCCTCATCCTTCTCTCTCTCGCTTCGGTCCTCTCCCCTTTCGAAAATCTTCAGCAGAGCGATCAGAATGATAATAAAGTTAGTAACGATGGTGGAGATAATGCTACAACTACTTTTCTCGATAGTGGGGAAGATAATATTACAATTCAATCGCATCATTAAGAAAAAAACCGAAACGCGAATCAGGTCAACGTGATTCTCCACACAATATATAGATTATGATCTCGAGAGGACAGGCTAAGGACCTGTCTCCTTCAGGATAAGAGCCTAACCCCCCCCCCCGCCCTCAGAAAAGGAGCAGATACCGTTAACATATACGCTGACTCAGATAAGAGAACTTCCGCCTACGAAGCATCTCTTTACCACACTGAGCACGTCTTCTTCGAACTTGAGTGCTCGGCTTCGGTTCGTTGAAAGGCAAAATTCCTCTTTAAACAGGTAAAGGCGGAAAGGAATTCGTAAAAAAATCACGTTTTATCAATGCGCATGACTATTTTATTAAAAAAATTTGAATATATCCAATGAAAGAACGTTCTTAAAATCCAGTATAATACTTCCAAGGGGGATTTTAATGGTTGGTTTTACCTTGAGGGAATTTATAATTTTTTAGGCGTTCCAGTGACATAAAGAGTTATGTTTAACCCACGGGAATTGCAATGGTTGTATTTTTACCATGTTAAATTTGTAAGTATTTTGGGCCGCTATAAATTTTAATGGTAGTTTATACCACCGGAAATATTAATGGTTGTTTTTCTAATCATGACCATTTTAATTGTTGCTTTTACCTTTGTGAATTTTAATGTCAGTTTTTGTTTTCATGAATTATAATGGTTGTTTTTATTGCTTGGAATTTCATTGGGGTCTTTTTACCCCAGAAAATTTTAATGGTTGGTATACACTTCTCGTTTTCACAAGTGGTGTGATGTGTAACATTGGCAAACGTGATGCAGCTAACATCTGGAAGATTACGGGCCCTCGTGTCTCCAATTCTCGGAAGTGTGTGTGCGACTATTGTCTATACATGTTGTGAAGGCTATCGCAGAACCCGGTTCACACGGCCCAAAGAGAATACACACATAAAATTTAGGGAAGACCAGGGATCTAAAGGCCTACTAGAAATTTACCAGAATTAATCAGAACGGTGCTAAATTATGAGGTATCCGCAAAGGGTTAAATAAATACACACAAAAGGTATTTACAGTATTATTTACCAAAAAATTAAATTGAAATAAATTAACTGTTAACAAATTATACGGGGGTCATCAAACAATAAGAAAAGTCACAAATGCTTAACACGATCAAACGACCACAAGTCGTCTTAACCAAAAAGATATTCGCACATACAAAAATGGGTTCTATGGATAAATTGTTTAAAGCCGAAACGACACGCGCCGTTGAAGATGAAAATAGGCTTCGCTACTCTAGTGACAGGTGTTCTCGGAATAACCTCCCTGTCTTACGTCCCTTACCCGAAGGCCCAAAGTTACATGAATAACACTTAACACCTAATTAATCTGACGGAGACGTAATAAGAAAGAGATACTCTAAAATACCTGATACTAGAGCAGTGAAGCAATAACCCACGTCGGGAATCCAGGCGAAAGAGGCCCGGCGACGAAGAAGCAATTCGACCCAAGTCGACAGGTGTAAAAGCCATGGCGGTCTTCGGCGAGGAGAAACCCACAAAGGGCGATATCGTGGCGAAAGGCGTCGGAACCACGGGGAACGATGATTCGAAGGCTCAACGATCCGAGAGAAGGAATTCGGGATGACAGAGTTCCCTAAGGAGGAGATGGCGAGGTGACTAAGGAAGAACTTTCACGTGCCCAGTGTTAACGGTTTCCCAAGGAGAACACTTGCAAACGTAACTGGAAGAGCACAATTCGATGCAGCCGACAGAGGGGCAGCGACTATGCTGGCAGGAATCAATGGCGGAAAATCCTCGCTGCACGAAGGA
Source organism: Ceratothoa steindachneri (assembly GCA_963969495.1). Classification (NCBI taxonomy): domain Eukaryota; kingdom Metazoa; phylum Arthropoda; class Malacostraca; order Isopoda; family Cymothoidae; genus Ceratothoa; species Ceratothoa steindachneri. Next base: position 204,774,742 of record OZ018317.1, on the reverse strand, counting down.
ATTTAGTACGGGTCTCCAAAAATTAATGACGTCAAGGTGCGTGACGGACAACGATTCGGCGGAGGAATCGGTTAGAATCCTCACAACAGAATAACTTAAAGTGGCTCACGGACCCATTTATATCCTTCAGTCCGAAGGGGGTAAAGGGAAGTGGGGCACAAAGGGGGGGTAACGAGTCGCTTCCCCTATGCAAATTAGACTGGTAGGTTGCAGAAGTTTAGGCCAAAAATGGTAGCCTCGAAGCGGGTTGACCTGCGATAAACACCATGAACTATGATGAAAAAGGGAACTATTAGAATTATCTTTATTCCCAAGGTAATATTTTTTTTTAGCCCAGAAATATTAATGTTTTTATGATCGTGGGAAATGCAGTTTTTTGGGGCACCTGGGAATTTCGATGGACATTCTTTACCCAAGCAAGATTTAAAGGTTGTTGTCATGGTGACAGGAATTAAAGTGATTATTGTTAACGAACTTCGAACACTCTCAAATGACAATAAGCTCCATGAACTAAAAGAGAACTTCGAGAGGACAAAGTGGGACATCATTTGACTTTAAAAGGACTAAATGGGACATCATTGGACTTTAAGAAGACAAAATGGGACATCATCGGACTTTAAGAGAACAAAATGGGTCATCATCGGACTTGAAGAGGACAAAATACATTTCGGACTTTAAGGGCACAAAATACATCATTGAACTTTAAGGGCACAAAATACATCATCGGGCTTTAAGAGGACAAAATGAAACATCATCGGACTTTAAGAGGACACAATGGCACATGATCAGACTTTAAGATGACAAACTGGAACATAATGGGACATCAATGGACTTTAAGAGGACAAAATTGGACATCATTGGACTATAAGAGGACAAAATGGGACATCATTGGACTTTAAGAGGACAAAATGGGACATCATTGGAATTTAAGAGGATAAAATGGGACATCTTTGGCCACGGCGAAAAAAAAGGAAAAGTATCTATACATTTGGAAAAGGCCCATATTCTCCTATAAAGGTCGAAGAGTCACACATAATAGTGGGGTAGGATTCTTTTTTCCCGGAAATATTGCTCTTTTCTTATAAGAAATGATAAAAATATCACATAGCTTAATTGAACCAGATATTCGCATCCAATAAACTATGTACAATCTCATTCAAAGCTCCTCACTCATATGAAGAAATAGAAGACATCTATGCCGCACTCAAGTATGCACAAACACAAGAAAAACAACCATTAAGATAATTATCGGAAGGTAAATTAGAAGTAGGAAAATTCTCAGCAGGAAAATTTCCAGTAGGAAAAATTGCAGTAAGAAAATTCCCAGTAGAAAAGTTCCCAGTAGGGAAAATTCCCAAGTTGAAAATTGGCAGTAAAAAAATTCTCATTAGGATAATTCGTAGAAGAAAATAATCTGGTAGGAAAATAATTCTCCGGAGGTGAGGAAAATGAACGTGAAAACAGATTAGTAAGATTCGAAGAAGGGGGAAAAACTATGCTACATCTTCAGAAGCGAAAAGCGACATACTCTATTCTTAAAACGCAAACTATTTAATCAAGGCATAATACCAATTCGTCCATTAAAGACCAAATTTTAGCAGAAGCTGAAAACGACTCGGATAAATAAAGAACGTCATATGTTAGTAATGTCCTGCAGGAAAACAAATAGTTGAACAAAAACACTACACGAGTGGCAGATATATTCAAAGGAACAAATGTTATGAACTATAAATAGGCAGAAACACAGCAAAAGGAAACGGAAAAATTGGACGAAGAAAGACCTAAACTGGGTCTCTCCTGAAATAAAAAACACACAGAAGACGACTTCGCTGGAGTTGACCGAATGAAACTCACTCAATGGCAAGTTTAAGTTGGCAAAGTCGAGCCCCAGAGTGTGGTGAGGACGAATTTAGGGGGGGAAAGGCAACAGTTGAATGAATACGATGCCCATAATAAATTTTAAGGATTGTTATTCAAGATTGGGGTTTTAATTTTTTTTTTTTACTACAAGTAATTCTAATTGGTTATTTTTTTTACCTTTATGAGTTTTTAAATGTATTTTTAGTCGCGTAAACGCGACTCTAGTTTATGGGTTGGTCCGTAGGTTGTCGGTCTGATGGTAACCGTTTTACTTTTCAATGAGTCTTTTGCCAATAACATCGTAACTCTTGGGCCGATTATAACGAAATTTAAAAACTTGATGTCGTTTTACATACTCTTTCGAATGATATAATTGCCAAAGTCATTACGAGGTTAATCCGAGATTCATTTAAAGTTTTGAAGGTCGTAAGGTCATAAATCAGAATAAGTGAGAGCAAGAGACTTAGGGTTGGTGACCTTGTTTTTACCCTAAATGCTTCTTAATGGTTATTTATTTAACAGTAACAATTTTACGTGTTTTTTTTTAGCTGAAGTGAGAGAAACGAAACAAACACACCCATCCATGGATTCAAGCACACTACCACTCCATCACTTTCTAGTCTTCTCTCTCGATACCCCCCTCCCCTCCCTCTCCCATATTGAAGATGTAGGAGGAGGTGGTTAAATAGAAGTTTGAAAGATCCTTAATTCAGACCTGCATTGGGTTTGTATAGCAATTTCCAATTTCACATCGACCCAGCCCCAGAAAAGACCTCAGTTGGCCACAACCTCGCTCCTAAGTGAAGAAGAAGAACCACTTCGTCTCTCCACCCGAGGGAACTCGGGCCTCTTGCAAGAGCAATTAATTAGTTACCAATTTCGTCCACCCCGCATACGTGTCGTTTGATGTAGAGATGTTTAAATGTTTGGACTTGGGGATATTTTGATTTGGGATGTTTAGATGCTAAAATATTTGTGTGTGAGATATTAAAGTACTTTGATGTTGGATGTGAAAATATTTGGGCGTTTGGATGTTAAATATTTGGATGTTGGGTGTTTGGATGTTAAAATATTTGGATGTGTGGTTTAAAGTATTTGAATTTTGGATTTTAAATTATTTAAATGGGAGAATATTCTGATGGTGGGATCTATAATTGCAGTAGGTTTGGGTGTGGCGATTTTTGGAAATGGGGGAATTATGGACGTGGGAACATTTGCATTTGTAAATGTATGTATGAAATGTTTGAATGTGCAGATGCTTGGATACCGAGATGAATATTTTTCTTGCCGTGTTTGCTTACCTAGTTTCCTCGGTTTCGATGTCATTATTTTCTGTCTGCGTGTTTACGTTTTATTTGTTTATGTTTCTTTTTCCCACTATTTTTTGTCTTAACCAGTCCCTTTGCCTCTTTGCTAATCCATTGTCATGTTTCATATTTATCTTTCCGTCTGTATCATTTTGTCTGTCTTTCTACCTTTTCCAACCGTCAGTCTTGTTTCGTATCCGTTTTTCGATTACTTTCGCCTGTCTCTAAAACTGTCTCATTTTGTTAGCCACTGAGTTTCGTGTTGCCAGATTTGGCTTCTGTCTACTTAAGGGAAATTGCCTGTAACCCATTCTCGCCAACTATGTATATAAGGAATTTTTTAAGATCAAACGATTAGATCAAATAACTGAAACTCCTTTGATATGGTTACGCTCGGCAGATAATATTCTTTGTGTGTGCCATAATAATTTGGATGTAAATATAATTTTAATTAAACTTAGTAATTTGATCTTCGATTAAATTGAATTTAGAAATTGAAAAGTACAGCACCCTCCCCTTCTTAGTTATATTATTCTATAAGACACCTTAGGGTTCCCAATACGAGGTATACAGAAATCCCTCATCTAAAAGTACACACACACACACACACACACACATATATATATATATATATATATATATATATATATATATATATATATAATACCCGTTGTCAGAGAGAGAGAGAGAGAGAGAGAGAGAGAAATGGGTAGTGCGGAAAGAACCCGCGATCGGCTTCTTTTCAGGTAACTTCCCTAAGATAACACGCCTTATAACGAGCCTAATTGTAACAACGAGAGGTTCCGCGAGATGGCGTGAAGGTTTAAATTCACTCCTGGCGCCTGTATATAGATAAACTAAAATCCACTTCCGGCGCCTCGGTAACATTCACTTCTCGGGGCTCTGTATAAATAGTAAAGCATTGGCCCGGGTAAATTAGTATTGTGCTAAGAGGAGAAGTCGCACAAGCTTCTTTCTCTCGGCCTCTCCAAACCCAAATAACCCGAAGACAAGAAAAAGAAAGAAGCAAACGAGAAAAGATCTCTCGAGCTCAGCTTCCTCCCCGGCAAATACTCCCTCGATCCCTACTTTCGAGGCTGACTGTGGTTACTGGAATACAGGTTGTATTTTCCGTCATAACTTCGAACAGGCTGAGTACTAATCGGCCTTAAGTGCAAAGCCAAACAGTGCTGTTGAAAAGTACTCGAGGTCAGTGTTCCTAGCCCGCGTGTTCCTTTCGAGCAGCCGAATCTTTGGTTGGCAGATCCGCCCGGAATTGGAATCTCCTTTTGCCGGTCGTGTGTGGCCGAGTGTGTATACTTTTATTTATCTCTCATGTCCATTATCTTATTTTTGATTTATCTTTCATGTCCACTATTCTATTTTTAATTTATCTTTCATGTCCAGTATTTTTTTTTCGTATGTACAGCAGTAAAGTTGATTTTGTTTCGCCCAGTTCAATATACAGAGCCCTCTAGATAGTTACATTAATTTTGCCAAGTATAATTAGTCACTCTTAGAGATTTATTGAAACCCAAAGTTCAATTGCATCATTCGAGGGCGAGGCCCAACTGCAGAGTTGCCCTGCGTGCTATCCGCCAACCGTTCCGAGACACGGAAAGCAAACGGAGGTAAGAAGATCTAACCTGACTTTTGACACCCATAGTCTATTTATATATCATTTTTTTTGTCGGTAATACTCGAATCTACTTATTTTAACGTCTTTAAAGTTGCTTCACCATTTTTTTCTTTTAAACGTATAATATAAAAACGACTATATATTGTTTAATTATTTAATATAAGGTAATTATTTAATAAATAAGATCATTGTATTTTTTTCTATAATTTTGAATGAAAAAATGGTGAAGTAACTTTATTTTTTAATCTAATATATATACTTTTTGTGAACCGAAGTATCGCAGTACCGCAAAGAGTAGGGCAAATACTCACTTCTGCCGACCCCAATTAGGGTTTGGGGTGAGTGTATATAAGGAGTCATCGCCCCCCTCCCCCCCCAAAAAAAAACAAAAAAAAACGGGCCCCCAACTTTCGATAGGCCCCATTTCTTAATTTTCTGCAAGGATTGAATGAAACTTTGGTGATTACTAGTTTATTGTGTTTAAAAACATCACATCAAAACATAAGCGTTTTTGGACTTTTCTTCTTTATTCTAGAGCACGTGTTCGAGATGACCTCCATTTAGCTCTGTGCATTTCTTGAGGCGCAGCACAAAGTTGTCCATGACGTCCTTACAAACCGACCGACTAATGGCTCCGATCTCCTCCCTGATGGCTTCCTTGAGTTCCGTGATGGTCCTGGGTCTCCATGCGTACACTCTGTCTTTAAGGTAGCCCCAGAGAAAGAAATCTAGGCGGCTAAGGTCTGGGCTGTGAGGTGCCCACTTAAAATCAGTCTTGAGACTGATCACATGGCCACTAAAGTTCTCTTTCCTCCAATAAAGGGACAGGTTTGAGGTATGAGAGCTTTCTCCAGCTTGCTGGAACCAGAACCTCCCCAAAAGCGACGGAAACAGGGTCTGCAGTTCCCTCTTGAAGGTTTTGAGGACCTCAACATACCGCTTCTTTGATATATAAAGATTCGAGGGTTCTTAGGCAATTTTTATTGATAATTTTCAAGTATTAGCCTTTAACAACAACAAACATTGCCTAAGAACCCTCGAATCTTTATATATCAAACACTTCAAACCTACACTCAATGAAGATTTATGTGCAATATCATTATTAATTAACTAATTTTAACTACAGTTTGTTAGTTGGTTTGTTTTTTAACAAACCAAGCGTAACTGTAACTTATAAATACTAGCCCCTTGTTAAACCCACCGCACCTAGGATCTGCGATCCTAGTAAAGCGCAACATACACCACTCACTCGTCAACACACGCGACACCTCCTTTCTAGCCTCAAAATTGACAAAAGCTCTGGCCCCATAATAGTGGCCACACACTACAGACCACCACGAATACAGCTAAACTTAGAAGTCCCACTCCGGGCCCTTTCAAACCACAACCTACCTATCTTCTTTGCGGGGGACCTCAACGCTTTTCACTCCTTTCAAAAAATACGAACGATGTGGGTAGTTACTTGGCCGGTGCCTTGCGGCGTTACCGCTGCGAACACATCGGCCCTGCCTTCCACACGTTCTTCGGCCCGCGCGGAGGCACCACATCCCCGGATGTGGTCTTCCGTAACGACCACGCCACACGATTCTACACTCACATTGCACCCCAGTCCCCACGTACTATCAGACCACATACCAATATGCCTTCTCATATCCACATCCCCCATACTCATCCCCACATCACCTCTATACGACTATAAAAACACAAACTGGGCTGAATTCAGGAGCCACATATCCACAAACACAACACATAACCTCGACCTGGAGAACACCAATCCAGGACAAATAGACCACCACTGGTGCTCACTCTTAGACACCATCACCACCGCACGTAATCTACACTCACCACACAAAAACTACACCTGTTTAAAACATTTCACATTTTCAATACACACACAGAGACTTATCACACAGTACAACAACCACTACACCAGAGGCCCACGACAACAGAACATCAACCAACTACGTGCCCGCATCCTTCAATGCGTGCAGCTAGATAGGAACCGGCAGTGGCGTGAGGTCGTCCGCATCGCGGACGACACCCGTTGCATGGACCCTTCCTTCTTCTGGCGGCACGTAAAAAGGATGCTGGGTACGGAACCATCCAAACCAATAACACTGAAAATAAACAACCACACACTCACAGACACTAATGACATCCTCAACGCATTCAGGTCCCACTGGGACACAGTACACACCCACAACCCACCAAAACCACATGCGCAGGAGCACTTCCAAGACATTCAGGAATGGTGCCGGACTCATGCTCACGAGCTGAGGCCTGCCTCCCTGATACGTATGGAGGTGCTCGACTATACGTCCACACTTACCACTCCAATCACCATCGAGGAAACAAAACCCTACATAAAATCGACACCAAAACGCGCTCCCGGCCCCTCTGGTCTACCAGGCACACTCATACATAACCTCCCCGCAGACATATACCCCACACTCACACATCTATTCAATGCCTCACTAGTCTCAGGCCACTTCCCCAAAATATTCAGTCTCTCACAATATACTCTTTCATAAACAACACAAAGACCCAAAACACCCAAACAATTACAGGCCTATTGCTCTATTAGAGCACCTAGGCAAAATACTTGAACGAATGGTCAACTGCCGCCTACGGGAGTTTCTGGAAGAGAGGGACTGGTTCTCCCCCCATGAATATGGGTTCAGGAGAGGCAGGTCCACTCAGGCGGTCGTGACCATCGTACACGACAGAATACAGAAGAAACGACAGATACACCAAAAGACTCTCTCCGTCAGTAAGGACGTGGAGAAAGCCTTTGACAAGGTGTGGCACGAGGGACTCCGTTGGAAACTCGCCAACAACACGGAGTTACCTCTCTGCACCAGAAGGCTCCTCTCACACTACCTCACTGGACGGCGCTGCCACATCAGATACAACAACACCCTTTCAAGACCCTTCACACCACGCTCAGGCGTTCCCCAAGGAAGCGTTCTGGCACCCACACTCTACATTATGTTTACAAATGACACCCCACGCCCACCAGAAAACTGTGTTCACAAATACATAGTGGCCTATGCCGACGACGAGACCATTCTCGTCAGCGGCCGGGCCCCCGAAGAAATCGCGCTCCACGCACAAAGAATACTTGATGAGAAGACAGATTACGAGGATAAATGGCTGATTGCCACGAATCCTCAGAAGACACAGATGACACTCTACGGCGCTAGAGATCACTTCATGCACAAGCTACAAATCTACTTACACACACCAGACATGATCCACCAAAACCCAACAAGGCTCGCATACACACAGTACACCAAAATCCTGGGGGTAACATTCGACAAATCCCTCAGGTTCAACTTACACCAAAACATAATACAAGCAAGAGCCTCACGCACAAACGCATCGCTGGGTAGGTTCTACCCAGCGAGTAAAAAACTAGAACTACACTTATATAAATTACTCGTGCGTCCCATTCTCACGTACACCCCACTGTTGCCCGTAGCTGCGAGCGACACCTGGAAGCGAAAGGCTCAGCGCATTCAGAACTCTGCTCTGAAGCGCGCTTGCCGTTCGCCGCTGTACTTGAGAATGGTCGCACTACACAACAACAACAAACTAACTCCTCTCAACACTTACGCTCACACCAGACTTACAAAACAACTCGGTAAACTCACCACAGACCCACTTTACACCTCGCTACACGTAAGAAGGTACGCGATGGCGCCGCGATATCCCGCGACCCACGAACGCCTGCCGCCCGTACCGTTCTTCGCATAAACCAATAGGCATCGTGAATAACGCTTTTCCGGATGAGCTATCAGCCTCCCCCTCCTGACTTGCCCCCAACCCTCGTCCAGTCAATACCACATAACCTACACCCTCATAACAACACCTCGCTTCGGTGTATAGCCACCGACCTATCTACTCTCGCTGTCCCTTTCTTAATTATTTTCCGCAACGCTCCTCTCTGACTACCTGACTGCCGTATTACAGCAGTCCCTCTCTGTTCTTTCTATACACAAACTGAACTGAAACCCACCATTCATTCTCTAGGATGGATCCACTTTAGTAAGTACCCAAATTTACCGTTTTTATATTAAATGTTTTTTTAACTCTTACAGTCTCTACAAAATTAAAAATAAAGTTTAAATTTATTATCTTTAACTAATTCCAGGTCAATTTCTCTTATAGTTTTTAATTCATTTCTGCAATAAACTTAAAATTTATTAACTAATTTTTTGAGTCAGTTTTAAAGAAAATTTAACTGTTGCCAAGTCATATTTAAAATTTTAACTTATATTACATTTTCCTGATATTTTATAATTGGTTACCCTTTAAAATAATGTCTTGTTGGCTTTTTTAAGTTTTCTTCATATGTATTAACTTTGTAAACTTATTCTAGCCTGAAGATGAAAACTTGTAGTTTTCGAAACGTAGTGAAAAATTAAAAGATGCTGCATCCGTTTCTCGTGGCTCTGGGATTTATCCTCAATGTTATATATATATATATATATATATATATATATATATATATATATATATATATATATATATATATATATATATATATATATATATATATATATGTGTGTGTGTGTGTGTGTGTAACAATACAGATAGAATTTATTCATTTCATGTCTTATAGAATATTGGGATAAATACCCCTGTCACATCATGAAGCGAACCCGTGAAAATAGTATTGAAGACTAGCAATCGCATGACGGCACAGAAAATCGTATATGAGACTCTACAGAGCAATTCAAAATCAGGAACAACAAGTACAGAGACGCTCTCAAGAAACTGAGGAAGACACGGCGAGAAGACGAGAACAATCTCGAGAAAGATACAGATTCATGATTGGAAATGCCAATGCAGATCAAAGATCCAGACTGAAGCAACAAATGACCGCAAGAACTTCTATTAGGATTCAGAAGATGAGAGAAGTAGACGTATTGAATATCCTCGCAATAGATCCCAACGATTACTTGCAAATTAAACTGAAGAGGAAAAAAATCGAAGATTAGTTGATCTCAGAGAAAGAGCACAAGATAGGATTGAAAATGAAATTGTGATGAAAGAAACCATAGACTAAATGACCAGCGTCAGCGAACAAATGATAGAATACTCAATGAAAATGAAGATGAAATAGGTGCCAGACTTCATAATATCAGACTAAGAGCTGCAGAATGCTTACAAAAATTAAATGACTAGGATAGAAATATTATAAGATAAGCAAACGCAGAAAATATGAGTGTGGGAAGATATAATATGCACCATATGATTACATTCAGTAATAATCTCTTTGATGAAAGAAATGCCATGCAACACAGCTGGAGATTTCAACATCTCATGCCAGTTTTACTCAGCTAAACACCTAGCTGAAAAACCAAGTGATGGCCTTTTCAATAACTGCTGCCATAAAGGAAGAGTTTCATATCACCCAATAAAGGCATTCTTAGAATATCTTCCAAACATTTTTTCTCAACCAGACCATCTTCACTCTGCAAATTTCAAATCTAATATAAGGTCTTACAATTCAGCTCTATCCTTCACGTAAATGAGAGCGTAACTAATTGAATCTCCTGTCATGGACCATATTGCTTTAGAGTCCATGGACAAATCTATCATCACACATCAAACCTTTACCCTCAAGATGGCACTCAAATAAAATTTGCTCATGTATACATTGTGGATTCATCAATGGCTAATCAGAGTAGGTTGAATCCATCAAGCTAACAGAGATTGCATTCCTGAAATCATAGCAAATTTAGATCGAATTATAAGAGAAAACAATGTATACACAATGGCTTACAGGTGGATGAAAGATGTAGAACAAGAGTAAAATACACGGCAGAGCTTGTAAATAGAGAGACACCAACAGTTACTCTGGTGTTTAACAGAGCTTCCACACTAGACAGAAGACGATATAAGCAATCAACTGTGGATGATGTTGCTATGGTGTTCAAGAAGGCTGATGGAGCGCCACCATTTAAAAGAGATTTCAGAGTGTATCCAAGAAATGATGCAGATAACAATCGCATATCTCTTAATATAGTGAGCCCTAACTTAGATCGAATGACCTATGCTCTCTTTTCTCTTTACGGTCAACCTGGATGGCAACCCAATTTATGTGTCACAGGAGAAAAACAGAAAAATAATGGACGTAGCAATATTACCATGTTACAACATAAGATAGCACAAACTGCGGTAAGAGATGATTTTAATCCGATTCTCCACGGTGGCAAGTTATTCCAGCAGTGGATTGTGTGATAGCCAACTTCAAGTTGAAGCTAATAATTTCAACTACGTAAGATACCATCAGGTCAATTGCGAGGTCAAGATTACAAAGACTTAGACGATCACATCGCGAATTATTACGAAGGTAAAGTTGGGCGCATGGTGCTATTGCCATCTTCTTTCCAGGGATCATCTTGCAACATGAAAGAACGGTACCACGATGCAATGTCTATGGTATCTAAATATGGTAAATCAGACCTTTTTATTACGAAGACAAATAATCTTTCATGGCCGGAAATAAAAAATAACCTCTTCCTTGTTCAGAATCCATCTGATAGACCAGATTTAGTAGCTCGAGTGTTCGAAATAAAGCTCAATTCATTAATTAGAGATATTGTTATATATTCTTGCTTTGGAACCGTTTGTGCATACTGCTATTTCATTGAGTTCCATAAATGAGGACTCCTCCACGCTCACATACTTATTATCATTAGGGGGTCCTCCTCGTCAGAATCTTCAATTGGGTTTTTCTGCATCGGACCCCTCTTCTTCACGTCCTCTTCCTATAGGTCTCCTTCCTCAAAGCCCCATTCTTCAGAGTGAATTTTTGGGGTTTATCTTCTTAAGAGCAATTTGATTTTGGTTTCTTTTCTTCGTGTTAACCTCTTCAGGGTCACATTTTTGGTTACCTATTGATATGGGATCCTCTTGAATTCCCCGCTTTCGGACTCATCTTTTACTAGTTCTTCTTCCTTTGGGGTCCCCGCTTTAGGGTCTCCTTCTTTGATTATACTCTTGCAGAGTCCTCTTCTTTGAACTCCTCTTCTCTTTGTTCCCTTTCTTCTGGTTCGGTTTCTCTTTGGATCCTCTTCTTGGATTTCTCTCTTGTAGGATCTTTTTCTTTGTACCCCTTTTCTCTTTGTTCCCTTTATTCTGGTTCGCTTGCTCTCGGGGTCCTCATCTTGGATTCCTCTCTTATAGGATCTTTATCTTGGTACTCCTTTTCTCTTTGTTCCCTTTCTTCTGGTTTGACCTCCTCAAGATTCTCTTCTTTGATTTATCTCTTGCAAGATCTTCTTCGAACTCCTGTTCTTTTTATTCCAATTCTTCTGGTTTGACTTTCTCACGGTCTTTTTCTTGCATTCCTTTCTTGCAGGATCTTCTTCTTTGAACTCTTCTTCTCTTTGTTCCCTTTATTCTGGTTCAACTTCCTCAGGGTCCTGTTCTTGGATTCTTCTCTTGCAGGATCTTCTACTTTGAACTCCTCTTCTCTTTGTTCCCTTTATTCTGGTTCTACTTCCTTAGGGTCCTGTTCTTGGATTTCTCGTTGCAGGATCTTTTTCTTTGAACGCTTATTTTTATTTATCTTTCTTCTGGTTCGACCTCCCTACGGTCTTCTTCTTGGATTTCTCTCTTACATGCTCCTTTTTTTTCGACTCCCTCTTCTCATTGTTCCCTTTCTTCTAGTTCTTATTCAGGCTCCTTTTCCCGTATTCCTCTTCCCCGGGGCCTCCTTCTTCAAGGTCCGAATCATGGGTTCCCTTTCTTAGGTATCAGCCTCTTCAAAAGTCATTTCCTTGTGCCAGTGGAGGACATGTAAGGAAACGCGGGCCAAGCGGTGAACTAAGAGACAATTTAAGCCTAATTAAATCCATCAAAGATACTTAGTAATTACGTTGCTTCCTTGTTAATTACTTGTTTAATTACCCTTTATTGTGGAAATCGTAAAATATCCTGGAGTCTTCAAAGGTTGTCATTTACATCGCTACTTATCTCGCTCTTTCATAATTGGCGAATCCTCCTTTAGGGATGGAGTTTTGGGGCAGAGGATGAAGCTTAATATCCTCGTTTCCGAGGAGGATTGCTATCGAAGAGCAGGTGCGTGCCAGGTAACAATCGTGGGTGCTTATTGTGTGTGTGGGGGGGGGAAGATTTTAGGTGATAAGGAAATTGTCTTGTAGAATTAGGGAGGATTGTGGACGTCGGTTTTGGGTGGGAGTACGAGAGCTGTCAAGGCGTTAGAGTTGGGATAGGTTGTTAGGAGTAGGTGGCTGGTTGGACTACGAGTACAGAGTCACCCACAAAAAACGGGCTCCACCTGTCGATAGGCCTCATTTCCTAATTTTATGCAAGATTGAATGAAATTTTGGTGATAACTAGTTTATTGTGTTTAAAAACATCATATCAAAAAATGAATCTTTGGACTTCTATTTTTATTCTAGAGCACGTGTTCGAGATGACCTCCATTAAGCTATGTGCATTTCTTGAGGCGCAGCACAAAGTTGTCCATGACGTCCTTACAAACCGACCGACTAATGGCTCTGATCTCCTCCCTAATAGCTTCCTTGAGTTCCGTGATAGTCCTGGGTCTCCCGGCGTACACTCTGTCTTTAAGGTAGCCCCAGATAAAGAAATATAGGCGGCTAAGGTCTGGGCTGTGAGGTGTCCACTCAAAATCAGTCTTGAGACTGAGCACACGGTCACCAAAGTTCTTTTTCAGCCAATCTCAGGACAGGTTTGAGGTGCCAGAGCTTGCTCCATCTTGCTGGAACCAGAACCTCCCGAGAAGCGTCGGGAACAGGGTCTGCAGCTCTCTCTTGAAGTTTTTGAGAACCTCAACCTACCGCTCCTTGGTGACTGTCACTGTCGCGCCAGATTCCTCTAAAAAGAATGGTCCGATGATGCCTCTGGCTGAGATTGCAGTCCATACCGTGCACTTAGGGGAGATTAGGGGCTTGGTGGCTACTCATTTGCTCTGGAGGTTCCCCAGAAGACATTTGTCTTTGAATTTACCTTTCCTTCAAGGTGGAAGTGAGCTTCATCTGAGGTACAAAGGAGGTTAAGGAAAGTTGGGGTCTCGTGAATCTTCTATAGTATCTTGACTGCCATAGCCTTTTTCTGATTCTTATCTGAGGCTGTATGGGTCTGCTTCGTCTGTATTTTGTATGGGTAGGCTTTTACACACATTACTAGCACTCTCCTGCAAGTCTCACGGGATATAGCGAGGGACTGACTTCACTTGCGCACAGAGCGGATTTTTTGCCATGCCGCACAAAAAGTTGCCCTGATTCCTGCTATGTAGTCAGAAAGGGAGAATGTAAAGCGCTAGTCCTGTCGTTCAGACATCCAGGTATTGCAGACAGTTTGTGGCCCTCATCACACGCTATTTACCGTAATTCTCACATGTCCAGAAACCCCCAGCATAAGACAATATCTAGATGACAGAAATAAACCTATTCTGCAGGGGACACTTAAGTCCATTCTAAGCGTGAGCAGGAGAATAAAAATAAAAGTTCTGTACGACATAACTAAGCTCGTTCATTATAAAAGTAACAACATCATTCCTGGGGTATCGTGGAGTAGAGAAATAAACCTATTCAAAGGTAGGACAGAAATAAGCCGATTTCAGGTTTATGCGGATGGCATAAATAGGCCTATTATGCACCAGAGTAATGGAACCATTACTTAAATAGCCTTGATGACAGGCCTAATTTCATTGTGGAGGACAAATATAAACTAATTTCTAGGCTGAAGGACAGAAATAAACTCATTTTGTAGGACAACTACTAAGGAAATTCTATGAGTACCATAGTGGTCAGAAATATGCTCAATCAATGCATAGAATCAATAGCATAAATAACCCTATTCTGGCGAACTGAAATGCGCGCACTCCACGCAAGCCTCGAACAGAGAAATTTGCCCATTCCTAAGGAAAGCGATGAACCTATCTCACTATCAGAATTGATGATAGAAATAATCTTGTTTTGAGATAAAAAAGAATTCGGTTCGTAAAACCGAGATTAGCTAATTTTGGAGGAAATAAATAAACCCTTCTACTACTATTTGAATAACAGTCTGGAGTCTAGAATAAAGAAAAAATCCTCTTTATGGACTATAAAAATCAACATAATCTTTTAAGCAGAATGGAAAACAGAAATCAGTACGTATTCGATTGAAGAAGTGAGCCAATTCTATGAATGCCTAGCCTAGCATAGATACCCGGCGTTGCCCGGGATAAAAAGGTCTGTTGCAAATAAATACAGATGCATATTATTTTAAATTATTTTATTATTTATTTGTCGATTATTATTTTATTATTTGTGAGGGAGGGGTGCAGATTCAGAAGAGCTGCGCACTCTCTATATTATATAATATACTTACAATGAGTAAAGGTTTCACATCGTGCGCCCGACAGTTTACGCGCATGCGTGAAAGACCGTTAGTTATAAGCAAACATTGTAACCGCAGGAAAAGGTCGAGCGTCTTATAGATACAAAGGGCAGAGATAGTCGAATCTGGAGGACATTAATGAGTTCATTTCGCGAGAAGACGTGAAAAGTTTAATACATAAGCCTGTTCTGGACGACATCTATGAGACCATTTCATGCTTAGCCTGGAGGGCAGAAACATATCCAGTCTTGAGGAGAGAAATGATTCTATTTTACAATTAACATGGAGGACAGTAACAAACCTATTATGCAGGACAGAAATTAGCCGAGTGCAACAGCTGGAGAAAATCAATAAACCCATTTTAGAGGACAGAAATGAGGCAATTACACGATTCGCTTGGAAGACATAATTAAACCCATTCTACGAGTAGCAAGTTGGGCCGAAATAACCATTTTCTTGAGGAAAGTAATAAAACGATTCCTAGTTTACCCTGAAGACATAAATATACCTCTTCTAGATGAAATAAAGAAGGCCATTCAACAAAGAGCCTGGAGGACAGGCTACATTTTTGAATATGTTCTCCATTTTAAGGGCAGAATTCAACGAGATGACTTTTTAAAAGAAATAGGCTCATTTTGCGAGTATAAATGCTAATGGAAATAAGATTTTGTATAGCAGAAGAAAGCCCAATCTACAAATAGTCTGAAGGAGTAAAATAAAGTCATTTTGGAAGCCAATTAAACTCACTCTAAGAATCGTGTTAAGAGTTGTAATAAGCCCATTCGACAGGAAAATGAACTAATTACAGGAATAGTCTGGATAAAAATAAGCCGATTCCAGTACTAGACTGGCCATCAGGAATGAACTCATTTAAGAGTTAATAAGACTGCGTTTCTCGAGTGACCTAGATGCCTTTAAAAAATTCCATGCGGGAAATCTGAAGTAAGTACATTCAACGAGTAACCTCGAGGACAGATACAAAACCATTTTTGAGGAGATAAATAAACTTATTTTTCACCTAGATAGGCAATACATATAGTCTTAAGCCGATTTATAAGCCCAAAACATAAAATTTATCCAGTTCTTAAAAAAAATTAAATTAATTCATAAACTCGTTCTGGATGACAGAAATAAGGCCATCATGCAAGAGATAAATAAATCCGTTCCACAATTAGGCTAGAGGACACAAATAAACCAGTGGTGTAGGACAAAAAAACCTTTTATAACTATAGTCAGGGTGACAGAAATAATCTCAATTTGTAGGACAAATAGGCCTGTTGTGGAGGGCAGCAATAAACCTATTCCATGGATAGCCTGTATTTAAGAAATAAGTTTGTACTGTTGGGCAGAAATAAGCCTATCAATGATAAGCATGGTAAAAAGATATCAGCCCTGGAGGAAAGAACTAAGCTCATTATAGAAGTAAATAAGCACATTCTGGTAGACATTGATATGACCCTTCGACGATTAGCCTGAAACAAATAAATAGGGGCATTCCGGAGGAGAGAAATAAACTAATTCCATGACTAAATCCGGGGATAGATATTAGTCAATTCTGAATGACAGTAGTAAGACATTTCTACGAAAAACATGTTGAGCAAAATATTAACCCATTCTGGATGACATCAATAAGCCCATGCCTAAGAGAAAAAATGTAAGCACAGTCCCAAACACATGAATAAAACCAGTTTCCCGAGTACACTGCTGGGTATAAATGACCCAGTCTTTAAGAAAATAGACAAACCCCCTTTGCAAATACCCTGAAGAATAGAAATGTGCAAGTTCTAGACCACAGAAACTAACTTCTTTCCATGAGTAGCTCAGATGATAGAACTAAGCCCATTTCCGACTAGTTTGGAGGACATAAGCCAATTATTGAAAAATATATAAACTCACCACTATAGTACTTTAGAGGACTGAAAGACTTTCAGTCTAAGAATTTCTTGGACAGAAAAAGACCCTATGAGTAGCCTGAAGGACAGAAATAAAACCCTGGTCGACGATAAAAAAGCCTATTTTGATGCCTCCTCGTAAGCGAAAAGTGAGTCAATTTTGGCAAAATGTCTGAAATTTGTAAATGACTTGTATCAGCAGGATGATGAAGTGGGCAGTTGAAGGGTACGTAAGATTGCAAATGGAAAAAAGGATGGGTAATAAGGATAGGTGAAGGAGAAGTTGAAGAGCAATGGGTGAAGTTATTGGAGGAGCGTAGGGTGTAGTGATGCAGTAAACGCGACTGGAAATTTAGTGCTACATAAAAAAATATATTTTGGATATTTTAAAGGGGAAAAATTGAGATGGAAACAAAAGAGTACAATGAGGAAGAAGGAGAAAGGAACAGAAAATCCGGTCATTTAAGAAATAATGAAAGAAAGAAAGAGATAATGAGAGACGAAAGTAAAGAACCAGTGAAAATAAAGTGAAAATGGATATATCATTTCTCCCCCCAAAACTATACAAAATGACACGTGTAACTAGTTAAGCACACATATCCTCACATAATCATACATGCAAATCTCAAATTAAATTGAGATTTACATACATGTAAACCAAATTGATACTCATTTAAGCAGACGTAGAATTATAATAATTTCAACGCGCATAGTTTTAAGGATATTCGTTAATGCGTTTTTTGGCTGGAGTTTATAAATTCGCTCTTGCATCTGGACGGTGATATGTGTACTTGCTCTTTGCGCTGAAATGTGGGTGAATTTTGTTGGTAGAAGAGCATCTAATATCGTTAGTAAATAGTGGACAAAATCTTATTAATCTGCGTTTGCGTAACTCTCTGTGCCTCAGACCAATTATATTATATATACAATGTGTTCGGGCAAACTTAAATGTATTTTAAAAAAAAATCAATTAGATTATGCTTGAGAGATAAAAGTTTACTCAAAGTAATTTTCACCACGGTCTCAAGACGCCTCAAGACCTGGCACACGCGTTCCTAATTCTGACCCTGGGGAGATCTTAAAATACCTCCTTGATCTTGGCCACCAACTCAGCCTTGAATTTAAAGGCAGAACAAATGTTGTGTTTTTATAACCACACCCCACACATAGTATTCTCTAGGATTACAATTGTGTTATCTAAGAGGCTAGAAAGTGGTGTTGATGAAGTCATAGAAATTCTCCGACAACCAAGTGTGATTATTTCCGGAGGTATGGACTTCCAGCTGCAACACTCTCTAGCCAGTGTTTGACCACAATCTCTAGCACTTCCAAATAGCCGTCAGATATATAAGGCAGCATGGCGTCACTGTTTCTGTAGACACACCCACAAACCAAAATAGTTTGAGGGAACTTGATCTTCACGATAAATCGAACGTGATCTTGACTATACACAAGCCAACTGTTGTTATGAGTGTTGTACAAGTTATCCTAACAGAAGTTCATTTTATCTGAGAAGAACAAGCTCATCCCTGGCTCAATAAGATGCCTCAGCTTGTTGAGGAGCATCGTTGCCTTCGTTAAGCACTTCTCCTTGAAATTGACTGTCAGAATTGGTCCCTTGCGCCTCTTGTACGCCTGGAAGCAACGGTCCTCATTCATGGGGGTGACTCCTACACCCATCCCTCTCGCCATAGGGCGGATTCCTTTGCTCGGATCTTTCATCTCTTCCTCCTCCTGCAGTTTTTGAATGAATTCCGGCGTGTGTTTGCAGTCAGAACACCTGCAGTATTACCTATCTGCTGACCACGACTTCAGATCTCCATGCAGCTGCCTATGTCACGTCTTACAACATTTTCACAGTGTTAACAAAGCAGTGAGCGCCGGTAATAATGTCGGCATGTTGATAATCGGTGCGAATCATCGTGATACAGGTAACTTACAAGATCGAGATGGCTTCCACTCGTCCATCTCAGCTAAAATTTTATCAACTAAAACTTTACCATGCATTACATCTAACGCCATTGCCATTCACTAATACGTCGAAATGTTCCTGAAAAAGGAGACATTAAAAATTGAAAAAATTAACCCGCATACCCTGTAATAGATTTCGAGATTACTTGGAAATTTCTTTTCGTTTTTCTTTTCGGATATATATATATATATATATATATATATATATATATATATATATATATATATATATATATATATTGGAAGATATCACATTGGCGTTATGTATATCAGTGAAAGATAATGGTAAGCCACAATATTTGTATCAAGATTAATATTTATAACTATCGGACAAGTTGCCGAAACTAGTCTGATAGTTATAAATAAATTCTTAATTCAAATATTGTGGTTTACCATTATCATTCATATATATATATATATATATATATATATTCAAAGTGGTTGCGTGGTTGCTCCTAGAAAGTTAAATTTAATATTCAGTAAAAAGCCGACAACCAGGAAAATAGTGACCTGTATTCTATCAAATTCTTTATTTTCTAGGTTTCTAGTTACCACACTCATCCTCTGGAAATATTCTATTATGATAAATATAGAAAATGTAGTTATAAAATTTAAACTTTGACTTACTTGAAAAATGCATAATAAAAATTCACATTATGAATTAAGGATTTAAACAAACAGTAAACATGACACTAACTAAGCCCTGTAAATTTACATCGGCGCTTATAATAAGGGACCTTAAGCAAGCGAATTACGTTATAGGTTCTTATGGATTATTTATTTAGTAGTGGTTATGAAATTAATAGCGGGCTAGAGTTATGATCGGAGATGAGGCTTATGTTTGCAGATTTTTAGTAGATATTCGGATAAAAGAAATTTATTTGTGCATTTATTTTTATAAAATATTTTAAAGTCTTCCAAAAATAA